>ONZH01012313.1:100000-477733 GCA_900303285.1 Rhinella marina
CCCCATTTGTGCGCCCCTTTTATAAGCCTGATTGGAAAGCTGCTTCCTAACAGTGGCTCTCGCATCGGGAGGCTTGAATCACAGCATATGATGCAAGCATGCAGCGTTTCGACTATATCCTAGTCTTTCTCAAGACCAGGATATAGTCAAAATGTTGCACTATCTTTGGTACTTTTTGTACATTTTTACGGACCCAATTTGAATAAAGGATCCTTGGAGGACATACTGCCGTCTACTCTGCTTGCTATCCTAAGGATAGGTCGTCAGTATTGGATCGGCGATTGTTTGACTCCTGGCCACCCGCTCTGATCTGCTGAAGCAGTAGCGGCACTCATGTGAGCGGTTCCCACCTAAAAATTACCTGCTGTTCGTCTCGCTCATCTTGCTTTCCGAGACGGCGCAGTGTAATTACAACTGCTTGTCCCATTCAAGGGCACTGCCTCTGCAAGTGAGACTAGCAAGACCTTGCACAGGTAATTTTGAAGAGAGAGCAGCGCTTGCATGAGCACCTCTACTGCTTCACACAACTGATCGGGGAGGGTGCTGGGTGTCAAACCCCCACCAATCCGAGAATAGGTCATCAATATTTACACATTGCACAACCCCTTTAACCCTCTCAACCACCGTGATGTACTGGGAATGTATAGAGCAGGCTGCAGCAGTGAGACCACTCCATTTGCGGCGGGTACCCATTGTATAATACAGCAGCCACTTAATGGGTGAAAATGGAATTGTGTTGTGAGAAAACACCTTTAAGAGACTATATTTCCTGGAGAACCCCTTTACCCTACACTATATTTCCAGCAAACCCCGTCATAGTCGGTGGAGTCCTTTGGTCATCAGCTACCCTTTGTCATATGATGAAGCAGAACAAAGGAAATGGTTGGCGGAGGCCGATCGGCAATGTCAGCGATCCCTTACAGTAAATTTCTGTTTTAATTCAGTTTAAAATTAAATGATTTTTGCATTCAAATGAGAGAAAGTCAAGTAAATGATCGTTAGCCTTTCGTTATTCTGTACCTTCAAGCTAGTCTCCCGAGTCCTGAGATTATGGCTTATTTGCTCTTTGCGGTGCTCCGCCCCGGTGTGTAATATTTTCACCGATTCTTTTATTATTCTACTTTTTATCATAGTATGTTTATGTGATAGGGTTTCATCTATAATGAAAGTTTGGCTTTGAATAAAAGATTAACAATTAATCATCATTGAACGGTGCCCTAGAAAATAAAGTGCAGACACGTGCTCTGAATTAAAATTTCAGGCGCACACTTTTCCCATTGTGGATCAGTGCGGGTAATTGAGGTCAGGCAAGAAGAACCCTACCTGAGATAAACTTTTCATAAGCTTCTATTAAATGTGAAGACAATACGTGGCTGCAGAATACAGACTCTTCAGAGGTTGCATGAATAGGTAGACATGATGGAGGCTCACCGCCGCCGCTGCTGCTTCTCCCCATGCCTGGATGAAAACACCCGGTGCCGGGGAACAGGGCAGGCAGTGGCAGACGGGGACGAGTCTCACTAGTATCGCAGGTGACGCTAGTGAGGCTGCTTCCCCCAACACCGGATAATTTCATCCGTGCACAGGGAGAAGCAGCAGCAGCGGAACATGGAGCGGGGTAAGTATATTCAGCATGGGGGAGGCTTTTTTTTTTTTTTTTAGGATTGGATAACCCCTTTAAGACAGGATCCTCCATTCACAATAGGTAACTGTCGAACCTTATCTATTCTTTCCTTGTACAATGTCCTCTGCACAGGTCACACAGTATGCCCAGAAAACTCTCCCATCCTGACCATTGTGTCTATGGACCATGGGGCTGCCGTAAAGCAGTTTTCTTAATGCTTTTGTAAATGTTGTAAAGAACAGCTCAGGCAAGATGGCCGCCCCCATTATTATTTTCAGGAAATAGAAAAAAAAATTTACAATCAGAAAATGAAAACCGATTAGAAAAAAAGGGATATGTGTTACTGTCTAATTTTAACTGGAAGATAAAATTTTTGGTGACACATTTTTTTTGATCAAGTACGGTGTGGACAACAGACACATCATGCACCACGTCCATCACGCCGCAATTTATATTTTTCACTTTTTTTTAATTAAATTTGAGCATCCGTAAAACAGCTACAGACTTTTTTTTACTTTTTAATAGAACCAGTAGCCTCCCCCTTCTTCACATGACCTATAGATCTGATCTTTTACCTTCCAACCTACTCTTCTTAGCCTTTTGTATGCAGGTGTGGGTTTACTACGCTGTAAGCCGTGTTGTTTTTAACCTTTCATTTTCGTACTACTCAGTGGAACAACATTAAGATAATTTTAGTGTCGGTTTTCAGCTTGAAAACCTTTTTTTTTTTTTTTTTTTTCTCTATGCCATAGATTTTCTTATGCTGAACTGAGCTAGGTTTTGCATGACTGTCAGTGGTTCTGCATTTTCTTTTGTAGTCATTTCCTGTAGACCTTTAAGAGAAAAGGTTTGTTGAGGAAGTGATAGTTCATATAGACTGGTGCGTTACCAGTGCGAGGAGACGGCTCGGGTTCAGGGCACCTGCTAGGTGCTCGTATTTGCTCCTCGTGTTCTTTTCTACAGTCAAATGGGCTGTAAAATGCTTGGAGCTTTTAGTGAGTTTTGAAGTTATTGAAGAGACATAAACATATATAAATAGGTAGTATGGAGAGGATTAACAGATTCAGAAAGAAGAGGCTTTCACGTCATGTTGTCATTGGAAGATCCATGTCGGCACCGGTTGGAGTGGACCACAGAGCAGAAAGCGCTGGATTACACAATTATCATTGGCATTATCGTTTAAGGGCAAAGCCGGCCTTTCTCCGACGTCCTTTCTTTGGGAAAAATCTTAGAAGCAGAAGGAGCCAGTCTGTTTCAAGACTCAACCTCAGAGCAAATGATGAGGAGCAACCTCACCATCATCTAGGTTCTCGACAAGGTGAAGAAGAAGCTGAGTTCACCTTCGCACGTAGACTCTATTCTGACCACAGGGCTTCTAGTTTGAGAAGATCTCAGGAAATAAATGGAGGTGCATCACCTGCCATTGGACCAGCGAAGAGGGTTACTTTTGAAAGGTCATCATCTTTACCATCTGGTCCGTCAGCATGGACAGGCAGCCAAAGAACTCCTTCAATGAGGAGAATTCATTCTTTGGATTCTGGTCAACACGGGTTCTTTCATCATCGAATATTTTCTGCCTTTTCCAGTGGATTCTCAAGGATTATTCGCTCAACTAGAGATATCCCAGCATCTATTGAAGAGGAAGAAGGTAGGAAAGGGCATTATGTATGATAGATTGAGCAAATAGCAAGTAGTGTTTTGGGGGTTTGGTTGAGTGATGTTAGCTAGAACAGAGATACACACAAAGGGGCAAACCAGAATGACCATCTCATTTATGGTTCTCAGTTGACCAAAGTGGATGTGTGATATGTGCTGTGTTTTAACATCACAAGATCTATCAAGAAAAACCATATTCTGTACCAAAATCAATAAGAAGCTTTGAGGTCTTGACTGCACTTATGGACGGTCTTCCTAATGACGGGTTGTCATTTTTAAATCGCTTGGAGTTGACTCATCGTAAAACGAACCATAGTCTTAAATTTGCCTGAAGTTCTTACATATAATTACACATTTTATATTTAACCAAACCAAAACGAGTATGTTGCAGAGCAAGGAATTCAGAGGCAGAGAATTTAGCTTACGAAATAGGAGGTTTAGGTCTTGCACAGATTTTTTGGGGTAAGGTCGGGCTGGACAAATCCTGTGAGGCAGGTAGCCAATGCACCTAGGATTTTGCTAATGACAGCTATAGTCCTGGCTTGTTTTCAGTTATTATTCTCTGGCTACTAAGAAAGTAACATAGTAACATAATAACGTAGTTTATGAGGCCGAAAAAAGACATCTGTTCATCCAGTTCGGCCTGTTTCCTACAAGTTGATCCAGAGGAAAGCAAAAAAACCCTGTCAGATAGAAGCCAATTTTCCCCACTTTAGGGGAAAAAAAATTCTTTCCCGACTCCAATCAGGCAATCAGAATTACTCCCTGGATAAACGACCCCTCTCTGGGTGAAGAGGACGGAAGCGGCTGCCCGCGCCCATGCGAGCGCAGGGGAGCCGAGCGGTACAGTGCTCGTTACGAGCATGTTCGCTCATCTCTAATCCAGACCCTCTTGAACTCTTTTAGAGAAGTCACCATCACCACCTCCTCAGGCAGAGAGTTCCATAGTCTCACTGCTCTTACTGTAAAGAATCCTCTTCTATGTTTGTGTACAAACCTTCTTTCCTCCAGACGCAGAGGATGTCCCCTCGTCACAGTCCTGGGGATAAATAGATGATGGGAGAGATCTCTGTACTGATCCCTGATATATTTACATGGTTAGTAAAGTGGCAGGACTATGTTCTCATCACAGCATCTATGCCTCTTTTGATGCAACCCATTATCTTATTGGCCTTGGCAGCAGCTGTCTGACACAGGTTTCTGTAGCTTAGTTTGAAGTTCACTAAAATTGCTAGGTCCTTTTCCATGTCAGTGTTACCCAGTGTTTTACCATTTAGTATGTACAGGTGACTTGCATTATTCCTTCCTATGTGCATAACCTTTAGAGATGAGCGAGCATGCTCGGGTGCAATTTTCGAGTAGTATCATACTCATCTTCTAATCTGTACGCTAATGCGTATGCATCTTGTAATTTGTACGCATTAGCGTACAAATTTATAAGTTGCGTACGCATTAGTGTACAGATTAGAAGATGCGTATGCATTAGCGTACAGATTATAAAATGCGTACGCTACTAGAAAATTGCTAATCTCTAATAACCTTACATTTGTCAGTGTTAAACCTCATCTGCCCCTTCTCTGCCCAAGCTATATTGACTCCTGAACGATTGTCTCATCGTTGCAACCCCTTCTAAAATTGAAGCTGGCGTGATCAACTGATCGTCGCAAGTTACTCCAATCACTGGGTAAAGCTCTACTGGCCACTGCAGGAGAAATGTAGTATTGCATGGTGGCCGTTCAAGTGCTTGACCATTTATCCACCAGAGATGGGAGCTACTGATGCTCATGACTCAGTCACAAGGATGGGTCTGAGGGACACCTGTCTGTAACAAGATAATAGGGGCGCAGGAACATATATCCAATCCGGTAATTGTAATTCAGCATCTTAATTAATTGAAGTAGTTAAAACAGAATGATTTATCAGTCAGGAGCTGTGCTGTTCCGCTTAATGCCATTTCTTAATGAGTCAGTGTTTGAGTCATGACGATCCTCTAAGTAAATGCTTGTAGATTATACAAAGGTTATTGGATTCCTTTCAAAGCTTCCTTGAGATCTACAGATGACTATTGATTGCGGCCGCTATGTACATCTTTTCATTGCCTGCACTTGAAAAAAAAGTCATCTCCTTACAAAAATACATCTCATGATGCCGAATGGGAACATTGTGTTATAGTAATAATCTTTTTTTAATTGTTTTTGTAGAGTTTTTTTTAACAAACAAGAAGACATTCACCACAAGTGATATTAAATACATGGTAGTTTTATTATAGGAAGAGTTATAAGAGGTGTCCTATTATACCAGAGCTGAGCCCAGAAGGATCTACTCTTCATACCACGTGGTAGACTGAAGGCCATCTTGGATATCCTGTCCGACCATGTTGGCTGCCCTTCTGAACTCAACTTGTATACCATATATCCGAGATCATCCGGGGCCAGAATGGATGTTCTATCATCCGGGGCCAGAATGGATGTTCTATCATCCGGGGCCAGAATGGATGTTCTATCATCCGGGGCCAGAATGGATGTTCTATCATCCGGGGCCAGAATGGATGTTCTGTCATCCGGGGCCAGAATGGATGTTCTATCATCCGGGGCCAGAATGGATGTTCTGTCATCCGGGGCCAGAATGGATGTTCTGTCATCCGGGGCCAGAATGGATGTTCTGTCATCCGGGGCCAGAATGGATGTTCTGTCATCCGGGGCCAGAGTGGATGTTCTGTCATCCGGGGCCAGAGTGGATGTTCTGTCATCCGGGGCCAGAGTGGATGTTCTGTCATCCGGGGCCAGTGATGTTTCTGTCATCCGGGGCCAGAATGGATGTTCTGTCATCCGGGCCAGAAGTGTTCTGTCATCCGGGGCCAGAATGGATGTTCTGTCATCCGGGGCCAGAGTGGATGTCCATCCGGGATGTTCTGTCATCCGGGGCCAGAGTGGATGTTCTGTCATCCGGGGCCAAAGTGGATGTTCTGTCATCCGGGGCCAAAGTGGATGTTCTGTCATCCGGGGCCAAAGTGGATGTTCTGTCATCCAGGGCCCATAATGTATGATCTATCATTCAGGGCCAGAATGCATGACCTGTCGTCCAGGACCCAAAATGGATGTTCTGTCGTCCAGGGCCCAAAATGGATGTTCTGTCGTCCAGGGCCCAAAATGGATGTTCTGTCGTCCAGGGCCCAAAATGGATGTTCTGTCGTCCAGGGCCCAAAATGGATGTTCTGTCGTCCAGGGCCCAAAATGGATGTTCTGTCGTCCAGGGCCCAAAATGGATGTTCTGTCGTCCAGGGCCCAAAATGGATGTTCTATCATCCAGGTTGTTTACCTTTTAGTAGTGAACGTGTAATCTGCCTGTATAGGATGTATCTTAGGGTCTGTTCATGTTGTATCTGAGCCTTTTAGTTCCTAACATGTACATCCAGTGGAACTTGGAAGACTTTGACATATTCCCGTATAGGCATATATAGATATACATTGGCCATATGGTACCATAATAACTAAAAAAAAAATTCAGCATGGCATTCATTTTTGTGGTGACCCACTGTGTAGTATCAAAAGGTAGACTGGGAGGATTTCCTGAGGGGGATACCACTGTATGGGCCAAAAGTGGCAAGCGGCAACTATAGGAAGTGACCAAAGGTAAGCTACCAATTGGGCTACCTGCACACGGGTGTAGGCTGTCCTGCAGAAATTCCACACAAATTTCCATTTGGATTTCTCATTTCCGCACCAAAAACCGCATGTGTTACTGATGTGGTTTTGCATTGATTTGCACAAAAGAATGGACATGCTGTAGATTTCAAACCCGCACGGCAGGTCAATTTAGGCACCGAAGGCAAAAACAAAGTGTACACGAGGTTTGTTTCATCTCATACACTTTGCTGGTACGGTATTATGCTGCGTGTGTAATGCGCAACGTGTGCAGGTAGCCTTAGCGGTCAAATACTTAAAGGATCAGAACGCAGCAGAGCATTATGTTGGTCTGTCCAGGATCACAGCCGTCATTAGTTCTCATACAGCCTAATTTCAGAGAGCACTACCAGCTGTCACGCCCGACTTCTCCATGCGTGGGGCCACCGCATCTTTAATGCATGAAGATATCATTCTGATTGAGCAGATTGATAATGGCTCTTTCCACCGCTAATTAGACTTTTCTGAGCATCGCTTCCATTGTTGTCATCCCATCCGTGCACATCCTCCGCCTGCCGGAGAGCAAAAATGCCCATGAGTGGCGTAAAATCTGCATCTTGGCCTCTCCGTGGTTTTGGCGTAGTCATATATATATATAAAATAATGAGAACAGTTAAAACTGTATATTTAGATGACTGAGTGCAAAGTGGATTCGGGCCGAGGCTCCTTGGGGCAAGGAGATAATTAGAGGTGTAGGAGCTCATTAAGGGGTTCTGCTCTAGTAGCGGTCTGACACGGACGGATCTTCAGGTGTTGAAGAAGACACAACTAAAACTAAGCAGCAGGTGGTAAACTTGAAGTCTGCTCTCAAAGGGGCTGTCCCATAAAAAAAAATATTCTACATTTTTCAAACCAGCACCTGGATCTGAATACTTTTTTAATTGGATGTAATAAAAATTTTGTATAACCGCTGAGTTATTCAATAAAATGTATCTGTATAGCGCCACCTGCTGTTTGTTGTTTTTCCTATTCCTCTGTACACCATGCCGAGGTGGACGCACACGCTCAGTTCTATCCTTCAACTGCCTCCTGAGCTGTGATAGGGAGAGAGCTGTAGCAGAAGGGGCACGCCCCCTGAGCTGCCTGCTTGATTTAAATGTAGCAGAACCGTTGGGGTAAGAAATGCGGAGATAAATGGATCCATGTGCCGGTTCTAGATTTGCTAGAAAGATTGTCATGTACTGTTTTTTTTTTTTTTTTTTTTATATATAATATCAATCACGGGATAACTCCTTTAATTGGGGGCATGTCCTTTCTGCTGCAGTTCTCTCTCTCTCCCTCTCTCTCTCTTCAGCTCAGGAGGCAGTTGAAGGATAGAACTGAGTATGTGCGTCCGCCTCAGCAAGGTGACAGAGAAATAAGAAAAAAAAGACAACAGCAGGTGGCGCTATACAGATATATTTTATTGAATAGCTCAGTGGCTATACAAACTTTTAAATTACAATGCAATTAAAAAAAAAAAAGCAATTCGGATCTGGGTGGCTGATTTGCACTGCAAATATTTTTTGTCGGGCATCAGACTATCTACCTATCTATCTACCTATCATATCTTCATGTATCTTTCTATCTAATATCTATCTACCCTATCTGTCTCATCTAATGTACCCTTTTCTGTCAATGTCATCTCTGTTTTCTCTCTCTCTATTTCTATCTTTCTCATATCTGTTTTCTATCAATCTCATTAAAATTCTTAGTAACATCCCATTCTATACGTTCTTGCCACATCATCATTACCTCGCTTCTCAGAAATTTCATCTGTAAAGCTTGTGTCATGCTCTGAATCGGTTGTGATTCACAGTTGAGGTCATCTTATCGTCTTGAAGAAAACACAGTTTCTTCTGGCTCTGAGGCAGGTCTTACTGTGTCTCATCCATAAGTCAGCATCTAGCTGTAAGATGAATTACCTGACAATCCTTACCGCTTGCATTTGGTCTTTGCTCGGAGTGTAGTGATGCTTCCTGAGCTGTTGTCCTCCTCCTTGCACGATATGTTCAAATTCCAAAATACTGACATAGCTAACCTGTGTCCGTACCATTGGCCTGTTGCTTGTGGCTCTCCAGATGTTCTGAAACTACAACTCCCAACATGCCTTGACAGCTGGCTAAGTTATGGTTCTTTGGTAAGGCCTGCTTTCACACAGTATTTGATCAGTGATTTCCATCAGTTCTTGTGAGTCCAAACCAGGTGTGTGTCAAAAACAGAACAGGTCCAAATCTTTCCATCATACATTATCTCTGTGTAGGCTTCTCTACTGGATTTGGCTCACAATCACTGATGAAACACTGACTGTGTGAAAGTGACCTTACTGAGGCCCACAGGTTGCTGACCACAGATTTAAGGCTCATGCCCACATAGGTTTGGACATGTGAGGAAGGGCTTCATGGTGTTTCCGTGGGCTTCCGATCCGTATGTCCGCTCCACAAAAGAGAGGGCATTTCCTATCTTAGGCCATATTTTGCGGATCGCGGACCTATTCAAGTCAATGAATGGCCGGTGCCAATATATTGCGGACCTGCTGTTTGCACAAAGCCCTTACATTCATGGGCATGAGCTCTTAAAGGGTTTCTGTCACCAGTTTTTTCGGTATGAATCAGGCTGACATTAGAGATGTGCTAATGTCACCTGATTCCAAATATATATCTGTTTTATTTACAGGTGCCCCCATTTTTATATAAAATGAACTTTTATTTTATGCTAATAAGGCCTCTAGGTGCAAGGGGCGTTACCTCTGCTCCTAGAGGCTCTGTTGATTGACAGGTCCAGGCAGAGAAGCAACACTCCATTCACCATAGCTTGCAAGGACCTTCAATGATGTCATGACCATGTGATCAGTCACATGGTTTAGGAGGAGACAGGCTGTTTGTGTGATCCTAACCATGTGACTGATCACATGGTCATGACATCATTGAAGGTCCTTGCAAGCTATGGTGAATGGAGTGTTGCTTCTCTGCCTGGACCTGTCAATCAACAGAGCCTCTAGGAGCAGAGGTAACGCCCCTTGCACCTAGAGGCCTTATTAGCATAAAATAAAAGTTCATTTTATATAAAAATGGGGGCACCAGTAAATAAAACAGATATATATTTGGAATCAGGTGACATTAGCACATCTCTAATGTCCGCCTGATTCATACCGGAAAAACTGGTGACAGAAACCCTTTAAGTACAGTTTTGCTCAGAATACCGGAATGGCGGATGGTAATATTACACCCCCATTTGGTCTTTTAGCAAGTATGAAAATAGACGGCTATGTTCCATGGTGACCAGCGCCATGTTACTGTAGTGATGGTCTGAGACTAAAGGTGGGCCGTTTCCATCAATAAGATAAATAATATGATTTTAGGAGTGGTGTGAACTTCAGGTACACTAGTATATCTGATATGTACATTTAGCTTGAACCCACCCAACATCTGTACAGTGCAAGTGAATAGGCTGTCATCCAGAGCTCTGTCATGGTGCTCACAGGTATCTTTGGAAGCTTGAGTCCGTTCTAAAGGAGCCCATAGACCTTCAGTAGTCGTTGGTTGGTTGATCATTTGTCCGACAGCTCGTCTTCCCAGGTCTCCCGCACACATGTACTCTTAGCTCAGCTGATCGTCGTATACCTCCTATAGCAACAAAGGAACAGCATGTTGAAATTCACCACGTCCCATCCTTCTTTCCCTAGACATCTACCATTGGTGAAGGGTCTAGACCTCATGCATGTGAGATATCTGATCTTGCCAATATTGGTGGTTTCAGACGTCATTGAACTTGTTTCGATTCCTTCCTCTGCAGTGAGGAGTGAGAGCATGATATGCGTGCTCTTCTCTTTCCTCCTTCTAGCGATATCAGAAGTTTTACTAAAACTCAGTGACCCTTTAAGGCCCAGATATTAGTGTATGTCGCCTCAACCCGCCAAGTACTTGGTTGTGTTTTGATATATAGGGGACTCTCTTCAATCTCATGGCTTTTCTCGGCCAAGTGAAAACAAGCGTTGAGCGAAGTGAGCTTTGGATGCTTCATGTGAAATCTCTTTGCTCAAAAGTTTGGAATAATACTGTACGGAGATCCGTCTTTAAAACTTGAAACCGAACTTGGCTAGCACTGAAGCAGAGTTCGATAATTGGTTTTTAAAGTGGAAAACCACTGCAAAACTTGAAACCGAAGTTATTCAACGACTTCGTGAATAAACATCGTCGGCTCATCGGAGCCCATACATTCTAATACGGTAAGGAGACGGATCTCCGTACAGTATTATTTCAAAGTTTTGAACGAAGCGACTTCGGATGAAGCATTCGAAGCTCACTTCACTCGTCACTAGTGAAAACCCATTATTAGGCTCCATGCGCACAACCGTCCCCAAATTTAATCCAAATTTTTCGTACACCTCTGCAAAACGTAGGACATGAAGAATAGGACATGTTAGCGGAAAACACACAGATGACATCGGATGATGGTTTGTTTGTTTTTTTGCCACAAAAAACCACAAAAAAATGCTGATGGAAATTCAGGTTGGGTGCATTAGGCCTAAGGCACGTAACCTTCATGGCTGGCCTGCGTAAAGTAGTAGTGAGCAATATGATATTCCCTGTGACCTTTCATGACTCCTTGGTTCACACGTTACACGTCAATACAAGTATCAAGTAGTGAAAGCGGCTTCCCCATAATGAGCATATTCATGGTTTTGCATTTCTTCTCATTGGGCGGGAAGATGCAAGCCATGTGGTCTTCTTCTTGCCAAACGGTAATAGAAGGCTTACTATGTTACCCTAAAAAAAAAACACAAAACGTGAGACTCAACAGGACCCCATAGAAGTGGAAGAAATACCTGCCGCCCAGTTTCAGAAGTGTCTGTGTTTCCGGTTACAGTATGTACAGGTGCATATTATGAAAGGGGACGTGTATTCCCCGGTTGGGTCGCATTACTCATGGATGAGAGAGTCAGGTTGGCTTGTAGTGACTCAGTTGTGTATGTTGTTTCTCTGAAAGAGGCGCCTGTTCCTTCCCCCCCGACAGCTGGCATTCCTCTGGTAAGCGTATCCGCTTCTGTAGTACGGCCCTGACAGGTTGATCTCTAGGGTTCACGTGTCAAGTAGGCAGCGTGATGATGGCAGCAGTCCTGTGAAAACACCATGCACGTCTATTCATTCACCAAACTGTCCTTTGATAGCTGTACCCGGTGGGAAGCGGCTGGTTGTGCACAGTCTAGGATGGCAGCATGGCACAGTGCCACATAGTAGATTTTTTTTCCCCATTCCCCTGTGCATCCTGTTGGGCGGTGATGAAAATTAATTAAGCGCTGTTTGTCGAGCCTCGCCGCACTTAGCAACAGGAACATCGCCACTCAGATATGTTGATGAAGTGCTTTCATAATTTACTAGATACATGGAGTTTTGGATTTGTGGCATGGTAATCTTCTGGTATTATAGGACATGCTCGAATGAGTTATTCCATTAATGTAACCACTTCGGTTTCTGTGCTAAGTTTTTGTAAAAATGCCGTGAACCAACAGTTTCTCAACAGCCTACCTATTTAGAGACGTTTATCATGTAGACAGCTCACAATCTAATTTCCATTTCCTGGGCGTACGCAGAGTAATAAGGATCAATAGGATGAGGAACAATATATGGGAAACTGATTAACCTATCTTTGTTCTTCGTGTGTGGTAGGAAACGGGAAGAGCTCAGGGAAACTTATAGAAACATGGGAAGAACATACAAGCTCCACTCAGATGTTGACCTGACCATGGTCAGATGTTGACCGGACCGTGGTCAGATGTTGACCGGACCATGGTCAGATGTTGACCGGACCATGGTCAGATGTTGACCGGACCATCGTCAGATGTTGACCGGACCATCGTCAGATGTTGACCACGGTTAGATTTGAACCCAGGACCTATGTCAAGGTTCTTGTTATGGTTCATATTTTGTTTTCCGTCCCCGCAGCAGTATCCGTGAACAGATCCGTGCTTACCTGCTCCCGGCCACTTAGTTCTTTCTTCGTGGCTCCCTGGCTCTCTTCACTGCACTTCTGGTCCCCACCTGTCAACTTCCTCATGGACAGGGACACGTGCACCAGTCAGTGGCCTCAGCAGTGACATGCCCTGAAGTGGCACATGACACAGTCGGAATTTGCCACTTAGAGAGTCATCATCGCTGAGGCCAGTCATCGCCTGCAGAGGCGCACATGATCGTCTTTGCAGAAGATCATAGGCAGGAACTGGAAGGGTAGTGGGAAGCAGGTAAGTATTGATAAGTGCAATCGAATGAAAAAAAAAACAACTTTTAAAACCTTTTGTTATTCCTCACTGATCCAGTGTAGATCTTCCACACCCCCCAGGCTTTGTTTTCAACATGTGACTACTGCAGCCAATCATGATTCCTATTGCTGAAGGTTGAGAGCAGAAAGGATGCTCTGTTTCTTACTGTGTTATGGAGGCACTCTTTCACATCTCCACAAATTCGGTTAAGTGTATCGGTGTATGGCCTCTGTGGTCTGTTCCCAGAGAAACTAGTCCAAAAATTAGACCCCGTTGACCACCGGTGTACTAGATACTATGATCACGTGAAGGACCGCTTCAGAGGACTTTTACTACCTCATCATTTCAACTCTTGAAAGCAGAAAGGATGATTTATAGACTGTGAAGTCTTCTGCAGGCATGTGTGCTGAATTTTGAGATACTAGATCTGCCTGAAACCGATCTCCACTTACAGTAGTATCCTGTTTCCCATGGGGCTGGTGGGTCAGGTCTGCTTTGAAGGCCATGTGCAATGTACAAGTCAAAATAAATGAGGTTAAATTTAGTTTAGGTACTATTGGCACATTTTCCGAATGATAGTCATCTTAGTCTGACGGTCTTACCAGTTGGTCGCATCTCTGCCGCCGTGCTTAGAAATCCGCCAGCCGTCAGGAGCATTGCTTTCCTGAGACGTGGCTAATTCACTGGTTCAACCAAAATTCCTAATAATTACCATAGTCATGCTGAGCCTTTTATTGTACGTGGATTAGAGAGCTTGACTCCTTGTAGAGGGATTTATAAAATTAATATTATCATGGGGGAAAGTCTCCCTACTGTAAGTTCTAAGAATACAGTATATCATAAGCTGATTATGCTCTTCTGGTGGCGTCTTATGCAGTTTTTTTTCTGTTTTGTTAAAAAAAATGCTGTGAGAAGTCCATAGTAAAATATTCTATAGTCTACATGTAAAGCATTTTGATATTGTTGGTTTTGTAGCATTTTGGGGGTAAGTGGTATTTTTTAAAAAACACAGTGTGTCCCAATCTCCAGTTTTTCAAAATTTTTGGAAAAAAAGTAAATAAAAAAAACTTAGAACTTCAAATACATTCAATAACAGCAGGTTTTAAGTGCAATCTCCAGGCACCAGTAAGGATGATGGAGTCAGGTTGGTTGGATGCAGTTTAGTACTAGTATTGTACTGGTCTAGTAGTAGTAAGGGTAATGGATGTCTTGGCCGTAGCCCCTCACCTTACAGCAGCATCTTTGATTTTGAATGCAACAGTTCAATTTGCTGTCTATTTCCTTGAGACATGAACAAAGTTGACCTTTATAGAGAATCCTCTTAAGGAGCAAGAGCTCTGAAGTGTGCTTCCTCTCTCCACACCAAGTCTTGGCAGGAACTCCCCCTCCTGGCAGCCCACTCCTACCAAGAGGGGAGGAACAGGGTGGTTAGTTCTGTTCATTGCCAACCATTTGCCATCCATACCTGTGGAAGTTATAGCCATATAACTTACAAAATACATAATGTAACAATATAATACAATTCAAACTATATACGTTTGTAGTACCCTCAGGTCTTGGGTATATCTGGGGCAGCATAGGTCATAAGTTACAAAAATTAAAAGGGTTTTTTCTGAATTTTCTAATATAGCATCAGCCTAGAATCAGCGGGACAAAAAAAATGTCACCTTTCCTTTGGCAGGAGTCCCAGATTGTTGCTATGACAACCAGACATCGTGTTTGGCATGTACCCGGTTGCTGTGCGTTTTCTATATGATTGCCTAATGTTAGGTGCTTCTAATGGATGCGCAAGACAACCCATGCATTCACATTTAAAGGGGAGTCAAGAGGGGAAAGAAGATACCACTGTATCAATGTTGTGCACGCTCCTCAAAGGAAAGTCTCAGGTCTCGTCCAAACTTCTTAGTGTCCATACTACGGCCGCAAGCCCTGGATCCAAGAGAACCAGTCCTGGTGATCTAAGTTCTGGGTCTTTTGGCCATAATACGGATGGTAAAATGCAGTCACCTAACATCTCTTTGAATGAAGCCTTCCAGAGATCTGACAGGGCAAAGGTGGACACCACATTCTTATCATTTTTGACAGGGGGAAGGACAATGAAGAGGAGGTGAGGTCATCTTATCTGGTTTCCATGATAGATACCATAGTGTGAGAAGGTTTCTGCTGCAGCAAGTGACCTCCCAGCAAAACCAAGGCACCCTGAGTCTCTCCCATGTTCTCATGTTGTGTTTCACATGAGTCTTGAATTTTTTTTTACTATGTGTAGAATATAAAAATCCCATGGTAGTGGCACTCGAGGTGTAAATTGGGCTCCGTGCTTTGTGGCAGGGCTCTGCCTGCCAGACGCAAGAGGTGAGAAGCCCGGCTGACACAATGCAGCAGGAAAGTCCCAATGGGGTTTTGTGACGTGACTCATGAAGTGTCCTCAGCCTCGAGTATATGCAGGTATCTTATGTAGCTAGAAAGCCGGCTGTTTGTGAAAGCTAGAATTTCAATGGTGCCTCTTCAGTTCCTCATACAATGGGCCACAGCCAGAACATGAGCTCCCGGCAGAGCACCCGGCCTTCCTTCATTGTGTCTTGCTTGTCATAAATCTTTTGCTGCTTTTGTGCTTTGCGGAGGTTGTGTGGCCTCATATGAACAATAGGTCCTGCTATTCACACTCCAGGCAGACATATAGGAAGGTCGGGGGGCAGCGAGTGACCCCGGGGGCTGTATGAGGAACCACGGATTCTAGGCAGTTTTCACACACTTTTGGTTTCAGCTTTTTATAAAGAAATGCAGATATAAAAAGAAAAACCCACTCTCTCTCTCTGTATGTGTACACTGTGTACGTGTGTGCTTGTGTAGTGTATGTAGGTGTATACAATGTGTGTGTGTGCATGTGTAGTGTATATAGATGTGTGCTTGTGTACTATGTGTGTGTGTGTGTACAGTGTATATGTATGTGTGTTGTAAGGGATCGCTTTTAGGGGGTCGCCATCACACACTTCCTCCAACACACGGGGTTTTAAAGTCCAACACGGCTTTATTTGCTCTTTTTGGCACCAGCACACAAAAACAAAACCTAAAAATAACACCTGCCCGGCTGGGCTCTGACTAACATAGTCTCTGGCTCACCTACAGAAAAAAAACGCAGTTCACCAACACTGTGTCAGGGTCCAAGTTACAGGGGAGAGATCAGGCTTCACATAGCCTCGTGGCCCCTCAGCCCTCCTGGTTGAGACCACACCAGCCTCCCAGGCTTCAACCCTCTTCCAGGGTCACTTCCGTTCCCCAGATTCACATACTGCCGGTTAGTTTATCCCCACCTGATTAATCCAGCTGGCCTCACCTGCGATCTCCTCAGGCCAGAGGAAAAACATGCCCTGGAATGGGGTGGATTGGGAAGGTCCCACTGCCAACCTATCTTCCTAATCGAAATAAAATCCAGCCCTGTTATTATTAACAAAATAGCTCCAGCAACTATGTCTTGCTGAAGCTAGCGCCATCTATCTGGACTTTTTTTTGTATCTCACCACTTCCAGCGCTACAGAACACATCACCACAGTGTGTACAGTGTATATGTTGGTGTACACTGTATGTGTGTGCTTGTGTAGTGTATATAGGTGTGTGTTTGTGTACAGTGTGTGTGCTTGTGTATAGTGTATGTGTGTGCTTGTGTATAGTGTATGTGTGTGCTTGTGTATAGTGTATGTGTGTGCTAGTGTATGTGTGTGCTTGTGTATATATGTGTGTGTGCTTGTGTATATATGTGTGTGTGCTTGTGTATATATGTGTGTGTGCTTGTGTACAGTGTGCTTGTGTACAGTGTGTGTGTGATTGTGTATAGTGTATATGTGTGTGCTTGTGTATATATGTGTGTGTGCTTGTGTACAGTGTGTGTGCGCTTGTGTACAGTTGTGTGTGTGTGTGCTTGTGTACAGTGTGTGTGTGTGCTTGTGTATAGTGTGTGTGTGTGTGCTTGTGTATAGTGTATATGTGTGTGCTTATGTACAGTGTGCAGTGTATGTGTGTACAGTGTGTGTGCTTGTGTATGTGTACTGTATGTGTACAGTGTGTGCTTGTATATGTGTACAGTGTATGTGTACAGTATATGTGTACAATGTGTACAGTGTATGTGTACAGTATATGTGTACAGTGTGTGCTTGTGTATGTGTACAGTATATGTGTACAGTGTGTGCTTGTGTATGTGTACAGTATATGTGTACAGTGTGTGCTTGTGTATGTGTACAGTATATGTGTACAGTGTGTGTGTTTGTGTACAGTGTATGTGTGTACAAATTGTGTGTTTGTGTACAGTGTGTTTTTGTGTACTGTGTGTGTACAGTGTGTTTTTGTGTACTGTGTGTGTACAGTGTGTGTTTTGTGTACTGTGTGTGTACAGTGTGTGTTTTTGTGTACTGTGTGTGTACAGTGTGTGTTTTTGTGTACTGTGTGTGTACAGTGTGTGTTTTTGTGTACTGTGTGTGTACAGTATGTATGCTTGTGTACATTGTATGTGTGTACAGTATATGTGGTTGTGTAGTGTATATAGATGTGTGCCTGTATTGTGTGTGTGTGTGTAGGACTGGGTACAGTGTATAAATGTTTGCTTGGTTATATTGTGTATATATGTGCTTGTGTACAGTGTGTGTTTGCTGTGTATGTGCGTGTTTACAGTGTATATGTGTGAAGGTCTGTGTACAGTGTATGTGTGCCTGTGTACAGTTTGTATGCGTTTTGTGTGTTTGTGCTTGTTTTGATGTTTATGTTGAATGGATAAATATATGTATATTGCTCCCTGTTTCTTGCTGGATTATGCTCGGGCAGTTGCCTAGCAACAGCTAGACTGAGGGTTCAGGTGACTTATTAGGTCTCCAAAAGGGTTAGGATATATGTATACAGATGTGTCCTACGCACAGATTTTCATGCAGAATATTCACAGCATAATGCACTGCCAGCTAATGCAGCTCCGGATAATACTAGGCCAGCTAATAGAGTACCAGCGGAACGGGCCTATGGATGCAGACAGCACACGGATGAATGGGTCTGAATCTTATCTGCAAAAACCGAGGCCTAGACAGTGAAGAGGCTGCAGCGCTCACACAAACACCACTGCCTGTTCAATAACTGATCGTCTAGGGTGCAGGGAGTCTGACCACCACCAATCTGATATAGATGGCCTGAAGATAGGCTATCAATATACCGATACTGGAAAACCCCTTTAAATGAAATTTCTAAATAAAAATAGATTTTTCTCTCTCCGCTGATAAAAGACTTCAAAATGATGCTTCTATCCATAAAAAGATGGTAAGGAAAAAATGGGTGAAGGAAGGGTGGGAGGAAGGAGTGAGGAGGACGCATGTTCTTTAATTCATCTTTTCATGACAGAGCCATTCTCATGAATATTAAGCATGGCGTGTTTAAAAGTTGTCACCCTTGACTGAATCCGTAAAGCTCCCAGCACAATGTCTTCCTCTATAATGTACAAGTGAAAAGTAACTGGCGGAGTTATTTGGTTGGGTGGGTCATGCTGAGACACTAACCTGACATAATCTATGAGGCTGTTGTCCGGGGCTCGAGTATTGATGGCATGTCCTCAAGATGGCGCTGTGCTTCATATACTAGGAAGAAGCACCAGGACTCGCCCCAAACCTGTGGCCCCCTCAAACAGCTTGATCACTGAGGGTGCTGGGAGTCAAACCCTTACCAAACTGATACTGGTGGCCTGTTCTTAGGGTTGGTCATGAACTGAGTCCCGGACAACCTCTTTAAGATCTCCTATCATGAGGGCGGTATTGTTGACCTCTTCACGCTCAATGAATATTTCATAAAGGATCAATGGAAACATGGTCTCTACAGAGAAGTCTCCTCAAACGTAAAGACCAATATATGAAGGATATTGGAAGTCTCTCAGCAGGGGCGGATTGGCCATAGACCTTACAGGGAAATTTCCTGGTGGGCCGATGCCCAGGGGGCCGTCTGGGCCTTCCTCATGTCTGGCAAGTGGAAGTTTTTGGGGATGTATTTTGTTCTGCTGGGGCAGTATTTTGTGATGGACTGTGGTATTTGGCTCTGTTGGGGCGGTATAATGTGCCACAATATGGTATTGCTGGCTATGCCTTCCATCAATGTGGACTCGACTTCAAAATGGGGCCATCTTAGTATTTTTTCCAGGGCCACTTTAAGTTCCCAGTCCGCCCCTGTCTCTCAGAAAAAATCTGGTGTAGATTAGGGGTGATCTTTTGGAGAAGTTCTCTTTTTACATAAAGAGATTATGAAGATTTTGGGCCCTCTGAGACCTGGACATCCCTTCTAGGTGTACTACAACCTATACATCCAACCTCCACACAATCTTCTTTAGCTTTCCAGATATTATTTCTTCTGCCCATGTTTTTAAAGATCCAGATTTCGTTCTGTCACATTCTGTGGTATGTTTTTTTAAGAAAATATCTATCCCATTGAACAAATCCTTATATCATAGGAGGCATCTGCAGAATGCTTGATATACGTTATCAAAACCCAGTACAGAAGAAAGCAGATTGTCCTTTTATGTTGGCTTTGGTGGGTTTATGGGAACTTCTCCTTTTTTTTTTTCAGCATTGAGAACTTTTTCTCATTTGAAGCTGGGGACCACATGATATTCCTGGAAGAAACGTTTTAATTAGATTACTAGGAAATTCAAGAAGAGGGATTGAATTGAGCTGTTGTGGTAGAACATCTACAGTACGTGTGAGACTGAAATTACATAGTTGCATTTGACCTTTAGAGACTTTTGCACTGAAATACTGATGATCTATCCTAAGCATAGGCCATCAACATCAGATCAATGGGGTCTGACACACCAGCACCCCCAATGATCAGCTGTTTTGAGGAACCACCGGCACCGGAATCTATACAGTCATTGGAGCTGGAAGCAGAAGGCTCCATACACTGACTAGTGGCTGTGTCGGGGTACTGCAGTTTGGGAGCTGGAAACTACACAGTGTATGGAGCTTTTATACACTGCATAGTTTTGTGTGCCGGCAGCTAGCTAAAGCAGCTGATCAGTGGGGGTACCATGTGTTGCACCCTCGCGATCTAATGTTGATGACCTCATCATCATCAATATCTAAGTCCTTGAAAATCCCTATACTCCATAAACTTATTCTAAGGCTCTGTTAATGCTAGTGACTTCGCGTACCCAGGGGCGAACTGGCCATAGACCTTGCAGGGAAATTTCCTGGTGGACCGATGCTCAATGGGACATCTGAGCCCTTTGGGTCCATAACAATTGGATGCTCTCAGCATTAATTAATGCTAGGAGCATCAGGTACATCAGTTCCCCCTACTGAGTTCAACTGTATAGCGGTCTTTAGGATGGTAATACTGTTGAATGCTGTAGCGGGGTAGCAGTATTTTGTGCTGCACTGTGATATTTGGTTCTGCTGGGGCAGTATTTTGTGCTGCACTACTGAATTGCTTTCCCTGCCTACTTGTGTTGCCTCACCTTCTTTCAGTCTGAACCCGCCTACAGCATGGGGCCACTTTTAGTTTTTTCCAGGGCCACTTTAAGTTCCCAGTCCATCCCATACCCTGTTGCATACTAATGACCGCTATGATGGGACCTACTTATGAACAGATCTCAATAAATCCCAACAGTCCCATTGACTTATATTGGGTTTCTAATATTTTTAAAAATTTTTACAACAAGAATGCATAATTTCCTATTATTGCGCTTTTTTTATTTTAAAAATTTAAATTTTTTTTTTTTTTTACAAAACGCTCTTCTTCAACGTATCGTGTACGTTATAACAGTCTGAAGGAAGATGGCGGTGGTTGTAACAATGTGCAGTCTTGACAAGAAGCCAAGGATTGTGCACATTAAATATGGATTTTCCCATATTTTATACTGTACCTGTAATACATGAACAGCGGAGCTGCCAAGTCTTATGCAGACACAGAATTCAATAAGAAATTCGCCGCCATTCAGGAATTTGTGTTGACGCATTAGATTAAATATGTAGGAAGCTCACAAATGGCTTACTCCGCGGCTCGTGACTGGCATGCTTTCTCAGTGCCAGTAGAAGCTAGATTGCTCATCTTCTTATAGAGGGTGACGTACACTCGTGAGCTGCCTTCTGCCATATTGAGAATTATAGCGCTCAGATAATTGTAAGGCCGCGCTCACATTTTGTATTTATTTACCTGTAGATTCGTTTTTTGCCTTTTTTGATGAAACGGGAACGTGTTCCAGAGGATGGAAGCATAGCAGCACGCATGCCGTTCCCGTCATCTATATGTGGGCACTGTGACTCAGTGGTTACCATCTCTGCAACCCGGAACTGGAGAAGCGGTTGTGCAACATCTATGTGCGGTTTACGCGGCTTTCCTCCCCCACGATCCAAAAATATACTTCCATTTACGCAGTGTTTCACCTTTGAAACCATTTTGCAGTCTACATATAGATAAAATCTACAAAAGAAGTTAGACAGCTTTGCAAATATCTTACTTTGATCTCTTGAATGGCGTTTGTATGGCTGTATGTTCACTGTGCAGAGAACATGTCCAGTGGTCCTTATATGTCTGGTGGTCACACGTGCTCAGTAGCTCGGCTCAAAGTGGAGTCATATCTGCTGATGTGCAATGAAGTTCAGCAAAGCGACTTCTCACCGTTCCTATACTACTGTCTGTAGCTCAGGGGTCAACACCTCAGGCACTCCGGTCATTAGAAACTACAACAACCAGCAGGCACAGTCGCTCGGCTGTTCTGGGAGCTCCCATAGAAGGGAATGGAACATGCTGGGAGTTGAGGTTTCATAACAGCTGGAGTGCCGGAGTTTGCTGACCACTTCTGTGGTGTAGGTGGACGTTCCAAGAGGTAATTAAAAGAACAGCAGGGGGCACCATGAGAACAACATCTTCTAGGCATTTTTTTAAAAAAATGATGCCAGTTGGAACATCGTTCTGTTTTGCTTAAAGGGCATCTGTCAGCAGTTTTGTACCTATGACACTGGCTGACCTGTTACATGTGGGCTTGGCAGCTGAAGACATCTGTGTTGGTCCCATGTTAAAATGATGATTCGATATATGTAAATTAGAGTCTTGGAGCCAGGGCTGTGGAGTCGGAGTCAGTGACCATTTTGATGGAGTTGGAGTCGGTATAGAATGGACCAACTCCGACTCCTAAAATAAATAATAATTGGGTACATTTAGTTCAATGCAGTATGTGCTGAATATATTTTCATAAAAATTTGGGAACATGATGAAATGTCCTATAAATGTCTGTTCTTTTCCTGATCTAAGGATCTAGGCTTTCAGTTGAGATGACTGTGTGCTGCCCTTCATGTAGATGCTCAGAAGTGAAGGGACTCCTGCTACAGATCAGAGGAAAAAGGTACTGGGAAGGAATGGCTGCACTCATCTCAGAGCTACTAGAGAAAACAGGATGAAAGGGGTTTTCTCACTAGTTACAAGATTAGCTTTCAACATAAAGGGACAGTTAAAAGAAGACATTTTCTAAATACAGTGGTCAGTCATGAGCTATAGACAGTTCAGTAGGTCTCTGATTGAACACAGCTTTCTATGGTAACCTGCAGACCAGAAAGACTGTTATCTGATTGGCTGAGAGCAGGAGTGACCTCAGTAAGCAAAATGTGTTGAGGACTGAGAAGGATGGCTTTACCTGTAATTGTTAGAGATCACAACCTCCTGCTCTGTCACAGTAAGTTAATATATGCTAATAATTGCTGGAGACCCCCCCCCCACAGCCTGAGAAGACAGAGTGAGTGCAGAAGCTCTGGTTGCTATGGGCAACACAGAAAGTCTTAGACCTAGACAGTTTTCATACATCAGGCCCTTAGTGATCTGTACCCAGAGAAGCCTGATACTGAAAGTTCAGAGTAAAGATTTCTAGTAAAACATATATTACAAATTTTTTTTGTCATGAAATATCTGTACTATTGATTTATGCAAAGTTTGTTTAAAGTTATCACTTAAACATGCGCCATGTATGAGGGAGTCGGATTGGGAGTCGGGGATTTGGCTTACCGACTCCACAGCCCTGCTTGGAGCAGTGGAGGCGTTGCCATTGCACCTAGAGGCTCTGCTCTCTCTGCATCTGCTGCCCCCTCTCCACTTTGCTTGGCAGTAAAAGCATCGTCACAATTGGCCCTGTCAATCAAAGTGGAGAGGGCGCGGCAGTTGCAGAAAGAGCAGCGCCTCTAGGTGTAATGGTAACGCCTCCGTCATTTGCATATATTGAAACATTGTTTTTCTCAGCAATGCGGGCACATATGAACATGGGACCAACACAGATGTCTTCAGCTGCCAAGCGCACATGTAACAGGTCAACAAGTCTCCAAGGTACAAAACTGCTGACAGATGCCCTGATATAACATGGAAATATACAATATATTTAGTTTATTATTTTTGAATTAAATAAAATCTATTAGGAATGTTCCTTTTTTTTAATCTACAAGTTACTCTATCACGGAATCGTCATTAGAAGTAAAAACAGAAGGTGTTAATGGCCACATGCGAGGGATGTCGAGTCTGTCCGGCCTCCCAGGGTCTAATTGTCACGGTGGTTGCTTCTAACAATGAGTGCTGTGAAATATTCACCACGCTGGCGGTATTTTTATCTCGCTGATCCCTTTCGCAGCGAGTTCATTGGAACTGAATAGCAGTCATGCTACAGCCTTTTCTCTCCAGATTGCTATGTGGGTGTCGGGAATTTCTCTGTCATGCTTTGCACAGCTCCTAAGTAGATAATTGCAGTTTACATTTGGCAAGTAATTGCCTTCCATGTAAGCAGGCTTACTGCTGGAAGTGTGGGATGGTCGCCAGTTGCTCGGTTAGCCTTCATACCGAGCCATGTCCTGACTCCTCTGGAAACTGGAATTTCTGATCCCTCAAATTGAAGCTTCGCTATGTTCCTGCTCAGCATTTTACATTTCCACAGCTCTAGGTCATTCCTGGCCGTGGTCCAGTTTCTCACGCCGCTGCTTTATTATGAGCGTGCCTATGGATTTGGAAATCCAGAAGGTTCCAGGTCTATTTCTGGTACAGAGGTGGTCCAGGTTTAGTAGAGGTATGCTGCATTGCGTTGGTTTAGATTAGGGTCCATCAGGGTTCTGATATACTTGACATTGAAGTCAAGTATATCTGAAGAACGGGCTGCATTCCCGAAACGTGTTATGGTTTTATAATCAATAAAGCTTGGATTATCTTCAGTTGGTCGAGTGTTGGACTCCCGTGTTTTCCATTGCGGTAAATTGAGGTCCACTGTGCATTGAAGTGAATGTGGCTGAGCTGTAATTCCATAGACACCTGTGGACAGGTGTGTGTCTGTTTTTGGAAGAAATCTGCCATCTTTTTGATAATGCAGGATGCGCACAGGGGCTGAAGGCCCTTTTACATGGGCCAAAGATTGGCCAAAAAAATGTTTGATCCCACTCATTGCCCCATTAAGCATACCCGCCAACAAACGAGCAACAAGCACATTTGCTGGCTGATTGCACCTCTTATACGGGGCATTTAGTTGATCTTTTCAGCAAATCAACAGCGGATGTGCTGCCACTGTATGGGGAAGAACGATCATTCATTCCCACAAAGAAGGACAATTGTTGATTCCCATAGAGTCTGATATGTTTAAATAGGCATAATTGCATTTGTTATACAGGCATCACATTGATCTTTTTTTCGGAAGCACATCTCCCCAGGTCAACTCCATACAGAAGAACGATCGTTGATTGTCATACAGTACAATGATCTGGTTATGTTTAAATAGACACAATTGTTTTTGACACATTTTGTAGAAGGACCACTTCTCCCGTTCCATCAGTACACCCGTCACTAAGCAGCAGTGAAGCCAGGTTCCTCTTCAGCCATGAGTTTTCCGATCTGATTTTTTTTTTTCCAATTTTCTGGATGCCAAAATGATTTTCATTGACAAATTGCAGTTTTATCTCTTTGCGGATGATACGGTCGCTGATCATCCTTAAGATTGGAGCTGCTTCTTCATGCCGGGGTTTGCTTCGCTCACTGGCCTAACAAAGACATCATTTATCAGCCAGGGAATCTATACATGTGTTTGTTCTAATAAAAATATATTATGCTTGGATAATCTGAAATTGGCCTTGAGTAAACGCTTGTGACTCCCGATTGTATCTCCTGATGTGAAGACGCAGCAGTATAACCTTGACCAATCGATTGCCTACAGTTGGAAGGACGTCACGAGGAATTAATCTAGTAATAAAGGCTGAGCATGTTCCCCAAGTCTCCTGACACAAACCGTTAGGCGTCAACCTTGTATTATTGGCTATATGATAATTTGATCTATTTTATGTTTTCTGCTCTAATGGTCTCTGTATGTCAGCAGATCACCACTATGTCAGAGCAACTTGGACTATAGCTGATTTCCATGTAGAGCCCCCGTAGGTCTGGTGGTTTTGCAAAGAGATCAGTCAGTCGAGGATTGACTCATGAGCTGACACTTGGGTCATTGGCCAATGTCAACTTCTCTTCAGACAGTCTTGGTTATGTAGTAATATTGTGCAGCAAGCCACAACCTATTGTATCAGAGAATAACCAAAATGACTGAATTTCTCCCGAAAAAAAGACCGAAGGTTGAAAGTTTAAAATGTAAAAATAAAACCAGTAAAACAAATATTTTACATTTTTGTACTGTTACTGTTTATGGGTGGAAAAAAACATCAACAAAAGTAATTAAAGGGGTTTTCGGGGAGGTTGGCCTATCCTAAGGATATTTATAACATAAATATCTGATTGGGGTTGGTCCGACGTTTGAAAAGGCTGCGGTGCTCCGATGAGCTCTGTGGCCTCCTTAGCGCTTACTAAGCACAGCGCCATATATTGTATAGTGGCTGTGCTTGGTATTGCAGCTCAGCCTCATTCAAAGCTACGCCTAGGCCAATGGTGGCGAACCTATGGCACGGGTGCCAGAGGGGGCACTCAGAGCCCTCTCTGTGGGCACCCTTGCCCTGGAAACAGTCTAAAGTGTACTAATATCCATTACACTTTTCCGGCACAGGCATTGAACGTAGGCAGGCTGTTATAGCTAAATACAAACTATATTGGACTGTAGTATTCAGATTACATTTCTGTGTTGGCACTTTGAGATAATTAAGTGGGTTTTGGGTTGCAGTTTGGGCACTCTGCCTTTAAACGGTTCACCAGCTCTGGCCTAGGCCATGTGACAGGTGAACAAGATGGCACTGGCCTAGGAAGAGGCTGCAGCTTTCACCGGAGCGCCACGGCCTCTTCAAACAGCTGATTGTTTGGAGTGACAGTCAGACCCCCACCGGTCAGATATTGATGATCCGATGATAGACCATCAATTTTAAATTCTTGGAAAACCCCTTGAAACCTCCTGGCTCCACTCTCCTAAGACACATTCTCCTCACTATATGGGGGGCAGTTACCTGATGTTCTTCGTTTTCTCACTAGTATCTTTACTTCATGATCATTCTACCTTTGCTGTCTGACTTTCCGCTGTCCTGCTATAGATTTGTGTTCATACACATCGGCCAGTTTTAAGTAGACAGAGAGGTAGGTAGGCATAAGTAGGTGGTGTGTCTCTGACTACCTCAGACTCCCTGCTAAACTGCAGTCACAGATCACAACTCTCCCTTTTTTTTCTTATATTGATCACCTACCCTAAGGATAGGTTATCAATATCAGATCAGCGGCATCCGACTCCCTGCATGCAGGCTGATTGCAGAGCACACAGCACACTGGAACCAGGCACAGCTCTGTACATTGTGTAGTGTCCGGACCCGGTTACTGTAGCTCTCTTCCCATTCACTTGTATGTAAGTGAGCTGCAGTAATCAGGCACGGTTATGGTCCTGAGCTAAAAAGTAGCAAGCATAGAGGACTGTGCAGATTTAGCGGGTTTTACCTAATATAATGAGCTATCGCCTTCCTTTGCACCTACTTAATAGGAGTAGTGCAGAGTCCACCCCCATGGATTTTGCACAGATTTAGACAGAGAATCCAATCCACATAAATTCCAACGTACTCTTGCTCTACTGGGCACTGCCATCCCGGTTTCATCGTACGCTGTAATACACTGCAAAAAACCGAAGGCCCAATGTGCTTCTTAATGGCATTTAACATCATTACATTAAGCCGATATAGAAGGATTAGACGGACATTAAGTCATATTACATATTCTGTCAATTTTCTCTATAGACGGCACTGTAAAAGCCTCGGTAATATGTCTTTCATCCTCGGGTCAGATGTCACTAATGGCCCTCATCATGTGACCCATTTACGTGCCGTCTTTACCTTTTCGAACAAATGTTAACATCGGCGTACTCAGCATGTTTCATGTGGTTAAAATTATCATAATCTTTATAGCCGCAAGTGCAATCTGTAGCATCGTCTCATCTGCCCGGCAGGAATTCTCCTCTCGTCGCCGGCAGAGTAATAACACGATGACGATGTACGGATAGATTTCTGATTGCTTTACTGGAGATCAATTAAAGTAATTTAATCAAGGACTATAAATTCCATATATTTAAAGATTTCACCGGCAGGAGGGGGCTGCATACATAACAGCTTTTTTGTGATAAGAACGATCAAAGCAATACGTGGGTGACATGCTAGGCCCCTATATTCTAACAGGGGTGAGATATTTGACATTTAATAGGTAGGGCTTATAGGGATTATATAAAGGGGTTCTGTCACCATTAAAGGTTTTGATATAATTCAGCTTGAAAACAGAGTTACTTTGTTAGAGAAATGCTCCCGTTGTAAGATTTTGTCATTACTTCATTATAATGGAGCCCCCTGGTGTTTAATTTGTATGGTAAAGTGCACGTCCACCTACTGAGGTGGTCGCACATGCTCAGTTTCATCCTTCAACTGCCACCAGCTGCATCTACTGTTAGAAGCTGTGATGGTTACGGAAAGAAAGCTGCAGTGGAAAACACCCCATGAGCTATGATAGGGAGAGAGCTGCGGCAGGAGGGATCCATCCATGAGGAAGCACACGCCCCCATATTCTCAGGTGTCGGACCCCCACTGATAAGATACTGATCAGTATACAAAATCCCAGAAAACTCCTTTAATACAAGGCACTTAACTAATGTATTGTGATTGTCCATATTGCCTCCTTTGCTGGCTGGATTCATTTTTCTATCACATTATACACTGCTCGTTTCCAGGGATTCTATGAGTGGTGGTTGTGTAACCCCTGGAAACGAGCAGTGTATAATATGAAAGATGAAAATGATTCAAGCCAGCAAAAGAGGCAATATGGACAATCACAATACATTAGTAAGTGCCTTGTAGTAGCTTTCTGTACATGATAAATGCCACTTGTTGAAGTGAGACAACCCCTTTAAGCAGCTGCCACTTTATTTCCAAGCTCTTGCCATGATCACGACGACTCCATTACCATTCCAGTGTCACGTACAATTCTTCTTTCTGGCTGAGTGACCATCCATTCTTGGCTTAGCCTCAGAAATACAAGGCCCGTCCTGAGTGATTGTATCCCACCCACCTTGCTCTCAGCAATGCCTGGGAAAGCTGGGCAGAGCCGTGCGTCTCCTCCATTATATTGGGTACGCTAACAAGCCCGGATTTAGGCAAAGGCAGCGTCCCTCCGTCACTCTGCCCCTTATCCACATTACCATCTGAACAGGAGCTGGGTGACCTATGATCTCCTGAGGAGCAGAGATGACCCCGTTTTGGTCAATGCCTCATTGTGTGATTTTTGGAGGGGGGGGGGATTTTCAATGCTTGTGAGACGTTGCAGAACATGAATCCTTCTCTTTCTCCCACAGCGCTGGAATTTTTCTTTGTGTGTGCGATCTGGCTCTTCCATTGCTGCGTGCTGTTAGCATGCCGCACACGAGCTAAGAAGACTTTTCCCCAATTGTTTGAGATCTGCTGAATAACGGTTCACCACCACGAAACCGTTCCCATCTCAGCGGCACACCATTGCTTTGCTAATTTCACTTGGTTGTTCCATTCAAGGTGGCGGAGGAGGTGGCATTGTCAATGGAGGGGGGGCAGATCCAGTGTCAGCTAAATACGTGCAAAGTAGAAGGTCAAGGTCGAAAAGAAAATTCTATAGGAGCGTAGTTTATTCTATGTAAGACGGTGGTCTCTAGCATGCTGGGAGTTGTAGTCTTGCAACAGCTGAAGAGATGCCGGTTGGAGACCACTGATGTAGAAGCTTGTCCCCCTCTTCCACTATATCATAGAGTACTGGTCCTTGATGGCTTATGTCAGGGATGCCTAACCTGTGGCCCTCCAGCTGTTGCAAAACTACAACTCCCAGCATGCACAGACAGCCTGCAGCTATCAGCCTACAGCAGTGCCTGATGGGAGTTGTAGTTTTAAAACAGCTGGAGGGCCGCAAGTTGAGCCTCCCTAGCTTATGTCATCCTTTCCAGACTCAAGCGTTGATCACCTATCCCTCTGGAGTAGTGGAGCAGTGGGGTGCTTGCTCCACCACTGCTCCGTTCAAATTGCTCCAAACCACAGCCTCCTTCCGGCAATCGGTAGGAGTCCCCGGGGCTGGACATCCGTGTTTTTTGCGGACATACCAGCGTGTGCATGAGGCCTTAGAAATCAGTGCTCACTGGTATCCGCAGTAGGATGACTAAGGCAGTCCGGCCAAATCCCTACCACCACGATCACTGCTGTCACATACGGGATGAGGACCCCCAGCGACATTTCCATCCCCATGTGTGAATGCAGCTGTATACCAGATGCACTTTGATTTGATTCTCCTTTAATCACATTTTATTTTAGAAATCCTTAAAAAATACATTTAGTCGTCTAATCAGAGCTCCGGACACATGGAGGGGAGTCTCTGCAATGTCCCTACGCTCTCCCTAGTAAGCAGTGACAGTTTTATGCAGGGTCATTAGCAGAGTAGCAGGCACACAGTAGCGCGTGATTCCTCCTTGTCACACGCTTCACGTGGATGCCATAGGAAGGAATTTATTTTACTGCTCTGGGAAAAAATCCATCTCTCCTTTGGGCTGCAGTAATGATTCTCACCATAGACTGACTCATTTCCTTCCCGATCCCTGTAATGCTCAGAGCTGTAAGTACACCGACGAGTAGGACATGTTCACATCTCTCCAAACCCCCATGATAATAAAACTGCAGCCAAAGGTCTGGGCTGGGCCGGGAGTGGTTCTGGTCAGTCGTCTGGTTACATAGGACTCCTCTCCCAGTGGGACTGTGACGCTGGCGTAGCTCAGTATGATAGCAGATGAGTGTTGTCTGGCTTGAGGAAAAACGCCCTTTATTTTTAATACTGTGTGAGCCAGTAGGTTAGAATGGGACCGAGCGTGTATATAGAGGAGAAAAAAAATCATGACTGCTGGAGTAACTGCGCAAAAGTGTTGAGACCATTGGTCCTATCATCACAGGCCTGTGGAGCAGAGATGCCCCATACGGACTCGCAGGCCCATACTGAGCAGGGGACGCTCTCGTCATGAGTCCCAAAGCGGCTAAAAACTTCCAATGACACCAAAGAAATTGTGCCAGAAAATCCCAGGCAGCTGGCAGCCGAGTCAGAAGTAACTGGTTTAACAATGTGAGGAGTGCACGTACCCCTGGAGGTTAGGAACCCCTCATGGGATCCCTGTAGCAGCTGCTTTGGAGATAAGGGGGTGGGGGGTATCATGAGGGGGTCATTTTTGCAGGAGTCTGCTTTACCAGAATTATAAAATAGCGCATGGTGTTTGATGAATTTGATGCATCTTTAAGGCTACATTCACACGTCCGTATTTTGTATCCGCATCCTTTCCGCAATTTCGGACAATTATGCAGATAGGATGCGAATCCATTCATTTCAATGGGTCCTGAAAAAATCCGCATCAAGAAATCCTCCTGTCCTACTTCTATCCCGATTTTGCGGTCCGTAGCTCAATACAAATCTATGGTACCTCCAAAAATGCCAAAGGCATTTGCGGATTCCGTTCCAGGAGGGTAGGAAAAAAAAGAAATTTCATCCCTCCTTCCATTTTTTGCGGATCTGCAAAAAACGGATGACATACGGATACATCCTTTCCGTTTTTTGCGGAAAAACTGAACGGATGTGCTTGAAAAACTGATTTTTTTGTGGAACAACGGATCCGCAAAAAACTGACCGTTTTCCAGGATAATACGGACGTGTGAATGAAGCCTAAGTCTAATACTTCTGTCTTAAGATGTTACTTCACTTTCTACTCTCTGGAGTAATATGGCGACTGTTTTTGGGGATTTTCTCTTGATGAATCTGGCTTCGATCGGCTCGACGGGCTAACCACTGCCACTTTCCTACCCATTTTTTTTTAAACTGGAGTGATGTAAAAATGCAAAAAGTTGCAATTTCTTTTATCCCAAATAAGAGCAAAAAGCTCCGAAATTTAGGGGGTGCAGGGCTTGATAAATTCCCTCCAAAATGTCAGTGTCGTCATTGCTTGTATAGAGTTGTTTCACCTGGGACTTGGTGCGGAGAGGTGCGGGTCCTACCTCTTAGACCTTCACCTATCTCTAGTGAAGGAGAGCACACCGCACACGAATGGCGTGCCCCCCATTTATTTTTACAGGGATTCTAATCATAGCCAAAGGGGCACCCGCAGCTATTTTCAGCAGTCCCAAAGAAATGATTGGGCACTGCGCAAGGACGGCCTATGGGAACGCTGAAGATAACCAAGCGAGCGCAGGCACACCTATCTACCTCAAGAACGGCCACCTTCCATTCACTTCTGTGGGATTGGTGCAGATAGCCGAGCTTTCACTCTGCTATTTTCGACATTCCCATAGAAATGAATGAAGAATGGCCACGCATGCACTGCTCCTCTCCGTTCATTTCTGTGGTCCCGTTCTTGGGACCCGCACCAATTTGGCGATATTCTAGCGATACGCCCACAATGTCTCAGATGAGTCGATCCCTTTAATATTTAGGATAAGCTCACTGTGTGGTGCGCTACTGTCGTAAGTCAACACGTGGGTCTCCTCACCCCCTGCTCACCGTTAGCATCTCTGTGTAACGCCCGTAGTCAGGGTTGCACCACCAATGAGGCCAGGTGAGGTGATCGCCTCAGGCAGCACCAGGTAGGGGCAAGAGGGAGGGCAGCCGAAGGGCCATGGGCTGAAGGGAAGGGGTTAGGTTAAGAAATTGGCATGGGGGGGTGGGGGGCTTTTCAGTTTTCGCCTCAGGCAGCGGAAAGGCTAGGTGCACCCCTCCACCCGTAGTGTTATATGATTGAGCTGAGTTCTTGTACTGGTGCCTCCCTGCACTTCTTATACTGTGCATGCTCCTGATTCCACGTAGCATTGTTATTTTCTAGTCAAAACAGTTGCATAAGTGTCAGTTTTAATAAATTCCAAAATTCTCATAGTTGCATCGTGATTACAATGTATGACTGTTACTGACGCCTCGTTCTATCCAGAACTCATAGATTTTCAGGTTATCGTCTCCATCCCTGTTCTGTGTGTCCGCCCGGAGATGGTGCCATTTCTTGTCAAGTTCAGGCTGCCATCTAGTGGCCAAAACTACAACGCAGGGCTGTGTTGGTAATTCAAAGCACAGGTTCGTTCGGTTATATGAAAGCATTAAAACATTAATGGATTCTTCTTTCAAACAGTCGGTTCTAGTACAAGAAAAAATGAGACAGTGACTCCCTTTAAGCCTTTTTTTTTTTATATAAAAGTATCAGGAGCATTGATGCGCCCAACATTTGCATACGATTTTTTAGGATTGTGTATTGTGGATCTTCATCTGCTCCCGATTCTGTTGCTTTGCAAGCGATGATGTGTCTTTTGTAAGATATGACTTGAGACCCCTACGGATCTTCTCCTTTTACTACGTGTATTTGTTCGCTATGCTGCATGCGTTAGGCTACGTTCACACTAGCGTTCTTGCCTGATCCGGCAGGGTTCAGCAAAAACGCTTCCGTTACTGATAATACAACCATCTGCATCTGTTATGGACAGATCCGGTTGTATTATCTGCAACTTTGCCAAGACGGATCCGTCCCCATTGACTTTTTTTCTATTGTGTCAAAGATCTCGGGACGGATAGCAAACTGCTGATCTCCGGTATGAGAGCGGAGCGGAATGTATTCTGGAGAACTCCGTTCTGTTCAGTTACGTTTTGTCCCCATTGACAACAAATGGGGACAAAGTGGAAGCGTTTTTTTTTCTTTCCAGTATTGAGACCCTATGACAGATCTCAATGCCGGAAAATATTAACGCTAGTGTGAAAGTAGCCTAGGATATGACTTGAGACCCCTACAGATCTTCACCTTTTGTTATGTGTATTTGCTCGCTTTGCTGCACGCCTTACAATAGAAAGTCACTCTTTCCGTCATCGCTCATGTTTTCTCCTCTCCTTGCATTTCCTAGATGTGAAAGGACCCCCCACTCACCGGCTGTCGTGCGGCCAGTCGCCATACACTGAGAGCACCACATGGGAGAGGAAGTACTGCATCCTGACGGAAAGCCAGCTGGTGCTCCTGAACCGCGAGGACGAGGTAAGGCCGGAATCTGCATGTGCGCCAAACACTGAATGTCAGCGAGTGCTTGTCGTGCACATTTACAGCGCACAACCTGAGACTTGCCTCCAGCAGCTGGAAGGGGGTGAGGGGGGGCTTATTTTTAATTTTTTTTCATCCCACATGGGAAGTGTAATTACATCTGTTCACACCTTGTTAATGTCACGGAAGTAACCTAATTACGTTAAAGTGCTCACGGCGCACGGAAGGCAGCGGATGGGGCTCTGCACATCTCACATCGTTTTCTGGCGGCTGGTTTAATAAAGCTTTTACCTTGTGGATGTATTCAGGGCTGATATATCACTTTTACTTGAAACAAATGACAGCTCCGGAAGTCTCCGGTGTGATGAATGACAGCGTTACAATTCGGCTGTAGGTGCGGTATTTCTTTCCTATGTTTTGTGTGGCTTTCATTTACCTTTTCAGCAGGGGGATTGGGCGTGTTTTACGCTGGTTTTTGATAGCTCCAAGCTGCTGGGGGAAGAGGCTGTTCCGCTCCAGTGAGCGCAGCGGCCTCCTTACAGATTACCAAGAACAGTGCCACACATTGTATAGTGGCCGTGCTTGGTATTGCAGCCCCATCTCATTCACTTGAATGGGACTGAGCTATGCCTAGGCCATGTGACCAATGTACAGTGATGTCACTGGCCTAGGAAGAGGCCGCGGTGCTCGGTGAGCACCACAGTCTTTTCAAAAAGCTTAGACTTAGGCCCCATTCAGACGACCGTATACGGCCCGTGAAAGCCCGGCCTGTGCTGCCCCAGAGGACGGGAGCGCACGGCGTCATTGGTTGCTATGACGCCGTGCGCTTCCTGAGGTCGCCGCTGTACAGTGAAACACGGTCATCTGAATGGGGCCTTATCCTGAGGATAGGCGACCAGTATAAAAGTCCCAGACAAGCCCTTTAGACCACGATGACGTCTCCAGTGAAAGTTCACCGCATCTGGCATTGTCATATTCTACAGATTACCGCCAGATCCTAATTGACTATAATGGGATCCGGCAGTGATCTGGGCACTTTATGGCATAAATGCTGGGTTTTGGCTGGAAAAATACTGCCACGTTTATGCCGAAACAGCCTTCCAGATAAGGCATGCCGGAGATCTGAACACGGCCTTAAAGAGGTTGTCCAGGCTCCTGATATTGATCCTCAGGATAGATCATTGATATCCAATCAGAGATCGTCCAACACTCCACTCCCCCACCTATCAACTGTTCCCAACTCTGAAACTAGAACTTGAATGAAGAAGGAAGCAGACAGCTCCATTCAAAGTGTAGTGGCCGAGCTGGGGTACTGCAGCTCAGCTACCATTGACGTGAATGGGAGCTAAACTGCAGTAACCCAGCATGACCACTGCACATTGAACGGCGCTGTCTGTTTCCTGTTCCATTCACAGTGCTAGCAGAGGCTACAGGAAACAGCTGATCGTTGGAGTGCAGGGTGTTGGACCCTCAATTTATTTATTTATTATACTCATTTATATATAGCGCTGACATATTCTGCAGTGCTTTACAGACATTATCATCACGCTGTCCCCAATGGGGCTCACTATCTAAGTTCCCTATCACTATGTCCTTGGAGTGTGGAAGGAAACCGGAGTACCTGAAGGAAACCCATCCAAACACGGGGAGAACATACATCCATGACTGGATATCATGACCCTGGAAAACCCCTTTAAACAAATCTCTCCAACGGATTCCATACAGTGGTATCCATCACCCTAGGGTTTAAAAAAACAGTATCTGTAGCATATACATATACATTGCAAGTTGGAAAAGCGTTGTGTACTGCACTTTGACATCCTTTTTCCCCCAATATTAATGTCAAATGTGGGACAAAAACGTAATGTGAACAGTCCCTTAGCTTTTTATACAGTGATTTTCCTAGAATTCGAGCTCCACAGTCACTGCTGTGGTATCCTCCGTAGGTTTTTATCACATTGTATCCAGTTCTGTTTCATTGTTAGTTTTATTCTTAGTTTTATTAGACATTTTATATCCTAAATCAATAGAATCGTCAAAATAATTGAAAACTTAGCGCTGCACGTATTTACCCTGCTCTTGTGCAGTCGAAGTGGATGGGAAAATCTAGAGCACATGCTGCGCAGTCTGTGCAGAAACCTGATCCGGGTCTCATTAACGTCCTTACCTTCGCTTTACATATTAAAACATATACATGTGAGTGTAAGGCGATATTTCGAGGACACGTGGCAACCTGCCATAGAAAACAAACTAGACGCACTTCTCTGTATTAACAAAGGGGGATTGTAGAGTACATACCTGCTGAGTACATACCTGCTTATCCTTAACCAGCCAGGCATGGATTAATCAGTGAGGTAAGAGCGTGGGTCCTGTTACTGATCCTATATCAATATGAACTGCTGATGTCATTGCGTACTGTAGTCGCTGGGAGCAAACAGCTGGAGATAGTGCTGGTGAGTACTCACATTAGGTAGGAAAGGTAAGTCCTTCAAGGGGTTATCCAGTTTCAGGAAGAAAGCGGCCAGCACATGCGATCGGCCTTTACTTACCCAACAGATCCTGTGCCGTCGCAGCAGCAATGTCACTTTGACAACATGTGACCACTGCAGCCAATCACTGGCCACCTCTGTGCACTGCTGAGGCCAGTGATCGGCTGCAGTGGTTGACACATGTTGACACAACATCACTGCTGCAGCCAGGTAGACAGATCCCTGCCGCTAGAATTGGAGCAGCAGCACGAGATTTGTCGGGTAACTGAAGAGCTATTTTTTTATTGCAGGAGGATCGCATGTGTTTCAGGAGGAACCATACAGACCCATTCATTTTTCCATAGGAGAAAAAAAAAAATGCGGAATGCACACCGTGTGCATTCCACATCCGTATATTACGGAAGTTCTCCCGCATAAAAAAGGAAACATGTCCTATACTTGTCCGCAAAACACGTCCGTAGCCCCATTAAAGTCAATGGGTCCGCAAAAATGCGGAACACTACGGAAGACATTCCGTATGTCTTCCGTTCCGTTTTTATACGGACACGGAATACATACGGTCGTGAGAATGGGGCCTTAAATATAAACGGCTATAAACATACCGAGCCCCTTTCAGGAGGAAAAACGGACATCCCCTTTAACCCTTTCAACCCCAGAGGGTTTTTTGTTTTTGCGTTAGCTGCCTTCACAGAGCCATAACTTTTTTATTTTTCTGTTCACGCAGCTGTATGAGGGCTTATTTTTTGCGGGACAAGTTGTACTTTCCAACGCCACCATTTAATATTGCATATGAAGTAGTGGGAAGTGGGAAAAAAATTCCAAATCAGGTGAGATTGCAAAAAAAAAAAAAAAAAAAAGCAATTCGGCCACAGTGTTACGGGTTTTTTTTCACCCGCTCATATGCCGTCGTCAGGATTGACCATGGCATTTGAGGGGTTAAATGTCAGCGATCGTCATTATTGCCGGTTGCGGACATAAGCCGCGGGTGTTTGCTATAGGAAACAGCAGGCTACCAGCGGCTATGACGCCAGCTCTGCTCAGGAGTGGGCGCCATCTTTAAAGACCCTAGTACGGCGCTGGTCAGGAAGGGGTTAAATGTAGACGGCTATAAACATAACGAGCCCTCTGTATGTCTTCTGTTTTCATCCATGCGACGGGGAGATGCAGCGGTGGCTGTACCAGTATGAGAGGCGACGCAGGTGCCGGGGAATGAGGTAAGTACAAACTCTGTGGGGGGCATTATAGAAGTTGGACAACCCCTTTAAAGGGGTTCTGCAGTTGTTTAAAACTGATGATCTATCCTCTGGATAGATCATCAGCATCTGATCGGTGGGCCAGCCGCCTTCTCTGTGTTTTCCTCAGGCCCAGTGACGTCACGACTACTATGACTGGCCTGGGCGGGGCTAAGCTCCATTCATGTGAACAGAGCTTAACCCCGCCCAGGCCAGCGATACTAGTCGTGACGTCACTGGGCCTGAGGAAAACACAGAGAAGGCCGCGGCGCTCCTGCAGCGCCGCTGCCTTCTCAAACAGCTGATCAGCGGGGGTCCCGGGTGTCGGATCCCCGCCGATCAGATGCTGATGATCCAGAGGATAGATCATCAGTTTTAAACAACTGCAGAACCCATTTAACTTTCTCTACTTGATAAATGCCATTTGCTGGAGTGAGTAAACCCCTTTAAGTACTTTTTTTTTTTTTTTTTTTACATTTAACATTGTGGGATCCATCAGCAGCCAATCCTGAGCCTGTAATTTACTTTAAGAGGACCCTTTCATGAAGTCATACATAGATAAGTCACTGAGTAGGACCTCCCACTGGACTCCTCAGCATAGAAGACACAGAGATATAATGAATAAAATACACTTTCTGCCGAATCTTTCCCCATAATCCTGTATAGCAGTCTGCTCTGCTTCTCCTGCACTATACCCTGCTGCCTGCAGATACTCAGTGTGACCTGTCCCTTTAAAATGACCTGTTGTTTCTCTGTTAGGAATAGCCACCAGTTTTGTGAAGGTTATTGGTAGTGTCTAAAATCTACAGCTGGGGTGAGATAGCGTCTGTAAGATGACACTTATATGGCGGTACATTTGCAGGCATGGGCAGTGGTGGAATGCTGCTGGGTGCCCTCAGCTGTGTACACAGTCATTTACACCTCCGTGCTATGCTGAGCCCAGAGAAAACACCCTCTTGGTGGCCGGTGACACATTTGTTCCTGTGACTGGCCTCATTACCGGCGGCGACCTCCCTGCACACTGCATTATTTTCTGTCAGCCGCCGTGTTTATACAGGATTCGTGCTGACTTACTCATTTCTAGTGCGTCGCCCTCCGGCTCACTCTCATGTCTAATGATCTCATTAAGGTGCTGTGCCTGACACCCATGTGGCCCTTACTGTTTTTGCAGAAGCCAGAGCTGGCGGTGAGTGACGAAAGAAATATTGCAGGTTTACGGAAATAATTAAGAAAAGCCTGGAAACATTAACCCCCGAGTCTTCCTATAGTAAAGTCTTTTCAAGGGGTGGTCCAGGAAAAACATGGACCAGAAACAGCACCGCACCTGTCCATGGGTTGTGTCTGGTATTGCACCTACAGTACCACACCCAAACTGTGAACAGGTGTGACGCTGTCTTTTAAAGAAAGCAGCTATGTTTTTACAATTCTGGACAGCCCCTTTAAAGGGCATCTGTCAGCAGTTTTGTACCTATGACACTGGCTGACCTGTTACATGTGCACTTGGCAGCTGAAGACATCTGTGTTGGTCCCATGTTCATATGTGCCCGCATTGCTGAGAAAAATTATGTTTTAATATATGCAAATGAGCCTCTAGGAGCAACGGGGGTGTTACCATTACACCTAGAGGTTCTGCTCTCTCTGCTGCACCCTCTGCACTTTGACAGGTACAGATGTAATGACGTTTACACAGGTCCTGTCAATTAAAGTGCAGAGGACGCGGCAGTTACAGAGAGAACAGAGCCTCTAGGTCAGTGGTTCTCAACTCCAGTCCTCAGGACCCACCTGCCAGTCAGGTTTTCAGGATTTCCTTAGTTTAGACCAGCTGATATAATTAGCGTCCATCCATCAGGACTTACCACAGGTATTCATTCTGTGGGATATTCCTAAATCCTGACTGGCAGGTGGGTCCCGAGGACTGGAGTTGAGAACCACTGCTCTAGGTGTACTGGCAACGCCCCCGTTGCTCCTAGAGGCTCATTTGCATATATTAAAACATCATTTTTCTCAGCAATGCGGACACATATGAAAATGGGACCACACAGATGTCTTCAGCTGCCAAGTGCACATGTAACAGGTCAGCCAGTGTCATAGGTACAAAACTGCTGACAGATGTCCTTTTCTGTAGGAGGGTAGCCTCATACACAGCAAATATCTCTAATGTAAATCAACCTGCCTATTTAGTCACAATTTCAAGGTGAATTTTACCCCACTACCCGATAAAGTGGTGAAATCTGCACTGGAAATTGACATGCTGTGGGTTTAAAAATCTGTCATTTTTAAATTAAGCACCATGCGGATGAGATTTGCTAAAAATTTGTCCACGGGCATGGCAGTGTAATCGGCTCTGGATTTTACTTCACAAATCCTCTAGTAAAACCCACAGCTTTTCCATCTTGTGTGGGTGTCCCCTGAGGCTGACCGTACACATGAGATAACCGTCGCCCCAATAGTTATTTTTTCCTAGTCCTTCAACGCACATGCATGCTCAGCTTGGCCTAGTATGCATGTGTAATGAAAGGGGAGAATGCCACTGCCAGACATCAGTGGCGTAAAAACGCAACCAGGTCACAAAAAAAGTTGGAGGTAACTCTCAGTAAAATCAACAGGGTAAAAATTGGTTTCAACCTGCAACACAAAATCCATCAGGCATGAACAGACCTCAACGCGCGTCTCATGTCGCCGTGTAGCTCCAGCCTACAGCCCCATGCACTTAACCGATTCCATTTTGCGGTCCGCAAATCGCAGGTACGCAAAATACAGTTGCGTTCTTTGTGCCATCCGCATTTTATTTGCGGACCCGTGGGTCTGTGGTCCGGATTTTGCAGACATATTTTATTTTGTTTTTTTTAGAACTCACCAAAATCAAATCCCAAACCAGGGCTGACGGGCGGACTAGGAGAATAACATTTTTTCTACACAGGCCAGTTGTTCAGACTTCGGCACTGTGCACCCCTAGGCCCTGGCCTGTCTTCCTCGAACTGTACTGCACATGCGCCGAAATTTGAACAATTGGCACAGGTGTAGGATTTCAGAGCAGGGGAAGTGTGTCCCTGTCAATCTAAGGGCTCATGCACATGACCGTATGTATTTTACGGTACGCAAGAGAAAACGGATCTGCAACAAATACGGATGACGTCTGTGAGCATCCTGTATTTTGTGGAATGGAACAGCCGGCCCTTAAAGGGGTTCTGCAGTTCTGTAAAACTGATGATTTATCCTCTGGATAGATCATCCACCTCTGATTGGCGGCGGTCCGACACCCGGGACCCCCTCCGATCAGCTGTTTGAGAAGGCAGCGGCGCTGCAGGAGCGCCGCAGCCTTCTCTGTGTTTACCGCAGGCCCAGTGAGGTCAGGACTAGTATCACTGGCCTGGGCGGGGCTAAGCTCTGTTCACTTGAATGGAGCTTAGCCCCGCCCAGGCCAGCGATACTAGTCGTGACGTCACTGGGCCTGCGGTAAACACAGAGAAGGCTGCGGCGCTCCTGCAGCGCCGCTGCCTTCTCAAACAGCTGATCGGAGGGGGTCCCGGGTGTCGGACCGCCGCCAATCAGAGGTGGATGATCTATCCAGAGGATAAATCATCAGTTTTACAGAACTGCAGAACCCCTTTAATAGAACAGTATTATCCTTCTCCATAATGTGGACAATAATAGGACATGTTCTGTTATTTTGTGGAACAGAAACGGAATGCATAGAGTAACTTCCTTTTTTTTTTTGCAGGCCTATTGAAATGATTGGTTCCGCATACGGTACGCAAAAAAACGGACACGGAAAGCAAATATGTTCGTGTGCATGAGCCCTAAGCAGAAAGCAAAACACTGGGCATTGTATTTGGTGGAGCGAGGGTTTCGCCAAAGGGCTCATTCAGACGGCCGTATAAATGAGTCCACATCCGTTGCACAATTTTGCGGAACGGGTGTGGACCCATTCATTTCAGTGGGGCTGCAAAAGATGCGGACAGCATACTGTGTGCTGTCTGCATCTGTGGTTCTGTTCTGCGGAGACGATAGAACATGTCCTATTCTCAAGAGTAGACATTTTCTTTGGTTGCAGCCATGTGCGGTCTGCAAATTGCGGAACGCACACGGCTATTATCTGTGTTTTGCGGATTCGCAAAGCACTACGGCCGTCTGAATGGGCCCTAAGAGCTCATGCACACGGCTGTACGTATTTTGCGGTCTGCAAAATTTTAATTTCTGCAAAAATGTCCTATCCCTGTCCAGAAAATGGCAAGAAAGTTCTATTTTTTTTTTGCGGGGTCATGGAATGGAAGTGCGGATTCGGACCACACGCGGGTCCACATCCGATCTGAAAAAAAACACACGTATCAAATGCGGACTAAAACTATGGCCGTGTGCATGAGCCCTAACACCATAGCTCCGCCCACAGTGCACTTGAATCCTCATTTGACTACAGGTTAACGGGTGAATTTCTCCACAATGGATTCTACAAAGAAAGGTTTTACAAGGCGTTACGCTTAGTCGCCAGCTTGTGTAACACCTGTGCTAGTTTTTCAGTATTTCCACGCTCCGGCTTCTGTAATTCCACCTCGCGGCGCCATCATCCTCTCTACAATCATCGTCGATGGCTGAAGAGATTACTCAGCACACTAATGATAAGAAACACACAGAAGGGAGCCCTCCAGAAAGCGCGCCCTTCTGCCAAAAACTTGTTTTCCTGTTGCTGTTTGTGCCCGGAGCTGGCACAAGGGTACTTTTCTCTCGCTGTGTAATTACAAGGACATGATGTCTTCTCTGAATCAGGAGCTAGTGATTGGCACTTCCGATGAAGCCTGCAGATAGATCTATCCGTATGCCTCCTGACCGCACCTGCGGAAAGTCATCTAGGATCAAGCAAATCCTTGGGCTGGCATTTAGAGAAATGATATGCCTGCACCATGTGCTTGAACGGGAAGAAGAGGTCTTCGGGCATCCCGCAGCTCGGGCCCCGTATGGGTCCTGTACTCCCGCAATTACTAAGCCTGACGTACTCGTTTTATTTGTGGAAGGCTCCCGCGGCTCCGTGCGGTTAATGCCTGTGTTCTTGTTTTTCGCTCTGTGTGCCTAATTATCACCTACCATATAAACCAGCCTAAATAAATAGCTCTTTGGGGGTGTCCTAGAGGGACTGAGTCATTTTACCTTTTGAGTCAGGATTCTTTTAGTCTTGTCGGAATGTGTTCATTGTCTTCTGCATCCGAGCGGTATTAAAATAGAGCGAAAGGGCCGCAGTGGATTGAGGTTAAAAATGTAATGGGGTCTAGAGGAAATCGGACAAACATCAGGATCTGCCTGCAATAAAGAACTGTCGGGAACTTATCAGAAAGATCTTGCATCGCGGCTTCAGTTTACCTGCTGCAGCAGTGACATCACGCTGACAACGTATGACCACTGAAGCCAATCTCTGACCAGACAAGATCAGTGATTGGCTGGAGCGGTCACATGTGATCGACATGACGTCACTGCTTCAGCCAGGAAGACACATCCCGGCTGGGAGAATTGAAGCAGCGGCGCAGGATCCTTCAAATAAGTGCCAACCAGTTCTTTATGACAGGCGGATCCCAGGGGTTGTCAGGTTTCCTCCAGAAAACGGATAACCCCTTTAAAATAGGGAGAAAAGGCCACAGTAGATTGAGTGTAACAATTTAACGGAGTTCAGGAGGAAACCGCACAACCATCAGGATCTGCCTGCAATAAAGAACTGTCGGGAACTTACCTGAGAGATCTTGCGTCGCCGCTGATAAAGTGATTGTATCAGTAATCACCAAGACCTTGATGAAAAGTATAAGAGAGTGCATTAAAACTGGAGCCTTCACTCCAGAGATTTCCACTGCCCCAGATCCAGGCTTTACGCCACTCCAGCAGACACCTGGCATTGTGCAAGGTGACTGATCTTGTGTGCTCGACCACCAAAACCCAAGTGTTATTAGGATCAGGCCCTGATGTTGGTGTCTCACTGTCCATGTCCAAGTCATCCCACATAAGGTTGAGAGCCAGGAGGCCAAGTTCTTCGTTGTGCTGGCACCAAGCTGGTAGAACAGCACTTCTAAGACCACTTTCACACTTGAGGATTTTGGTCGGTATTCTCTATTAGCCAAAACCAGGAATCAGTCCAGTACTGTACATGGGAGAAATGCAAGTGTTTCTATTGTATTTTTCTGTAGGCAAGTTCTACTTCCATTGAATGGAGAAGCACCACACACCAGCTTGGGGGCCTCGGTGATCATTAACTACAGATGTTTCCTTCCTTACCGTTCCCCATGGCACGAGGTGACCAGCTTTGAAAAAAAAAAATGAAACATTTTTTGTGTTACTCAAAAGCAAAAGTTTTATTTTTTCCAAAGCTGGTTCTTGCCGTTCCACCCATCTTGGCCTACGCCTGAAGCCAAGAGGAATGGTAAAGAAGGACACCCGTATCCTGTGGATAGGTGATAAATGTTTTTTGTGTGACACCCTATAAAGGGGTTGTCCGAGTGTTTTATACTCTTGATCTATCCTCAGGATAGGTCATCAGCATCTGATTGTTGGGGGTCTGACTTCTGGTACCACCGCCAATCAGGAGGAAAAACTCTGTGAGCACTTAGGCCTCTTCCTTGGTCAGTGGCTTCACAATCATCGATCACATAGCCTAGGGGGAGCTTGGTCCTATTCAAGTGAATGGGACTGAGATGGAATACCAAGCACAGACAATATCCAATGGGTGATGATGTGCTTGGTAAGCCGCGAGGAGGCCGCTGTGCTCCCCAGCCTTTTCGAACAGATGATCAGTGGGGGTGTTGGGAGTCAGGTCCCCACCGATCACATACTGATGACCTATCTAGAGTATAAAACACTCAGAAAGCCCTTTTAACTCTTCTACAGATTCTATAAACTCTGCCTTGATGTTCTGACAGTCACATACCATAGGTTCTAGTGACCATCCAAATGACACATTTACTAGGTTATAATTTACACAGGTTCTGGGCAGGGTTACGGATTGTTCCAGTGGAATGTGGTGGTAAATGGCTTCCTGTCTTTATCTCATTCATTTGGTTTTACTATCTACACAGACTTGTTTTGCAAGCTATCAAAGCAGATAACATTACACGTAACGGCGTCGCTACCTGGTGGTGTCCAGTAGAGGGCGTACGTTAGCCATGGAGGAGAGCCTTCCAGGTCTTCTCCTAGGCTGGTAATCACACGCAGGATAAAGAGATCAAGTGGGGGCTGACTTTATCTGTTATAGCTGCGAGGAGATTAGCAGTGCTGGTTTCTGTCCTGTCACCCTGAGTCCTGTCCTTCATTTTCTTGTAGATGTCTGCTGAAACCGTACAGGACTCCACTCCAGAATCTACCAAAAGTCGGAGCCTCCGAAGAACCGTGAGCGTCCCCTCTGAGGGCCAGTTTCCCGAATATCCACCAGAGGGTGCCTCAAAGCTGGGTAAGTTATCATGTTGATTTATCTGATCTAGTCACCATATGCGAGCGCAGACTGTATTACTTCATGGAGACTGACAGCTGTAGAGAGATGCGTTCACGCGCCTCCTGATAGCCCTGTAGACTGAGCAGATCCGAGTTAAGACAAATTAGACAATTAGTGTAATTAGGTAACGTTTTGTAATGAGCAAACGATTCGCCTTCTTAAGATTCGTGAAAACGGCGACAAGCTACTAATATTATAAACTGATAGCCTATTGTGATCAGTCGCTGCCGGAAAAAGGGCTCAGAAGGTCCCAATCTAGGCGTGTAGATTTTGCCACCCTTGGATGACCCCACAACACTCTAGTGTGCCGCCCAAACACAATGCAAACCAGTGGCTTCTGCTCTGTGTTCATTTTGTAATGCTTAAAGGGGTCCTCCAGTTCATACTAAAAAAAAAAATCACAGTGAATGCATAATGCATAGTTAAAGGGGTTTTCAGAAATTTTAAAACTGATGACCTATCCTCTGGATTAGTCATCAGCATCTGATCAGTGGGGGTCCAACATCTGGAACCTCAGCAATCAGCTGTTTGAGAAGGCGCCAGTGCCGCAACTTTCCCTAAGCCACGTGACTTTATTTTCGTCAGTCACGTGGCCTAGGCACAGCTCAGACCCATTGAAGTGAATGGGGCTGAGCTGCAGTACCAAGCATGACCACTATACAATGTACGGCGCTGTGCTAGGTGAGCAGAGAGAAGGCAGCGGCACAACAACCAGCACCTTCCTTCTCAAATAGCTGATTGGCAGGGGTCCTGGAGCATAGGTCATCATTTCAAAAATTCTGGAAAACCTCTTTAAAATACCTGGTGCGGTTCCTTTGATTCACAGTCCCCACTCATATTTATAAAAGCTTCTCCGATTACTTTATTCTGACTGTGCTTTGGTAGTCTGAGACACGCCTTGCTCTGGAATGGTCCATCTAAGTGCAGGGGGGAGAGCGTCTCGGCTTTTTTAAAATTTAAGAGGGGACTGGGAATCAAAGGAACTGCAACAACAAAAAAAGAAAGAGGAAACCACGTATTTTAATTATGTATTGTGGTAGGATTTTTATTGTCAACCAATAGGTTACTTTAATTTGATGCCTCCACTTTGGTAACTATTAAAGGGGTTATCCCATGATTAATGTAAAAATAAAAATCAGACCTCATCTAGTACATGACCATCTCTTTCTAACAAAGCTAGAACCAGCCCTGTACCTCACATGGATCTAGAGATCTCCCCATTCATTGCTCCAGTTGCTCTGCTAGATTTATATCAAGCTGGCTGCTCCGGGGGCATATCCTTCCTGCTGCAGTTCAGGGTGCGTGTCCTTTCTGCTGCAGCTCAGGGTGCGTGTCCTTTCTGCTGCAGCTCTCTCCCTATCACAGCTCAGGAGGTAGTTGAAAGATGGAACTGAGCATGTGTGTCCATCTCGGCAAAGTGGACAGAGAAATGAAAATAAAAAAGCAGGTGGTGCTATACAGATACATTTTATTGAATAACTCTGGCTATACTAAATTTTAATTACATGAATAGCTTTGTGCATACATTGCATTGAATCGTTTTGTATCCCAGAGAGGCATTTTCACAGAGGCTGTCAATGAAAACAGTCAACAGGTTTGTCATTAGGCTGTCCCTGGAAACAGTCAACAAGTTGGTCATTAGACCGGCAGTAACATCGTAGCCAGTCTCCTATTAAGCAGTAGGTCCTAGTTGTGTCCTGACTACACTTCCCAGAATGCAGATCATCAGCGTTGTGCTGATGTTGATCCTGCTGGGAAACCTGGGAGAATTCTACTGAATTGTGATTGCAGCTCTGGGCACAGACTACAACGCAAGGTAAGTCCTGCAATGCATGTACAGAGTCGCCCTGTATTTCTTTATTTCCTTAGGAATGGTATATTGCCATCCCTTTGACTGTGTCCACTCGGACAGCATGTCCTTCAGACCCATAAGTTTGTGCCCCCTGCAATATTGGAATACAGGCTTTTGAACCCACTGGTAGGCCTCGTTGACTCTTCAGTGTTTGGTCAGTGATTTTAATCAGTGATTTGTGAGTGAAAAAGAGAAGTGAAGGCTACAAAGATCTGCACCTGGTCTGTGGTTCTGACCCGCACCTGGTTTTAACTGATGGAAATAACTGACCAAACACTGAAGTATGAACAAGGCCTTAGGAAGATACAAATTTTCTGTACATTTATGGTCACCTTTAAGCTGTGTGATAGTCTTGTATGCATGTCTTTAAGGGGGACAGAAATATTGTCCTATCTACTTCAGCGTACATATCGCTGATCTATAGCCGAACACATAAGACGTCAGCAGTCCCTCCCGCCACCCCTCCCCCATACACATGCCTGCATATGTTCTGCATGGGTAGAGGAATAAGCTTCTGCCAGATGACAGCTCTGGCAGCAGAAAACAGAAGGATCGGGCATGTTGAAATCCAACTGCCTGATCCTATCTCCCTCAACATTTGCTGTCGGGCAGCCTCAATTCACCAATTGGCTGACCTTACGCTGTGTACTGCCAGCTTAAAGGGGTTTTCTGGTTTTTAGAGATGTCTGATCGGTGGCGGTCCAACATGGAAGCTGAGCTGCAGTAACCTGGCACTGCCACTGGATGGAGCCCTCTGCTTACTGCCGTGTTCACTGTGTTGTTCTGTAGGCTGCCGAAAACAGCTCATTATTGGGGTTTCCTGGTGTAGGACCCCACCGATCTGATATTGATGGCCTATCTAGAGCATAGACAGAGTGGAAATCCCCTTTAAGTCTTGTTGAATCAGAGAGTTATTGCGAGCAGAGTAACAGTATGATCGTCTTGTGATTCTCTCATTAACTTGCATGTGTTTAGGCAATGATAAAATCAGCTGCGATCACTAATCTACAGCTATGGTACGCCAAGAGGTATGCCCTCAAGGAAGCAGAATCATCTCGCTAGCGCCACCCTGTGGAAGTGGCTCCCTATGAGTCAAAATCCAACTTTTTAACAAGACTTGGGACATGACAAGGGGAAATAGCTAAGCCAGATATCCATCAGCTGTTTGGGGGGTGCTTGCCCCTCGTCAGTACTGAGCAGGACTCAGGCTGAGTGCGATGTCTTGGATGCAGCTTAGGCAGTTTACTACGTACAGCTATGGTAGAATATTGTATATTTCTCAGTTGGAAATCTTAAAAGTAGGAAAGCAGAATCTATTCATTAGAAAATGTCACAGGTCAGGGGTTAAGTTCTACCAGAAGTGTAATTGATAGATCAGAGCAGAGACCTGGATGTATCATCTCTTCCGAGGCCCAGTAATTCAGGTTTGGTCAAGTCAGACTCATTCATTTCCACTTCTTCTACTTCATTTCAGAACATAGACAAATATCAAATTGACAGAAAAAATCGACCGCCTGGCCCATCCAGTCTGTATCTTAGGATTCATACGTTTAGGGTAAGGGATGTGTCTAATCTTGGGGTGCTGATCACAAGAGCAGGTGTCCCGTGCACCCCATTTGAATGGAGTGGGGCACTGCTGCTCCATTGTCTCTTTGGGTTGACGGATATTAGTAGTAGCAGTTAGCAGTAGCAGCTGTAGTAGTTAGTAGCAGTTAGTAGTAACAGTAGTTAGTAGCAGTAGTAATAGTAATCACCATGTAGAATGGTGATTATGGTGAATAGTAGGGTCCCAGCGGTTGGATCTGATGTCTTTCGACCCTTTCTGTATTGCTGGCATCTGATTTCCACTCCAGCAGCCATTAGAGGGAATTCCTTGCCTTCCCTGACAACAGTTGGTGGCTGTGTTAGAGAAGCTGGAACCTCACCAATCAGATGATCACAGGCTGGTTTGCAGTTTACAAGAAGTTGCCTTCATGAGATCTCCTCCAGAAAGGAGGAAAGCTATCTCTCTGGTGCCACCTCTTGGTGCGGGTAGCTTCTCCATGAGTCAACGTCTGAGTTGTTAACAGGATTTGCAGTAGATATGAGTAGGATATAAGCCATGTTAAAAGGTCAGGTGTTGACTTATAAGTTACCTCCAATAGGGGGCACTAGAGAGACAGTTCTCCTTCTTTCTGGTGGAGACTCTGCTTGGAAATCACCACAAGGAAAGGGACTATTCCACCCCGACTTTATGTAGTCTGTACCTTTGGCCATCACCCAACTTTTTAAAGAGAAATTACATTTAACCAAACAAAACTATTGGATCGTCACACAAAAGGGCTTGTTCACATGTGCATTGGGGTCTCCATTTAGGACTTCTGTCGCTGATTCCTTCAAAAAGAGCTTCCAAAAATAGCCTTGCATGCAGAACTTTTTTTGTCCAGTAAAAAAGCCATGTCCCAAATGGAAAGTGAATGGCCCCCATTATAATCTGTGGGGGGTCTCTTCACTTTTCTGTCTGTACTAGAAAAACAGGACTTTGCCAAGGATGGTCTTTAGATATAGCCTCCATGGATTATTTATTAGCAATTTAAGAAAGCAACGCGTTTCATGCCTGAACTAGTGCCTTCTTCTCGGTGTAATACCTGAGGAAAGGACTAGTCCAGTCCTGAAACGCGTTGCTTTTCACAACTGCTACTCAATAACACATGAAGACTACATCTAAAGGCTCTCCATCTTCGGCAGCGTCTGGCAAAGTCCTTTTTTCCTAGCACCGACAGTCGCTGTGTGAATAGAGGCATTTATTAAAGGGCTCAACAAGCCAGAGTGCTGGCGCATTGTATAAATAAGTACAGGACCGCCAGTGCCTGACGATAATGTGTTTCTAGCAGGACTTGTGATCTGTCTCTCACATGCTGGGAGCTTCATGTTGATGTTTCTCTGCACATACCACGGGCATTTTCACACATTCCAGAAATAAAATTTAGTTTCTTTCAAGAATGCTGTTAGCAGCAAAGTGCTGAGCGACCTCGCGTCACCTGCCGATTCCCCAGATGTTTTCACCTATCTTACAGGAAGTTTCACTAGTGCACGGCAGCTATGTAGAAAGTCCTAGTGTTAGATGGTGGCGGTGGTATCTTTTTATATCAGATTATGTGCGGCAGTGGCATCCGAAATGTATCTGTTAGGCCCCATGTACACAACCGTATTTCCATTTTGCGGACAAGATTGGTCATTGTTGCAATGGGTCCGCAAAAAAAAAACACGGATGCAGCAGAAGTCATCCATATTTTTTGTGGACGGCAAAATACATACGTTGTGTGAATGCACCCTTACTGTAGGGGGCTACCATAGGCATTCAGCCCACTAACTGACCACTATCTATGTTCCAGTGTGTAGTAGTGGAGCTGGTAACTACGTCATCGCCCCCATTGAAATGAATGAGATCAGCGCCGCAGTTACCAGCTCTGTCCACTTCTTAATGGATGGAACTGAGTATTTCCAACTTCCGACTGGTGGAGGTATATTGATATAGTATTGGTGTCCAATTCCTGGCACTCCTTCCAATGAGCTGTTTGAAGAGGCAGTGGCCGCTCTGGTGAGGACCACAGCTTACCAAGAATAGGTCATCCGTACAAAACACTTGGACAACCCCTTTAATGCCCTTTTCCAATTGAGAAAACATGCATTCTTGGCCGAGCCGAGTGTGTGGGGGGTGGTAGGTGGCCTCTAAACACCTCTAGTGATGTCTATTTCAATGAAGCTCAGATTTAATCTGTCTGGTCCCCATTCCCCAATATCAATGTCCAAAGCAGTCAGGATGTTCTCATTGACTTGATGTTGTAGCAGACACCGTTGATAAGAACCTCATGCCTGTGGCTTATTGGAGAGAGAATTCTCTATCTTGCTTTGCATTAAAGGGGTTGTCTCACCTCAGCAAATGGCACTTATCATGTAGAGAAAGTTAATACAAGGAACTTGCTAATGTATTGTGATTGTCCATATTGCCTCCTTTGCTGCCTTGATTCATTTTTCCTTCCCGTTTTGAGGGGTTACGACCACCCTGCAATCCAGAAGCAGTGGCCGCGCTTGCACACTACAGAAAAAAACGCCAGCCTCATGCGCAGCAGCTCCCGTCCCGCTGCAGCGGTCGTAACCCCTGGAAATGAGCAGTGTATAATGTGGTGGAAAAATGAATCCAGCCAGCAAAGGAGGCAATATGGACAATCACAATACATTAGTAAGTGCCTTGTATTAAAAGGGTTTTCCATGATTTTAATAATGCTGACCTATCCACTGGATAGGTCATCAGTATCTGATCAGTGGGGGTCCTAAACCCAGGACCCCTGCCAATCAGCTTTTTGAGAAGGCATCGGCACCCCTGTGAGTGCTGCAGCCTTCTCCCTGTTCAACAAGCACAGCGCCGGACATTGTATAGTGGCTGTGCTTGGTATTGCAGCTCAGCTCTATTCATTTCTATGGGGCTGAGCTGCTCCTAGGCCATGTGACTGATTTCGTGGTGTCATCACTCTCCCTATGAAAATCTGAGATAAGGCCGCTGTCTTCTCAAACAGCTGATCGTCAGGGGTCCCGGGTGTCGGACCCCCACCATTCTGATACTGATTGCCTATCCTGAGGATAGAACATTAGTATAAAAATCTCGGAAAACCCCTTTAAGAATTATGCTCCAATATCATGATAGATAATAATATCAGGATTCTCCGTGGTCATTGCTTAGTCAGAGGGAAGAGGAATTCTATAAATGTGGAGAGGTAGGGTCAATAAAACAATAATGGCATTGTGCGGCGTAGGTCTAGCAGTCAATAGATAAGTCCCGTCTGTGTGTTAAACCCTATACACCTGTAGCGGTTGGTAATAGGCAGCGCTATGTCCTATTTATATTGTGAAATACGTATTACCGTGAACGTCTCCTCACGCTTGTGTTATTGGGCTGCATTTTTGTTATTTCTCGTGTACTACACAGTGATTACGGTCTGGAAGCATTAGCACATGCATGGATGGTGTCATCGTAGGTGTTTTTACCTGACACTATCCCCACCCATCCGTCATCTGAATGCCAAAGGAATTTACCCAGATACCTGCGGATTATTTGTCTTTCATTGTATTTTCAACCGCACATTCCAGTCCATGCACGGAGATGCTTTTATAGCAGAGAGAGATCAACGAAAGCTTTAGAACTAAGGAAGAGATATGTTAGATGTGCACATGGTTTACTCAAAAGGAAATCACTTTACAGCGTGTTGCAAAATAAAACTCCTCGTTGTGTAATAACAATGAATGCCCCGGGGTTACTGGAGATAAAATGTGTAATAGGCAATAACATTTCAGGGGATAACTGACAGTCCGATATTCTGGAATACAACCTGTACTATGCTCCAGGTACCTTCTTCAGCTTATTCTGGAAAACAGAACTTGTACTATGCTCCAGGTACTTCTTCAGGCCTTATTCTGGAAATGCAGAACCTGTACTATGCTCCAGGTACCTTCCCCAGGCCTTATTCTGGAATTCAAAACCTGTACTATGCTCTAGGTACCTTCTTCAGGCCTTATTCAAGAATACAGAGCCTAGTGGCTCCAGAAATCTTCTTCAGGCCTTATTCTGGAATACAGAACCTGTACTATGCTCCAGGTACCTTCTTCATGCCTTATTCTGGAATAAAGAACCTGTACTATGCTCCAGATACCTTCATCAGGCTCTCAGGGGGATTGTAATGTCAGTTGCTGACAACATCTTGCCTGATATTTCTGCATTTGGATTCTGGAGATCCCAACCGTTGGTTTATTTTGGTCCTTTGCTGGACCATTGGGTCCCTCAGATTTTCACCAATGTAATACTGTACAATTCAAGAACGCTCCCATGAAACCTTGTGTTATGCCTCGTACAGGGCCTATTTTGGACTCTCAGATGTTCTTTGAATGCATTTGTGAATTATATTATGCAATTCTAGGAAAAATAACAGGGGAACGGCACAGTGTAGGGTTCTAAGGGAAGTTTTTCTAGAATAGTTATTTTATGGGAAAACAGACTTGTCACGAGTGGTGACAGGTCCTCTTTAAGAGCCTGTATAATGAAGTATGTACTGAAATCGACGCGTCAGCAGAGCTGACAGGACATCAACTGGTTTGCTGACTGATTGGACTATTCATGTCCGGGAAGTACGGATGGGACTACCAGCTGCATAGGTAGCTCAACAGCTCAATGTGCCATCTGCCTGACTACTCTTATGGCACTGGGAGCCGGAGGACAGCAGTGTTCAGACCCGTCTCTTGTCCATGATAAGATGAGAGCAGATTTTCCAGCACGTTGTGATATTTCATGATGTGTGGTCCTGCTGCCAACCTGATCATTTTATTTTATTTTTTTTATTTTGAGTAGTTAAAAGGATTTTATGAGAACACCAAAAAACGGTTCAGGGGTGGAAATGACCTAAATTAATAAACGGACAATTACACATCTGTAGAATCCCCCATCCTTACAGCATCGATGCCCCCCATCGGACCTTGTTTACTGTGCTGCAGCGATCACATGCCCATATACCCCTATGACCACTTCAGCCAATCACCGGGGGTCGCAGGGAGACAGGAGCCAGGCCGCCGAATGCAATGTCATTGATCCTGTTCCAACATCAGACCCGAGCGGAGTGTCGTCTCTTCTGGAGTAATTGGGGCAGCACAGCACCACAGGAGAGGTTTCACAGTTTTAAAAGTATGCCATTTTAAAGGAAATGTGTCCCCAAAAATTGTATCTGCCAGTTTAAAACCGCATAGCAACACAGCTCTTTTTTTCTATTTGGTTTTTATTTTCTGATCACAGATTTTTTAATTCTATTTCCTGATTGTGATTATGGGGGCGACCATCTTGCTTGAGCATTTAGAAAATTGCTTTACGGCAGTCCCATGGTCCATAGACACAATGGTCAGGAGGGGACCTCAGTGACTTCTATGGGAGAGTTTTCTTAGGCATGGCTATGACCTGTGCAGTGGTCATTGTACAGGGAAAGAATAGATAAGCTCTGACAATCGCCTATTGTGAATGGTGGGTCCTGTCTTATCTATACACAGAGGTGATATCATTACAGGCAGGATTACAATGACAGATAAGCAGATAACTGCAGTAAAGTGATCTGTACAGATGAAGAAGTGGTGCCTATTATTAGACATAGTGGCCAGTGTGAAAACGGCAGGATTTTATGGTTTTGTTTACATAGAGATATTGACATGGAAAATTAAAAATAACAGCAAAAATTCTTTACCAATATGTTAAAAAAAACTTAAATGTGATTTAAACAATAGGGCATTTTCTGATGACATTCCCTTTAAAGAATCTTTTTGGTATTAATGCAGGGGCAATGAGGGGATAATTCTGACTACCCCTTTAGGTTTTTTTGAGCCAAAATATATTATATTTTTTTAATAAAGTGTATGCATGGCAGATTGTAGACTTAGGAAAACATTGAAAAAGATTTAATTTCTGAAGGAATAGCTAAAGAACCCTTTTAAGAAGTGTTCAGTTTCGTCCTTATCCTTGCCTACGTCAGCGCACCACAATGAGCCGCCTGATCCATACTCTAACATGTTAGCTAATTTATCGGATGTTTGTCTCTTCTTCTGCGCCAGGCATTAGCTGCTTGGGCATCATCGGATCGCTTCCTCCATCTGCGCACAGAATGAATTGGATTGATTTCGGATGAGTCAAAGAATCATTCTCATCGGCTCCTCTTTCATCACATACAAGATTGAGGCTGCCATTAAACACTCAGTGGCAGGCTACACAGATGGCGACTGCATTGTTTTGGGATTAACCCTGCGTGCACTGGTAAGACCAGGCATGTGGAACAAAAAAGTTTGGGCGCCACCTGATGGAATGTAACCCAGACCACTGGAGTTCACCGTATCCAGTGTGCATTTTCACAATGTTGTCTGTTTCCCCTTGCGCAGCCGGCGGTATGTGCCTTATCATAAATTTGGCTAATCTAGGACAGCTGTGCACCTCGCGGAAAAATTGTGATAAGTACTTTGGATTGCTGCGTTGAGACTTGTAAGTGGGGCTCTGCAGTATTTGTTGTGGTTGGTCTGCCCAAGATCTGCCATTGTTTTGTTTTAGCTAGCGCCACCTGCTGTGTGCTGTTTTTTTTTATTTCTGTGTCCACCTCACTGAGGTGGACGCACGTGCTCAGTTGCATTGTTCAGCTGCCTCCTTAGCCGTGATAGGCACTTTGGATTGCTGCGTTGAGACTCCTAAATGAGGCGCTCTGCAATATTTTTCGTAGATGGTCTCCCCAAGATCTGCTACTGTTTTGTTTTAGCTGTTATAGGGAGAGAACTGCAGCAGAAAGGACATGCCTCCTGAGCTGCCAACTTGATGTAAACGTAGCAAAACAATTGGGGTAATAAATGTGGAGATCTCTGGATCCATGTGAGGTACAGGGCTGGTTCTAGCTTTGTTAGTAAGAGGTTGTCATATACTATATGATGTCTGATTTTCATTTTTTACATTAATCATGGATAACCCCTTTAATATTATACAGAGCTGTCATCTGCAGCGCAGGACAAAACTTTTCAGTACAACTATAACAAAGTCACATGGTTAGGATCACACAAACAGCCTGTCTCCTCCTAAACCATGTGACTGATCACATGGTCATGACATCATTGAAGGTCCTTGCAAGCTATGGTGAATGGAGTGTTTCTTCTCTGCCTGGTCCTGTCAATCAACAGAGCCTCTAGGAGCAGGGGTAACGCCCCTTGCACCTAGAGGCCTTATTAGCATAAAATAAAAGTTCATTTTGTATAAAAATGGGGGCACCAGTAAATAAAACAGATATATATTTGGAATCAGGTGACATTAGCACATCTCTAATGTCAGTCTGATTCATACCGAAAAAACTGGTGACAGAAACCCTTTAATGATGATGCAAAAGATACAGGCAAAGAACCCTGCAATGGAGGCACTACTTGGGGTGGTTATCATGCTGGTATCTGTACGGTTAAAATGCGTCGTGTCTAGCGGTCTGTAGTGACAATAAAATGTGTCAGGTCAATGGGGGAAGTTATAATCTTCTTTGAGGTAATGCAGGCAGTGCTCCCTTAAGAGGTTTGGGGATAGAAACATTGTGTTTGTGTTTTGTTCCCCTCTCGATGGAGGGGGGGAGCGTGCACTACGTGGGTGAGCTCTGAATTAAATGGATCGTAATTAGCAACAGTCCTATTGTTACACAGAAGCTTTGACCTATAAGGAATGCAGTGGGCAGAATGAACTGGCACGGCTGGCATTGTTCATTGAGCTCAGCGAGGGTGGGCATAGATGGGGGCATGCATTGTGCCAAGATTGGCTTTAACCTGGCATCTATCCATAGCTGTACACTACCTTTTCTAATTATTTTAGGCAGTATATGGAATAGTTACGGCGTAGTCATGCCTTTATGAATGTTTTACTCATATGACAGGAGTTGAGGCGCACTACCAGACATAGCCACCAGACCAGAGGGGCGCTATTTCTGGAGAAAAAGCAAAGTTACTCCACTAATAAGATACTGACAAACTGTTATTGGCATATTTGTGTGATAGCTAAAAGGAAGCATGCGGACGAAAGGTCGCCTGGAGGCAGCCATTGTGTTTCTTAGAAGGTACCCAGGTGTGTAGGTGTCCCTTTAATCGTGATAGTGCCTTATTATCTTATATTGTGGATTAGCAGATGTTCATGGGACAGAAAATGCATGAAACTTTCCGGTACACTGCTGGATTAATAGAATTTCTGGATTATTGGATTCTGGATTAAAGGGGTTTATATGACTACATAGACACATAGGCTGGTGTCAGGAATCTGATCCTGAATCTTGGGGTGATGAGTTATATGTGTAGATATTTATGGATGAAATAGCCCTCCACCAATGTTTAAGGTGGTCATCAACCAAGGGTGATGGAGGTGTCTTGACTCCCCCCTGATGGCAGATGTGAAGGATCGGGCATGTCATAGGGGTTGTGTCAAGTGTGAAAGTCATTCCCTGGTCACAGGATAGGGGGTAACTAACTGATTTCTGAGCGTCTGACCGCTGGGACCCCCAAGAATCCAGAGAACAGGGGTTCTGTAGCCCAATCTGATGGAGCGGCAGAGAGGACATGCCCCCTGGTGCTCCATTAATTCTGTATAGGACTTTCCGGAGATGTGGATAGTGGATAACTAATTTCTGAGGGTCGGACCGCTGGGACCCTCCAACGGGGGTCTCATAGCCCAATTGGATGGAGCGGCAGGATGGACATGTCTCCTGGTGCTCCATTCATTCTGTATAAGACTCCTGGTGATGGCAGAGTCATGTAGATAGGGGATAACTAATTGATTCCTGGGGGTCTGATCGCTGGGCCCCCCAGGATCCAGAGAACAGGGTTCCCGTAGTCCAATGGGACTGGCGGAGGTAGCAGAGTCCTGTGGATAGGGGATAACTTGCAAACTTGACACAACCCCTTTAAATTTCATCATGCTCAGTCCCTTGGTATTATGGGAAATAAGCCTCCACCAGAGGTGTCTAGCATTGACCTATTCCCTGCTCCCTATTTGAACACACATGCATACTTGGCCGAGCCCAGCATGCTTGTGTATAGGTGGCAGGGTCAAGAGGAATAGCTGTTGGCAGAAGACCTGCTTTATATTGCATATATATCGCTAGGGGCATGCACTTCAGGATTTTCCAGGATTAAGAAAAACATGGAAAAAGAAAAACAGCGCCACACCTGTCCACAGGTTGTATGTGGTATTGCAACTTAGCTCTATTTACTGCAGTATCAGATAGAAACCATAGACTGGAACTACTCTGTTTTTGGGAAGAAGAGCCATTTTTAATCCCTTACAATTATAGATACATCAGGCCCCAGTGAGACGTTGTCAGGATAGCGGATCAATTATCAGTCAGACCAATCATTGAACAGATCATCTGTGAGTCTATGGCCCTCTTATTAGATTATCCCGCTGTAGAATAGGTGCCTTCATGTTATAATAGGCCATAAATGGCAGAGTTTATGAGCGTCTAGTAATATGAAATCAATGCTGTTCTAGCAGAGCCGGCCGCGCTCCGTGTCCTTATCTTACTGATAAGATGCTGAGAAAACACAGTATTGAGCAGGACTTCCTAAACCCAGATAACCTGCTCAGGTTTTGGCTTGTAGCTCATTTGCAAACAAATTAAAACATCCGACCCGTTGATGACTTTATCATGAACTGTGATGATCTGCGTCTGCAAACTATTATATTATAATCAGCCCAAAAAAAAGCTCTTTACAGACCCCTTTGTGCCTTCAGCTGGCGAAAAGAAGTAATCCTCCCCAAAATAGGGAGTTACTTGAAACCCGACTTATCTTGAGTGATCACTCACGTGTGTCAGGAGGTCTAATGGCTGACGTCCTGCCATCTTGATAAGAGTTGTTTCTAGCTAGGAAGGTGGGGGGCATTATACACAGTAGATTAAAAAAAAAAACTAAAAAAACATGCTATACATTGACCTATTGGCACCTGGTGTAATTCACGTCGCCTCTATACATAATTAATAGTATACGACGCCATAATTCACTTACTGAACACGAGGCATTTGTTTACGTTGATCACGTCAAGGCTGCTTCTTTCGAGATGGTACCTACTCTACCATGGCGCAGCGCCGTACGGCGTCAGCCGCCAGGAGGCGAGACCCAGCCAGGAGCTGATTGGGAACTTAAAGTGGCCCTGGAAAAAAAATCTAAAAATGGCCCCGCCCCATGTTGTAGGCGGGTCCAAATTGATAGAAGACGAGCCAACTAAAGTGGGCAGGAATACCATAGTGCAGCACAAAATACTGCGGCCCCCTGCCAAAACTGTATTCAACCGTACACAGTCATGAGGATAGTAATAAAGTAGAGTTTAGGAGGGCCACCTGCAGCCATTGAGCATCAGATCATTATATAACTGGCCTTAGACCATAAGGAGAGCTTGGGTGGCCCCCTGGTCATAGGCCTACCAGGACATGTCCCTGTACTGTCTATAGCCAATCCATCCCTGGACCCAGCAGTCCAATAGCACATCAGTTGTCAGGCTGAGCCTTTTGGTACTGGGCCCTACCAACCCACAGCTCAACAGCAACCACACATTACCGCACCATGTGAACAGATGTCTGAAGCATGCCTGTCCATGTGGTACATTAGATACTGTTGACCAAACATTGTCCTCCTGAACCCCTCACATGAACACTAGGCTTAGCAGAGCATACATGTGTCTCCAATGGGTAGAGGAAAGATATCCATTGCCAAACACCTGGTGGAGGCTCCTCTTCCCAAGTGCAAAAGGACTGTTCAGTTCAGATCCATCTGACATCTGCTGTTGGGTAGAGTTTGGAGGCCCTCAACCAGTCCCACCAATATCGGCAGGTTCAGACAATGCTTATCTAATGCGTAAGGCCAGCTTTTCTTTTGGTCTTGGAAGGACCTGGCAATGAATGGACTGTGGTTGGATTTTGGCTTAAAGCTGGCCATAGACTATAGAGTTTCGACAACCTAAAAAGGCCGATTTAGACCATTTTTGTGCCCACCGTCAGTGCATTTGCTTGACATATCCTGACCAGTGGTAGATATGTCAAAAAGTTTATCTGCTGTATTTTTGTTTTTGGTCATTATCAGGTCCATTAGTTGGAAAGTTGTTCATCTTATCAGTGGAAACTCGGACTTGGTCGCATTAGGCCCCTTTTACGCGGACGAGATTTCCGCGCGGGTGCAATGCATGATGCGAACGCGTTGCACCCGCACTGAATCCTGACCCATTCATTTCAATGGGGCTTTTCACATGGGCGATTTTTTTAACGCATCAGTTCGCCATTGCGTGAAAATCGCAGCATGTTCTATATTCTGCGTTTTTCACGCAGCCCTGGCCCCATTGAAGTGAATGGGGCTGCGTGAATAAGGCATTGCGTGCTGATGCAATGCGTGATTCACTGATGGTTGCTAAGAGATGTTGTTTGTAAACATTCAGTTTTTTAAAACTTATCAAAACGCTTCGCACCCGCGCGGAAAAAGCTGAACGAACGTACGCAATCGCAGTCAAAACTGACTGTGATTGCGTGTGAATTGGTGCGGATGCGTGCGGATTTTCCAGAACGCATCCGGACTGAATCCGTGACGCCCGTGTGAAAGAGGCCTTCGAGAGAGATTATAATTTGTCATTTTAACCTGCTGCTCCATAAGGACAACCATCACAGATCAGCCATGAGCAGCCAAGAAGCTGTAGGGTTATGTGATGGGAGTGGATGTAGTAGTCTCCTTTCCATACATATATACTTTTGAATACACATTGCTGTAGCTTTAGGCCGTCAGTGCTGATAGCAGAATAATTTTCTGGCACTCGACCATGTGCTGTCATCTGTTGACATTATGTTCTGCTTGTTCAAGCTAGCGTCATGTATATATTTGCATAAGAAGTATGGATTTGGCGTGGCTTTGTGAATGGGAGAGGCCTAGACTCCAACATATGTTGTGCCTATAGGCCTCAGAAATCTAAATCCAGTACTGCTATGGGCACGCACAGACCCCCTTCATCTTTCAGTCTTGGAGCAACTGTTTGCCTGTCATAACAATTCCGGAGCATCTATTCTTTGACTCTGTTATGTCATTCCTTCATTATTCCTGCTAGAAGTTATGAATGAATTGCTAGAAATTTGCAATGAAGGTCCAGATGGTTGTTACCAGTTGAGGGTATGTTCCTGCACACTTCCAACTGGTAACCCTCAGCTGGACCTTCATTGCAAATGGCTAGTAATTCATTCATAACTTCTAGCGGGAATAACATACGGCATTTGGGCTGGCCAGGAGTGTGTTGGGGAGTCCCAGCCCCAGCAAATTTACTAGCATTTAGGAGTGGAAAAAGGCATGAAAAAAATACGCCAGCCAGGAATCGAAGTAGTTTTTTCACCAGATGCAAGGACTGCCATAAATGTGCCTAATTTATGACGAGATGCACACCTCGTCCTAGATCAGACAGATCTTACAGCATAAGAAGCCGGTGTTAGTAAATGTGCTCCTGTAAGGCTACATTCACACGACTGTATGTGGATTGCGGATCCGCAAAACACGGATACCGGGTGTGTGAATGTAGCCGGCCCTATGATAGAACTGCCTATTCTTGACAAGAATAGGACATGCTCTATCTTTTTTGCGGGGCCGCGGATTGGACCTACGGATGCGGACAGCACATTGTGCGCCGTCCACATCTTTTGCGGCTCCATTGAAATGAATGGGTCCACACCCGGACCGGATGCGGACCCAAAACTACGGTCGTGTGAATGCACCCTAACTATGGATCCTATGTATTAAAATGAATGCAGTTATACACTGAATGCTGGTGCAGACCTTATTCACCTGACCACGTCCATCCCTGAAAAATAGATAACGTAGTTCCATGTGCATTTCAGGTTTTTTTTTTCTTCTTCTTCTTCTTCTTCTTCTCACTCCTGTACTAGAAAAGGACATGCACTAAGATTTTTTTATAGCCTGGGTTCTGGTAAAAACAGTTGTGTGAACGGCTCCCTTGACTTGTGTGGATCCATGTATTGACAGCACATGGAAGAGAAAGGTGACGATGGGACTAGTAGAAACCCATAGGGACTTACATTTTGGCTATGTTTTTTTTTCCCTAGATTATAATAATAATATAAAAAATAATAATTTTTTATTTTACTCATTGATATAGCGCCTACATATTCCGCAGCGCTGCACAGAGATCGTTCGTCATCCATCACATCGGTGTCTGTCCCCGCTGAGGCTCACACTTTATGTACTGCTGCTCCTGGTTTTCTGACCGGTAGAGGTCTCTAATTTAGTGTACAGTAGAACAATCACCCTCATCCTGCAAAGATTAATGCATCTCTAGGCATAAAGACCTGTCCGCGGTCCCCCCTCTGCACGGTTCACTGACCATCCACTTGCAGGGACCGGCACGCTGTTTATATGGAAATTTCCCAGAGGGTGTGTGGCAGGACAGCTCCCTCCTGCTGGGGGGAAATACTGGTCATTAGGAGGGGGGGGGAAGGGAGACCCTCGAAGGAAAGCTTTCCCACAATGTGTAAAAGATGCAAATAAACAGTGAGATGAATGGTGCTGAGAGATCCCAGACATCAGCGGTCTTCTGATCTCTGCCACCCAGCGTCAGGTGGAGCACAGAGCCGATGTTCTGCAGCAGCTAGGTTTAGGGTTGCTAGGCCCGGTATGGATCTTCCTGCTGGGTTGCTTTTAATTACAGTGACCTTAGGCTAAGGCTACATGGCTGCTTTGTGGGTACAACCAAAAATAGGTGCAATTTCTCTCTAACTAACTGCTGATTTGAAGTTTTACCTCTAGATAGGGTTCATTTTGGCTGGAAAATGTGGAAAAATCGCTTGCGGCTGGAATTTTTTGCAACTCCTGTGCCTCGTTTGCATTGTGTCGAATGTATTACTGCGACCACATTCACGATTTTGTGATGTTACGATGCAGGCCTAGTTTAAGGGGTTCTCCGTGACTAAAAAGGGTTTTTCCGAGATTTTAATACTGATGACCTATAATCAGAGGATAGATCATCAGTATTAAAATCTCGGAAAACCCCTTTAAATATTGATGACCCTACCTCAGGATAGGATCAGTGGGGGGCCAGCTATCGACACCCTTGCTGATCAGCTGTTGGAAGGGGCTGTGGCTCTTAGGCAAGTGCCGCAGCCTTTTCCTTGGCCTCTGACGTCACATCCATCAGTTCCATGGCTTAGGTACAGCTGTCCGATTCAGGGGAATGGGATTAAAGGGGTATTCCCATCTTAGACAATGGGGGCATATCGCTAGGATATGCCCCCATTGTCTGATAGGTGCGGGTACCACCACTGGGACCCGCACCTGTATCGAGAACGGATCGGGGAGCTCTGTGCCTGGAGGACCCGGGGTTTCACAGGGTCTGGCCACCACCAGGCGCAACTCCCCGCTGCTCCTATAGAAATGAATGGGAGTGCCACCACGCATTCGCGGCCACCACTCCCATTCAATAGCGCTCGGCTATTTTCGGCAGCCCCATAGAAATGAAGGGAGGGTGGCTGCGCATGCGCAGTGCGACCTCCTTCAATTTTGGGGCTCTGTTCTCAATATAGGTGCAGGTCCCAGCGGTGGGACCCGCACCTATGAGACAATGGGGGCATATTCTAGCGATATGCCCCCATTGTCTAAGATGAGAATACCCCTTTAAGCTGTACAGCACTGTGATTGGTATACTATGAAGAGGGCGCAGTGCTCGCCCGAAGACAACATCTTCTTCACACAGTTGATCTGCGGCCGGGAGCGATATTGCTAACCTATTCTGAGGATATGTCATCAATTTGTAGGTTCCAGAACACCCCTTTAAATCTGGCATCTGTCACATTGAGGTCATTTACAAACATTTACAAGACAGTTTTTTGGCATAAAGAATGTTGCACGACCCCTTTTTGAGACTCTTTAAGCACCCCCGCCACAATATTTTTTTTCGCCCAGGTGTTTTTATGGCTTCCTCACCCCTTAGGAGTAATGGGGGCTGAAAACAGGCATAAAAGTGGAATAAAAACGACTCCAGTCTGGGGCTGTTCTCGTTTTTTCCTCCAGGCGCATGGACTGCTGGAGGTGTGCCTCATTTATGATGAGGCGCACTCCTCTTCGTAAATTAAGCAAATTTGGCTGCGCATGCAGGGAACTAAGACCTGTGTGAAAAACCGGTCTTTGTAAATGACCCCCAATTGTTGCTTCGTGTAAGTGTCCGGATTCCAGATGTAGAACTTCTGGAGCTTATAATGAACCCGAATTTACTGCGCAACACAAATCCTGATCCAGCAGATCTAGCAATATGTAGAGAGCAAAAAATAATTAACCCTTTATATTCTATTCACATAAAAAAAAAAAATACGTACATGTATAAAAAGGTCATAGGAGTATAAAAAGGAGTATATAAATTATTACTTCTAAAAATGCACTCAAATATGTGTGTGGGGGGTGTATATGTGTGTGTGTATATATACACTCACCGGCCACTTTATTAGGTACACCATGCTAGTAACGGGTTGGACCCCCTTTTGCCTTCAGAACTGCCTCAATTCTTCGTGGCATAGATTCAACAAGGTGCTGAAAGCATTCCTCAGAGATTTTGGTCCATATTGACATGATGGCATCACACAGTTGCCGCAGATTTGTCGGCTGCACATCCATGATGCGAATCTCCCGTTCCACCACATCCCAAAGATGCTGTATTGGATTGAGATCTGGTGACTGTGGAGGCCATTTGAGTACAGTGAACTCATTGTCATGTTCAAGAAACCAGTCTGAGATGATTCCAGCTTTATGACATGGCGCATTATCCTGCTGAAAGTAGCCATCAGATGTTGGGTACATTGTGGTCATAAAGGGATGGACATGGTCAGCAACAATACTCAGGTAGGCTGTGGCGTTGCAACGATGCTCAATTGGTACCAAGGGGCCCAAAGAGTGCCAAGAAAATATTCCCCACACCATGACACCACCACCACCAGCTTGAACCGTTGATACAAGGCAGGATGGATCCATGCTTTCATGTTGTTGACGCCAAATTCTGACCCTACCATCCGAATGTCGCAGCAGAAATCGAGACTCATCAGACCAGGCAACGTTTTTCCAATCTTCTACTGTCCAATTTCGATGAGCTTGTGCAAATTGTAGCCTCAGTTTCCTGTTCTTAGCTGAAAGGAGTGGCACCCGGTGTGGTCTTCTGCTGCTGTAGCCCATCTGCCTCAAAGTTCGACGTACTGTGCGTTCAGAGATGCTCTTCTGCCTACCTTGGTTGTAACGGGTGGCAATTTGAGTCACTGTTGCCTTTCTATCAGCTCGAACCAGTCTGCCCATTCTCCTCTGACCTCTGGCATCAACAAGGCATTTCCGCCCACAGAACTGCCGCTCACTGGATGTTTTTTCTTTTTCGGACCATTCTCTGTAAACCCTAGAGATGGTTGTGCGTGAAAATCCCAGTAGATCAGCAGTTTCTGAAATACTCAGACCAGCCCTTCTGGCACCAACAACCATGCCACGTTCAAAGGCACTCAAATCACCTTTCTTCCCCATACTGATGCTCGGTTTGAACTGCAGGAGATTGTCTTGACCATGTCTACATGCCTAAATGCACTGAGTTGCCGCCATGTGATTGGCTGATTAGAAATTAAGTGTTAACGAGCAGTTGGACAGGTGTACCTAATAAAGTGGCCGGTGAGTGTATATATCCTATATCCTATATATAGTCCTCTTGATGCTAATGTCTGTAAAGTGCTGTGGAATATAGTAGCGCTATATAACGGCATAGAATAAATGAATAAAATATATAAAATAACATTTTTTATATGTCTACATAAATGTAATAAATAATATAGAATATACTGAATATAAACTCCGCTATCTCAGGTATGGAATAGGGTTATCCACAATTTAAAGACGCTAGAACGGCATGTAAAATTATAAAATAAATCAGAGCACACTGGGGAGTATGTGGCCTAACAAAATGAAGGTTTTATTTCCCTGGAGTTTCTCCCACCCCTGCCCCCTCCTTCCACACCTCCCGAAAGCTAACCCACGCCCTGGTGATAGGAGGAAGAGCCAGGCACATTGTTAGAATGTCACTGAGAGTTTGTAGCATAGTTTTCCCAGGGAGGATCACACTCCGTCAGGGTGCACTGAGACGGCCATTGTCTGGAGGTGGCAGGTCGAGGACTCACTCGGACTCTCTGGCTTTTCTGCATTCCTCAATGTGAGGTTGTTCTCAAACAGGAAGGCAAATATTGCAGGAGCAGGAAACTTTTTGTGACTCCGCTCCATGTCCTGCAATGTGATCCCGGGATGAAATGCAGTTCACAGGTAGGAGGCTGACATTTTACCTTCTAGCCGTGGGTAGTCGGATGAGTTTATTACATCACCCTGTAAGGTTTGACTTTCTCTCCCGTTGTAATGAGATCAGCACTGGTTGTACTGGTCGTACGGTGACATGTTTTAGTGTCGTGGGCATATGGGACCATACGTAGATCTTTAGGTTCTCCAGGAAAGACCGAGCATCCAGCATTAGGCTCCATTCACACGTCCTGTTTTTCTTTCCTGATTCGATCCTGATCTGGATCCATTCATTTCAATGCGTCCTGAAAAAATCAGGATCGAATCAGGAAAGAAAAACAGGACGTGTGAATGGAGCCTTAGTCGGAAAATTTGTCTGAAAGCAGCGTAAATGATGACATCCTGGGGAATAACAAGTTTTGAATGATAGGAAAAGTCATTTTGTTAATTGTTTTGTATTTTGAATTGATTTCTGCTTTAATCACTTGCAACAAATTAAAGCACTTTGGATACAGTGACGATCCGATAACTTTGTTGTCAATGGCCACTGTTAAATCCCTTTATTTGTTCGTCGCCCTCTGGGGTCTCCTGATTAGCTTTCAGATCTCAGGGGTTCTCTGGATATTGTATGAAGGGGAGTGAGTGGCTTATACCTAAATGTAGCAAAGAAAAAGAGCCTTAAAAGGGTTGTCTCACCGCGAACATCGGTAGGATATGCCACAAATGTCAGGTGCGGGACCGAAACCTATCTCTAGAATGAAGCCCTCAAAGAGAACAAGAGTGCACCGCGTATGTGCAACCTCCCTGCTTTCACTTCTGTGGTACTTAAAGGGGTTGTCTCCTCTCAGACAATGGGGGCAGATCGCTAGGCTACGCCCCCATTGTCTGATAGTTACAGGTCCCACCTCTGGGAACCGTATCTATATCCAGAACGGAGCCCCAAAAGTGGTGGAGGGTAGCACTGCGCATGCACAGCGCTCTCCATTCATTTCTATGGGGGCCGCCAAAAATAGTCGAGTGCAGGTGTGACTATTTCCATCGGGCCCATAGAAGTGAATGGGAGCAGTGGCCGGTCATGCGCGCTGCGGTCCCATTCACATCTATGGGGAGAGCGCTTGATGGTAGCCGGACCAGAGTCCTCCAGCCACCACTTTCGGGGCTCCATTCTTGATATCAGTGCGGGTCCCACCTGCACCTATAAGACAGTGGGGGACACATCCTAGTGATATGCCGCCATTGTCTGAGATGAGACAACCCCTTTAAGTAGATGGCACGGCGCTCCCATAGCAATGAATGCAGGGTGGCCGTGCATACACAGTGTGCCCTTCTGAACTTCATTCTAGAGATAGGTGGGACCCTCACCTATATAACATCGATGGCATATTCTAGTGATATGTCACCAGTGTTCAAAGTCAGACAACCCCTTTGAGGTAACCAAAAAGTAACATTGGGGCAGATTTACTGCTCCAGTCGAATAGACATTCTTAAAGCTGCGCCATTTATCACAGTGGCTGATGGTGAATGATACATTTGGTATGGTATACTTTGGTGTGACCTTACACCCCTAATGTTTAGGCTACTATATGTTGAGGCATTTTGGCACCTGTTTGTGCACCTTAAGCCATCCCCTTCCTCCCATAAGCCATCCCCCATGCCGAGCGAGGAACAAAAAGTGTTAAATCTTAAAGCCTTAAATACATAACGCAGTAGAGCATAGCATGACCTGTAAGACTCCTTGTGCCTACGAAACACGACCTGCAAGGAGAAATAGTTCATTTGGCTGCAAATTAAGCCAGAATTGTTCTCGTTTAGCTTATTTTAGTGTCACTAGGGGGAAGAGAGTCATGCACATCTGCAATGATGTGTATATGAGGTCCTCCAAGCTGGTAATGGTCTGAAAGATATCACGCATGGTCCTGTTCTACAGCTAGACTATCCAGTACTGTCTGGCATGTTTTTCATGGGATCATTTGTGTAAAATCATGGCAAAATAAATAATAAAAAAAACCCTGAAAGACACGACTGCTGTAAGTACATCCTGATTTATGAGGCCCAGATGTGCACCTGGAAGCTGTGGGACCCCAAAGTCTCCGTGCATGGTATTGTCTAAGGATTAGGACATGGCAGTCGGCCGGAAAACACACTCCGTGTGATGGCTGCATTTCCTCACCATAGGGCATCAATATCAGATCGGTGGGGGTCCTACCCCCGACACCCCCACCAATCAGCTGTTTGAAGAGAATGCAGTGCTCATGCCAGCTCTGCCTTCTCTTCTCTATTTACCTGCTCTCTGTCGCCATCACAGTGGTGAGCAGGTGTAATTACAGTCATCCATATTGGAAACTGGCCTCCCCCTTTAAGCTAGACTCAAGAGATTCTCTCGTTCTTTATAGCTCATGCACATACACGTATTTTTGGTCCGCATTCGATCTGCACTTCAATGAGACCACAAAAGATGCGGACAGTACACTGTTAAAGGGGTATTCTCATCTTAGACAATGGGGGCATATTGCTAGGATATGCCCCCATTGTCTTATAGGTGCGGGTCCCACCACTGGGACCCGCACCTATATCCAGAATGGAGCGGGGAGCGCTGCGCCTGGAGGACCCCGGGTTTCCGGGGTTCCTCCGGCAACCACCAGGCGCAGGTCCCCGCTGCGCTCATAGAAATGAATGGGAGCGGTGGCCAGCGCTCGGCTATTTTCGGCGGCCCCATAGAAATGAATGGAGGGCAGCTGCGCATGCGCAGTGCGCCCTCATTCAGTTCGGGGGCTCCATTCTGGATATAGGTGCGGGTCCCAGCGGTGGGACCCGCACCTATAAGACAATGGGGGCGTATCCTAGCGATATGCCCCCATTGTCTAAAATGAGAATAACCCTTTAAATTCAGGCCCTGTATTAGGCAGACACAGTGAGCAGGGACACACCCCAAACTGGTAACACCTATCTGGGCCTTCACTGCAAACTGCTAGTAATTCATTCATAATTTCTAGCAGGAATAATAAAGGAATGGTACAACACAGAGTCATAGGAATAGATGCTGTGGAATTATTACAAGAGGATGCCAGTAGTTACTAAAACAAGCATTTCAGGAGAGGTGACAGGTCGGTGTTAAAATCCCCAGTGAGTTATAATGGCAGCCTTATTGATTGGACTAGCTGGGTGACGGACACAGATGTAACTGGGAATCAGCAGAATGGAATTTCTGACCAGTTGACATAAAAGGGATGACTCAGGTATGAAAAGTTACTGGGGAACTTTTTTGTCCTCTGAGAAAATGTCCTTTAAAAAAAAAAAAAAAGTGAACTAGATTTTACTTAGCTGGCGTCATGAGTAAGCCCACTAGCAACCCTTCATCACCCGCATCTTGTGACCCGCTTAGGGATGCCTCCGCTCTCCAGTGCCAGCCTTGAACAATAAGGCTCATGTTGTCTGCCCATCCTTCTACTATATCCTTTCAAGAAGGTGATTCATGGAGCCTGGAACGGGTATGGGGCCAGGTGAGCAGTAAATGGGAGGATTATCCCGGATGTGCAATAATTTAAAAAAAAAAAAAAAAAAGTCTAGAAGTCAGACATTAAGGGGGATTGTGCTATAATCTGTGTAATTGAGGTGTTTGAAAATGGGTGATCGCGTTAAGCTTGTAATACACTTATTACTGTTAGTCAAAGAGCTTTTTCTTCTCGCCGTATAATGTGCGGAGGGAGCGTTTCGCAGTAGACTTATCATCAGAGCTGATCCCGCGGACCATAAGAGCCTGCTTTAGGGCTTACGCTGCAGAACACGGTCAATTAGGAGGTTTCCTGGCTCTCGTCTCTCGTCAGGCCCTCCATCCGAAACCATGGGAATAAGCTTTAAGAATTGCAGAGGCCAAATGTAAAAGATGCTTATTACCTGGAACAGGCAGCACATCGGGCCAGCCTACTGTACGTAATATGGCGGTGTAAAACATAACTTCTGTGCATTTCTGACATTCCCCTCCGCTGCCTCAGGCACATCTCTGTGTCACACTTAGAAATTGGATTTGTCACATGGGAAAAAGGTATTTATTAAGGTTTGTTGTTGTTGGAAGTGCTGACTCCAGAGCGTATATTAGGTTTTTAATTTAGTGTTTATTATAGTTTATTATTTGTTTATTATAGTTCAGTCTATTGTTTATTGTAGTTTGTTGTTTGTTTAATGTTATTTGTGACCGATCTGTCATTTCAGTTGTATGCACCACATGATCATATGCAATGTGTGTTTTAGGCTGCATGCACACGACCACACCGACCGCAAAACACGGATGTAGCCTGTGTGCGTTACGCAGTTTGCTGAACGGAACGCGCCGCCCTTTATAGAAATGCCTATTCTTGTCTGCAAAACGGACAAGAATAGGACATGTTCTATTTTTCTGAGGAGCACCCCATTGAAGGAAATGCTTCTTGGATGCGGACCAAAACAATAGTCGCGTGCATGAGGCCTTAGGGCTCATGCACATGGCCGCTGCCCGGCCCGCATACGGCAGGTCCGCTATACACGGGCACCGGCCGTGTGTACCCCTCATCACGGATGCGGCACAGATCGGAGGCCTGTGGACGCACTAATGAGTGCTTCCGTGGTGTTTCTGTCCGTGCCTCCACACTGCAAAAAAATAGAGCGGTACGGACTCATCACGGACCCATTCAAGTTGAATGAGTCTCGATGCTGCCAGTGCATTGTGGACGGCAAATTGTGGTCCCCAATGCATCAAACGGCCGCACAGTGGCCGTGTGGATGAGGCCTTACACGTATGTGCTTAAGATAAGTGTTTGCCTCTATCGGCCAGTTGGTTGGTGCGGATGCTTTGAGAGCTATGACAGTTCTTGCAGGTGCGGTCACTTATGTATATCTTTTATATCCTATATATAGCCTTCGCTGTGTTTTTTTTTTTCTACAGTTATGTTTTTAGTGACGCTGTAAAAAAGGCTAATGTGCGCTTCCTCGAGCGCCCCGACTCTAAGAACGAGGTGTAGCGAACGGCCCTTATTCAAGAGCAGCCTCATGACTATGGCCAGGATCGGAGGAACCTCTGCTCCCAGCCATTAACCCTTGTATTGTCTTGCTCCATGACCAGAGCATGATGAAAGGGGTACACCCCCTCCAGTCGGTTAACTAGGTTTCCTGGGTTTTGGAGACCGGAGAACCCCGCTGCAGTCGGTCCTCGGGGACTGGGCCACTGTTCAGTAAGGCCTGGTGCACACTACTGTATTTGTGGTTTGAAAGGATGGGAACTACCTAAACTTTACTATTGTTTAGATAGCAGTTATATGTCACTGTCGTCACCTCGCAGGCCCTATGTGTTCAATATAGAGTTTGTTCTTGTCTAGCTTTTTTGTTTTTCGTTCTTCTTCTTCTTTAGTAGCCTTTTGCTTGGCAGAGTGGTTGTTTATGTAACCTTTCCTATAAAGATGTCACCCTAGCCTTTCTGAGGCTTTAAAAGTGACGCAGTGATGGAAAACCAGTTACTCTGTGTCCCCCGAGGTCTTTTCAGTTGCATGCCAGGACATAATCCAGCCTTCGGAGAGCATTGCTGTCAGTCATCATATCCTTGTCTCAGCAGCAGGGTTACCTGTCTAGGTAGATGGCAGGAGATTAGCAGGCTTCCTTTCACATGAAAAAAAAAATCAGAAAACTTCACATGTTCTTGGCCATAGACATTGGAGAACTGATACCTCATAGAAGAAGACGGGCACAAGGATCACGATATCATCATAGTAATTCCATATCGATATATACACAGGCCCCTGCTCTCTGCTATTTTGGACACCCCCTTTAATGAGCTGCATGGGACTTGTGCTTCTATAACAGCAGGACTATCGCACCGTCTTATGATGTGCATTGATTTTTTTATTTTTTTTTTTTAAGTCCTTTGAAATAGTTTGTAATGTTCTTAAAGTGCCTATTAAATCATTAGCTGCTATTTTGGGAACTGAGTAGAAATAGATCTTTGTACTGAGCTCACGCCCTGTAAAATGGCAACTGAAGTATTTGGTCACACGTCAAATCAATGCTCGTTCTATTCGAGAGGTACGTCTGAGAAATCTGTAAAAAAAAAAAACGTCTTGCTCTGCGGCTGATTCCTCAGATTTCTTTCACATTGGCTCTCGGGCCTGTAGATAGTTCATTATATACTGTATTTTTTACATTTTATGTTTGAAGCCGTTCACCAAGTCTTTTTGAAATATGGAGGTTCTGCCAATCACTGCGGCCGCCAGATCTTTAGGCATCATGCACACAGTCGTGTTATGGATCTCTGTTGTATGGATCCATGGGCCCGTACTGTGTTTCTGATTTCTGAAGAATCTATAGGAAAAAATTGTGGCATGTTTCATCAGATGTCACCTTACAGAGGTTTTCTCCCCCAGACACATTGCTTCTAAAGGAAAATATAGGGGGAGATTTATCACCTCCTTTGTGCCAGAAAAGTGGCTTTAAAAAGTTGCAAGCTGTGTGTTTGTAACTATTCAAAATGCAACTTTTTTTGGGGGGGAAAAAGTGGCAAGTACCCCTTTCTATGATGCCCTCGCCACTTTTCCAAAAGGGGACGTGGCAAGGGAGTGAATGGGGCGTGACCAATACCAGAGACAAATGAAGCCAAAGCTGAGCTCAGGCGCGTATACTGTCGGAGGATGCGCCTAATTTATCACCAGGCCTGTGCCTCGCATCCTCCAGCAGCGCAGGGGATATCAAGACTGCCGCAGAAAGTGCCGGTCTTGATAAATCTCACCCACAGTGCCATGTGGAGACACCATATAGCGGCACACAGAGCGCTTATGAGAGACAGCGCCATAGGGAGTCCTTGTGGCCATATACAGACTTTGGCTTTTCTGTGATGCGCCTGCAGGCTCAGCGGAGGATATTTGAAAGGTGTGTTTTTTTTTTATCAAATTTTTTGTTTGTGTTGTTTGTTTTTTTTTTGTTTATTTTTTTATTTAATAAAGTCCCCTGCTGTAGCCCCTTTATTGAGCTGCTTTGGACCTGTGCTTCTATAAAAGCTGATGTGCCACATGTGGACATCATAAATGGAAACCAGACCCGTCGCACATCGGACTCCGGCTGCAGCCTGCAGACCCCATAAATTTATAATGGGTTCTGCAGCAGTGTCCGTTGTTTGGACATGAAGAATAGTGCTGCATGCTGCGCTTTTTGATCCTATCGAACAAAATCTGCAAAGTATTTACACGGCCCAAATATCGGGCCGATTATCTGGAACGAGTGTTCCTTCAAGTGCTCATTCCCAATAATCGGCCCATCTATGGGTCAACAATATCTGATCGGTAGAAGTCCCATCCGCTATTCCAGCAGCTGTTGGAAGGGGCCCTGACCTTCAGGGGGGCCACTGCTGCCTGTGACTTTGCGTCAGTCGGGCACGTGGCCTTTCTGCAGCTCTGTCCCATTCAAGAGACCATGCACAACCACTATACTATGTACGGCGCTGTGCTTGGTATACCATTAAAGGGGTTTATCCCATAAGGACAATTTATCCCTTATTCACAGGATCGAGGATAAATGTCTGATCAGCAGAGGTCCAACTGCTGGGGCCCATGCTCCCCATTTCAATTGAGCAGCAGACATGTATGCTTGACCACCACTCTATGGGACTGCCGGAGATACAAGCACTTGGCTACCTCAGCCAGCCCAACAGAGCTGAATGTTATGTATGACTGCCGCCCATTCAAACATGGGAGTGGGGGCCCCAGTATGCGTGAGGCATCATGTGAGTGATGTGGCTCCTTTAAGCTACTGATCAGTGGGTGTGCCTGGAGTCGGATCCCGCCAATCAGATATTGATGACGTATCATTTTAAAAGTGGCACTTGTAGGTGCCTGTTTTAAGGGGAATCACAGGCCTTATGGCCTTTGCGGCTGGGATGGAACCTTTTGGGACACTAATGGTTAAACGTAAGCACGGTTTGGAGTTTTGCAGATTGTGAAGGCCCGTGTCCCACCGACGCTTCGCCATACAACGCCGGATGAAATAGATTGGGTGAATGTGACATGTTTATCCTGTACTTACCTCTGAGGAAGGGTACTTTTCTATCTTTCCATGTCCTGGGCTCATCGCCAGCAGCTGAGAGAGCGTTATATCATGCAACTGGTAAAAGGAAACCTGTAGATTGTTAGCTCTTCTGCAATACCCGAAATCATGGGATTTCTTCTAAACAGGAACCAATTTGAAGGGGTTTTCCAGGATTGCTTCCTTCTAGAAACAGCACCACCTCTGTCCATTGGTTGTGTCTGGTATTGCAGCACCGCTCCATTGAAGTTTATGGGGCAGACCCAACAACAGACAGGCGCCATTTCTGAAAGGCGGCAGCCATGTGTTTTTTTTTCTAATCCTGGAAACCTCTGTATAGTCACAGGAGGACCTAAAACTTCTCAGCAGACCGTACACTTGCAATAAAAGCCATCAACCTTCCAAGTGTCCTCCATCGTGCCCCATCCTTTATGCCTGTGGGTTATTTTTCTAAGGGTATGCAACCGTATGCGGAGGAAACTCAGCGCACTTGTGGTGGCCGTTGGCTGCACCCCTCATTGTGTGGGTTTTAACCCCGTGCGGGTGCTCCCTTTTAATAAATGCAAATACATAATTTAGTATTATATAACCTTCTGATACAGAGGTGCTGGTAATTATAAAGATTATTATTAACTTGCACAGGGTAAGGTTGATGTTACAGTACAGGCGTCACTTATCAAATGCTACCTTAAATTAGGCGCATCTACAGTAGCGGACTGGCAACTTAAATAATAAAAGTGTGAAATATCTACTTTGGCGTTAGTGTACAGCACAAAAATCCATGATGGCAAATCTGCAGCTATTCAGTCACATGTGGACCAGGCCTAAAGGTAGCACTCTGCGGCGTCATTACAGACTTCACATGTAGGCGATGAGTTTTGGGCAGGGTCGGTAAACTCTTTAATGGCACATCCCTAACAAAGGCACGCCCGGTAAGTCATTTTACAAGGGCAGGTTTCCAGTATGGCATACTGCATATATCTACTTATGTAATCTGTCAAAGAGCTTGAATAAGGGTATGTGTACATCAAGATTTTGGGTGCGACATTTGAGACGCCCAAGTACGCATGTTGCAGTCGCAGCAGATATGCGACTCGCACTGACACCCCATCCATTCCTATGGCGGCTCCGCTACATAGCGATCTTTGGTCATGCGTCAGCTGTGTGGACCATGTGACGTTCTGCGAAACCAAGGTTGGTCAGATCCCAAGAGCCAGGTAGACATCTCCTGCTGGCGACTCGTGTGAGGGTTTTTTTATCGATATCTATAACGTTTCTTAAGAAGGCGAATGGATCAGTGGGGTCTTCTAAGGTCTACGGTATTGTATTGTGACATGCAGGCTGCACGCTATCGTTGTTAACACTTTTTGAAGACTGGTTATTTGCAGAAGGTACTGGGGCACATTTACTAATGGACTTGCGACACTTTAAGGCATAAAAAGTGTCGCAAGTCCCCTTTTCTGTACGTCAGTTGGGCGAGACAGGGCATGTTAGCGGCCATGCCGGGGTTGGGGCAAATCTACTTAAATTAACATTTTCAGGTGCAAATGTTAGCAAAAAAGTTTTTACTCCAGGCGAATAGACTGCCACAGATGGTAGATGCAGCACAGAGGGACAGACTAAGACTGGCGCAAGAAGCTGGTCTTGGTAAATGTGCCCCACTGAGCCTTTATCCTACTGTAAGACCTCATGCACACCACCATCTTTTTGGTCCATGTTCTATCTACATTTTTTGCAGATTGTATGCGGACCCACTTATTTACCATATATATTTGTCTGGCCGGTAATTATACAACCTGTCTTATTCTTGTCAGTCTTGTTGTGTGTGTTTTTTTTGTTACAGTGGATCCCGCGAAAATTGCAGGATGCACACGGACTGCATCCTTATTTTGCGGATCCTCGATTTGCAGACTGCAAATATGGATGCCGTTATGTGCAGGAGGTCTTAAAACTCTCCTTATTGGCATTTGTAACTAATAACACCGTAGGGCTCATTCACATGAATGTGTGCCAGCTGTGCCAGTGTTGCAGCCCGCAAACAGCGGGTCTTCAATATATGAGCACTGGCCATGTGCGCACCGTATCGTGGATGCAGTCCGCTATCCTGAACATACACAGCTGAAGGCCACGGAAGCGCACGCTAGCATTTTGGTCCATACCTCTGCACCACAAAAAATAGAACATTTTCCATTGCGGATGGATCACGGACCCATTCAAGTTGAATGGGTGTGCATCCGTCAGCGCCAGCCACAGGGATATAACTACTTGCATTCCCCATGTAATAATTCTGGAGCATCTATTCTTATGACTCTGTGTTGTGCTATTCCTTTATTATTCCTGCTAGAAGTTTATGAATTAATTGCTTACATTCACGCAACAATGAAAAAATGGCCATTAAAAACGTATAAACTGTCAGTTTTTCATGGCCATTTGGCATCCTTGCATGCATCCCAATTCCTGGCCGTTGGGTGAATACTGTCTAAGTGTTGGAGGGGGCATTATGTCTAACAATCCAATCCGTCCTGCCTGTGTCAGAGTGTGCAGGTGCACACCCCCAACTGGCAACACCCATCTGGACCTTTATTGCAGACTCCTGGCAGTTTGTTCGTAGACATCTAGAAGGAATTTTTGAGGAATTAGAGGAATGGTACAGCAGAGACATGAGATCAGATGCTCCAGAATTGTTATTACATAGGGAATGCACTAAGTTACTAAGGCCTCTTTCACACTAGTGGCAGCATGGATCCGACAGGTGAAGGGTGCCGCCGGATCCGTGCTGCCGCAGGTACATGTATGGGGCCGGAACCGCGCTCCGGTCCCACACATGTCACACAGTACATACACACAGACACAGACAGACATATACACATACATACTTACATGCTCCCGGCAGCTCTGCGCAGCACAGTACTGGAGGAGGACGGCACGCACATAGTACGATTCCCCACAGCACCCTCTGCTGGGCACTGTGGGGAATCGTCCTATGTGCGCGCCGTCCTGCTCCTCCTGCGCTGTGGAGACCTCCCGGGAGCATGTAAGTATGTATGTGTATTTGTATGTGTATATGTCTATGTATGTTTGTGTATGTATGTATGTATGTATGTATGTCTGTATGTGTGCAGGTGACGGATCCGTCATGAACTCCATTGAAATTCAATGGAGGACGGATCCGTTCACCATTGTGTCACACCAAACAGATCCGTCCCCATTGACTTTCATTGGGGGTCATGATGGATCCGTCTTGGTGCGGATGCCTGGTCCGGAGAGCAAACCGCAGCATGCTGCGGTCTGAAGACTGAATGGAATGCTTTCAGGAGTATTCAGTTCTCTTCAGTTTTGTCCCCATTGACAATGAATGGGGACAAAACTGAAGCGTTTTATTCTGGTATTGAGCCCCTATGACGGAGCTCAATACCGGAATTCCAAAACGCTAGTGTGAAAGTAGTCTAAGACAGGTGACCGCTCCTCATTAAAGCACTCTTTTATCTAGGCAGCGCCTAAATAAGTTTGAGCTGTTGCTTAGCAACTGTCTCCACGGCTAGAATGTGACTACCTGTGTCTCCATAGGCCAGTATTCTGTAGTACTGATGGTGTGTGGTGCTGGACGGGGGATTATAAATTATGTGTACAGTTTATGAGAGAGGGCAGGGGAGCTCACAGGAGCGGGCACAGTTAGGACATGACCCCTTCAGTATAGAGCAACATGGCGGAGTCTTGAGATGGGTCCGGATCTCCCTTGTATCCTATTATAGCTGTCTAATCCTGTCTGTGAACAGGATTACCACCGCATCAACCAATTTGTTGTGTTAAACCGCCATCGATAAATCTCGTACGTGCTCCATATGACGCGGATTACAGCCCTCCAATAACCGGCTGCCCTTCTATACTCTGTAATAGGCCCGCCAGATAGTTTTTCGTCTCATGCCCCTCTGTGGTTCTTCCTTTTTTGCTATTTTCCATTATAACCCAGCACGGATGACAGCAGCAAGGGAGAATCTAGCTGCACCACAAAGCCTATTATACACTGGTCATATTTTAAAGCGACAGTACATCATTTAGCGATCCTCTTAATTATAGAAAATTGCATAAAATCCTGTTATTTATAATATTACTACATCAGCAATCGCTTGAGCGGCCTAACTCTCCGCGTAGTAACCGGAATCTCAGATTCCCTGTGTTGGCCTACAGACCCGCCAGTCCTCGGCAGGATACGGACTGCTGATTTAGGCCACCTGCACACGTTGCGGAATACGTGCAGAAAACCCGCAGCGTATTACAGTACCAGCAAAGCCTATGAGGTTATACTGGTCTTGTGTGCACTTAGCAGATTATTTTTTACGTGCGGAAAATGAACCGCATTGCGGATTTCCAAATCCGCAGCATGTCAATTAGGTTTGTGTTTTTAGCTGCGGATTTCACACTTTTCCAATGAAGGGTGAGATCTGCGTCAAAATTGTATTAAATCCAACCCAAAAACCGCTGAAATCGCAGATTTGGTACGTACGATCTGCACGGATTTGTGTGTGTTCAATGGTAGTTTGACACATAGCAACCTTTTTTTAAATTGATTTGCTTTTTGTTTTCTTTTTTTGGCGTTTCTTACATTTACGTTGCATCTCTGGAATCTGCGTGCAAGGACTTTTTTTCTCTACCATTTTTTCTCTTCTGCATGATCCACCAGAAAACTTCATGAAGGGATGTAAAACTTCCTAGACTGGTCACAAACGCTTTTATCCCTGTGGGGTCAGCCGAGGACATCTAATTCCTACCGACGAAAAGATGTCTTCATCTTAACACTTGATCATTTTACAGCGCTGGAACCGTCAGCTGCTCCGGGGTCAGGACGCTCAGGTCATGCCTACTCATTAAGGACTCTGCGCGCCCGTTCCAACTTTCGCGTGTGAACCTCTTTAACTTTGTGCAATGGTCTTTTGCAGCAGCCGCATCCCGGGCGTGATAAAACGTTTCTTTTTACATCGCTCACTGGCACTTGATCTTCCGTCTATGGCTTTCCTTTAAATATCTCCATTGCTCGCTGTCTACCTTGGATGTTCCTCTCATAAATTGAACTCCTCCAACCCCTCCCCCCCCACTCCCCTGCACAGATGGCACCAGGCCTCGGCCCAAATCCTAAATCCCATTCGGCAGAATGTAAAGTATAGCCTCGTCAACGTTTCTCTAGCTCAGTGTATTTTATGCAGAACGTAGATTCATGGAGAAAAATAGCAATAATTGGCGTAAGCAGGCCAAAATTGTCCATATTCCATTATTTTTTACCAATTATATATTAAAAAAATGCTTTTCTTTCTGCTAACGGCAGCACAGGAGGATGAATATTTATAACATTGCACTTGCATATAAGAATGAGAGGAGACAAAGCCGGCTGCGTCCTAAATTAAATATAAGACCTCTCCTCTGCAAGATACAGTAACCCCTTCCCCTCCAGCTGGCAGATCGTTTGAGATCCTACAGAATGAACAACCTGTGACTCTCAGGTTCTTGTGGAGCCACCATTCCCACCATCGTTTCCAGGTGCAGCTTTTTTTTTTTTTTTGTCTCATGAGAGCTCAGAATTTAATTTTCGTACCGCATTCCATATGTGCAGGTTTATTTTGGTCTCTCAGGAGCACTGGTGGAGCAGCTGTAATGTTCATATCCACCTATCAAGAAACAGCAAGGAGCATCTAGGACCTGTAGATCTCCAGCTGTTGCAGAACTACAACCCCAATCATGCTTTGCAGCTGTCGGGACATGCCAGGACTTGTAGCTTTGCAACACCTGGAGATCACGCATCTAGCAGATCATTGTGGTAGGATATTGAAGTCAGACTGAAGCTTGAGCCATCAACCCACCACAGATTGGCCAAAATGAATGCTTTCTGTAAAAATGTTGACATCACACCACGCATCTTCATTTCTATTTCTCCGACATTTCTTATTTTCCTGGGGTTTTTTTTTAGAGCACAGCAAGGAAGGGGTGGGGTGATCAATTGGGACAACCTATGTATATGGGTCTCGAGAACACTCCATGGCAGGCGCTTTAGCTGAACCCCCCAGTCTCCTCCTGATGAGGAACTAATGTTTGATCGCTCATCCCTGTGATCGCTGCAGCAATACAGAATTACACAATACCAGTTAGTTGATGTCTGTTGACTGGACCCAGCAGCCAGTGTCGGACTTGCCCACCAGAGTACCATAGGATCTTCTGGTGAACCCAGGATCTCATACCAAAGGTGCAGAAGAAAAGAAAATTGGAGTTGCCTTTGGAGCTAATCGCTTGCCACCAGAGTCTATTTCTTTACATCAAAATCTATTAGACTTTATTGATGATATGGGGGTTGGGCCCCAATAATAATTTCCTCTGGAGTGTCCAAGGAACCCCAGTCCAAACCTGCCAGTGTCTAGACTGGCCCACCAGAGTACCATCTGGTGGGCCCAGGATCTGATACCAAAGGTGCAGAAGAAAAAAAATTGGAGTTGCCTTTAGAGATAATCACTTGCCATTAGGGTCTGTTTCTTTAATTCAAAATCTATAAAACTTTATGGGGTTGGGCCCCAAGAATAGTTTCCTCTGGAGGGTCCAAAGAACCCCAGTTCAACCCTGCCAGCGTCTAGACTGGGCCACCAAAGTACCAAAGGTGGGCCTAGGTTCTGATACCATAAAGAACCCCAAAATAAAAAAATATTTGCTGCTGCTTTTGGAGACAATGTTTATGGCGCCAACTTTAGGCAATGCCAAGCCTCATATGAAAGCAAAGCAAATCATCAGACCTGGGGTTTGATGAAGTCATGAGGACAGGTCACTTTGCGGCCTTTGCAGCAGTTGAGGGAAATAAGTATAAAATAAACCCAGGCGAGTTGTCTCTTAAATGGGTTGCCGGGTGCACCGCTGAGGCCAGGGACTGAATGCAGCAGTCACATGTTGGCAACGTGATGTCATCGCCTCAGCCAGATAAATAGATTCTTAGTCATATTGCTTAACAAATTTTACAAAAATCATCAAAGTGAATTCTCCTGACTTAGTCGAAAAAGAGGAAACGTATAAAATTTGTAATTTTGTGCAAGTCTTTCGGCCCTGTTTGCTTAGATCTGTCAGTAACCCCCATCATCTGTTCACGGCTGTTGAGTTGCCGTGCTTATCGTAGCATCGAGTCAAAAGAAAACCACAAAGTTGTGCTGTGTACTTTAGTTGAACTTTTCTTCCATCCTTAATATCCGCATCATGACGTGGCTCTCCGTACAGCGAGTGGGATCACCCTCTCGTCTAGTAATCGTAACATTCCATAAAAATCCTTTTGTAAAGAGGGCCGTTCAGTTTTGAAGGGTGTTATGACCACTTGTATTGTATGAGTGACTCTGACATCTATGGAGTATTGGTTGCTGTCACTTGCAGCTTTTGGTGGCCTTTGTGGCATAGCTACGGGGAGCTACTCATCAAGATGTAGCCTTAAAGTGTTTTTTACGGATTAGGAAAAACGTATTTTTTTGGATCTGATATGGCAGCTTGCCTCCATTCAGTAAGGTCACCATTGATGGATGGTGACAATATCAAGAAGAGTCACAATCTGGGCTCCAAACCCACCCTGCTTAGTATCGCCCCAGCCGCTCTACATCACTACCAGCCGCTTCCAAAGCCTGCACATGCGCCATTGACTTGAGCAGTGCAGCGAGGTGTACTGTGTCCAGCTTCATCCCTATATTCTCCATGCTGGAATCCACCTCTGACGGTCCCGGTGCCTGTGCAGTACCATGATGTAGGGAATGTTTGCATCTGCAGTGTGCCACAAATGCCTGCTTTCGACTGGTCATAAACTGTTGCATGCAATGGTTTTTGTCCAGCCAAAACCCGGCATTTATGCCAGAAAGTGTCCAGATCAACACCAGACCCCATTATAGTTATTGGGGTCCAGCGGTGAACTGCAGAATTCAGCGAATTCCAGCAGGCTGTTCTCGTTCGCGGCTTATCTGGAAGGCTATTCCAGCTAATTTAGGTGCATCCTCAAGACCAGCGCAGAAAGCACAGTTCTTGATAAATCCACCCCCTTTATGCCTGGGGAGTACAAGCCGGTGAAGCATGCATGAGCTTTGGAGGAGTCTCGTAGTGATGTAGAGCAGCTGGAGGGTGTGGTTTGAGTCTGGACTCTTCCTCATATTGTCACCGCCCAGCTGACTCTTATGCAGTAATTTGCATACCGAGTTTCAAAATGTAATTTTTGTGATCTGGCTGCATCAGATTTGATGTACAGGAGCATGTTCAGAAACCTCGTGTAGTAAAGGATTGTGGCAACTAAGGGACCAAAACCGATCGGACAGGTTTCCTGTAATCTTGTTTTTCAGTTGTGACGCCGGTGCTCATTTCCTGTATCTGATTTGTGGGTTGTTAACTGAGACAATGAATAACCATTGTGTGATAGCATGGTGGCAACTCCACATTCCTGATTAATTATGGCCGTATGTGCAAGGGGTTAAACAGGTCTGATCGGAAGAAATTACTGCAGCCTTCATTTCCTATTGTCCTTCCCGTTGGAAAAATATTGATTGCGGCTGAGCCACATACATTAGAATGTATTTTTTTCCCATTATCACTGCACATCCGTCAGCTTGCAACTTATATTGTGAGTGCTGGCTTTAAAGAATTGTTTCTGATGTTGAAGAAAGCTTCGATCACCAGCAGAGGAGTAATGTGGAACATTGCAGCTGCATCGCAGTTTTAGAAGATTTCTCGAGCTTTTCAGGTGCCAAAACACTCCATGCGCTATTGCACCTTGAAGACCTGCTCCATCTAGACTTGGCTTTAAAGGGACAGTAATCTAATATCTGTAAACCTCCCTTAAAGATGGCCAACTTAAAATTTTGTTCATCACAAATTTGATCATCTGTAAAAAGAATTTTTGCCAGGCAGTTTATTGATCCGGGTCGGACGGGCCCAGCAATCTACAGCAGCTCTCAGCTATTGAAGATTTCTGTACCTAAAGATCCACCGGTGGACCCAAGGTTTCATACCATAATGGGCCCCATAGATCCAGGAAAAAAAACCTTTGGACCCAATCACTCTCCACTAGGGTCTGTTTCTGTAATTCAAAACCTGTTAAACTTTATTGATGATCAAAAGGTTGGGCCTCAAGAATAATTTCCTCGGGTTGGCCCCAGGAACCCCAGTCCAACCCTGGGTGTAAGTTGTACTGCCACCTTGCTACTGCTTTCTGATGGTCACGTCTGAAAATGGGCCTTCATTCCCTGTAAGTTGCCTTCTAGGACGACCCTAGATGATTGTTGCCCAACCTGCTGGCAACCATGTATGGTCTATGTGGTTCTCAGACCTATTGGATTTCAGCATGCGTAATAAGCCACCACAAGAATTTTGACCCCAGGGCCATCATTGCGCTAGGCAAGCCTTGGTAAATGCCAGGGACTATTGAGCTTGGGAACATAGGAACCAAGGTTCTACTTGAACCTTTTGTGTGTTTGCCAGGCCAAGAGTGTGGTAGACAGAGTTGCCCATGCCCAGGATCCCAGTTTGCTCTTTCATCAAGGGCTCATTTACACTGGCCAGCCATTCCTAGGAACATTCATTCCCGATAATTGCCCCAACATCAGCCTGTGTAAAGGGGCCATTAGGCTATCTTGACGGATCACACTGTCTTTGCGCCAAGAGCCCACTTATACCTAGAGTTGCCCCTGCCCAGGGTCCCGGGGTTTTTTTTTTCTGTGTCTTTTTTTGGACATCTAAAGGCCTCTATATACAGGTTGATTCAGCAGGCAATTATCATGAATGAGCTATACATTCCCAATAATTGCCTTCTTGTCAAAGCAGGTGAGAGCTGCATTTTCATGCAACAATCATCCCTGATGTATGGGGAAGAGCAGTCCCTCTTAACAGCGCTATCTGCTCCCAGAAACGCTGATTTTGGTGTCCACATCAGCAAGCCTTTCACCCAAAGAATGTGAGAATTTGCTTGTTCATCTGGGGCTCGTTTACACTGGACAGCCATTCCTAGGAACATTCATTCCCAATAATTATCCCAATCATTAGCCCGTGTAGAGGGGCCTTTAGGCTATCTGGGAAGTTTGCATCTTACAGCTACAAGTAGAACCAGACATGGTAGATTCCATCAACATTTTACAGCCTGAAGCGTGAAAAGTTATGGTCTGATGTTCCTTGGAGTGGGAAGGAGTTTAGGAACTTCTCCCCTTGATAAGCTGATTAAGGGTGGACCACCATGGCAGCAGACTTTGTTGCAGCAGGGCCATCCTTCCTTTGTAGTTCTCAGGTTGTGTCCTCTCTCCTGCTGAGCTAGTCAATGAGATGCATGCAGGCCTGTGTGCCCAATATTACCATTCCTGTCAATATCCTCCTGAGTGCTGCCAAACTGTAATTTGGCCTGATTGACATTGCGCTGGGGGTAACATGAAAGGTTATTTTGAAGGCACATCCCTGCGCCGGAGCACAGGATCATATCACCTTGACGTATCTGCTGAGGTTGCATTTTGAGGATTGATCGTCTCAAGCTTAAACATCAATACTTACCTTGTGTTTTTTCTGCTGATCTCTGACAGTAGATCTGCAGTGGCAGGTTTCATTGTCTCCAGCCATTAAATGTAGTTGTAATTCTGATCCTACAGGTGCTCAGGAAAAATACGCCGGTAGATGCTGCCATGTTGGCCATGCGTGCCACGTTTTATTGCTGTGGTTTGCAAAATTGTGATTGAAAAATACTAATACTGATGACCGATCCTAAGCATAATTCATTTCCGACCATTGAGGGTCAGACACCCTGAACCCCCACCAATCAAGCGTTCCCTGCAGTCTCCGGCACCAGCTCTTGAATGATGCAGGAAGCAAAGCGCCTTTCAAAGTGTGGTGGCCGTGCTGGGGTACTGCAGCTCAGCTCCTATTGAAGTGCATAGAAGCTGAGCTGCAGTACCTGGCTCGTCCACCACACATTGAATGGCGCTGTGCTTCCTGCTCCATTCACAGTTCTAGTTCCAGTGTCGGAGGCTGCAAGGAGCAACTGATCAGTGGGGGTGCGGGGTGTCGTGCCCCCACTGATCGAATATTGATGACCTATCCTGAGGATAGGTCATCAATATCAGGATCCTGGAAAACCCCTTTTCACACGGACGAGATTTCCGCGCGGGTGCAATGCGTGATGCGAACGCATTGCACCCGCACTGAATCCTGAACCATTCATTTCGATGGGACTTTTCACATGAGCAATGTTTTTCACGCATCAGTTCGCCGTTGCGTGAAAATCACAGCATGTTCTATATTCTGCGTTTTTCACGCAGCCCTGGCCCCATTGAAGTGAATGGGGCTGCGTGAATAACGCATTGCATCCGCACGCAAGTTTTTTATCACGTGCGTGAAAAACGCAGAATATAGAACATGCTGCGATTTTCACGCAACGGCGAACTGATGCGTGAAAAACCGCTCATGTGAAAAGCCCCATTGAAATGAATGGGTCAGGATTCAGTGCGGGTGCAATGCGTTCGCATCACGCATTGCACCCACGCGGACACATCGCCCGTGTGAAGACACTTCACACAGCTCTCCGTCAGGCTTTACTGGAATAGAATGCCATTAATCGGATTGACAAAAACCGTTGTATTCTGTGGTTTTAATCTGGCCGAATCCTGGCATATTTGCAGGGTAGCAGCTGGATCAGCACCAGACCCCATTATAGCCAGTGGGACCGGTGGCATTCTGGTAACATCCTTCATTGCCGCATCTGGAGAGCTCGATCCGAAGAGCTGTGCCGCCAGTGTGAAAGTAGACGTAACTTTGCGCAACGGGTGCGGACCCGTTCATTTCAATGTGTGCTTTTGCATCCGTGGCCCCGCAAAAAAGTTAGAGCATGTCCTATTCTACAAGAATAGGCATTTCTATCATAGTGCCGGCCATGTGCGGTCCACAAAATGCAGAACGCACGCGGCCGGTATCCGACTTTAGCCATTTGCGGATCGCAAAATGCTACGGCTGTCTGAATGAGCCCTAATGTAAATAATTGTTTCCAGTATATAACTTTATTTTTATAAAAACATTTTTTCTAATTGAATTTAAAATCGGAACAACCATCAAAATATTTTTGAAATTCTTTTGCCAAACCCTTTTGCTTTAGTGTTCTTTTTATTTATTTATTTTCACAAACTTTTCTGTGTACTGTAATTAAACAAAAAACACCTTTTCCAGGCCAAGTTTTTGTTTGTTTGTTTTTTTGTTTTTGTTTTTTTACAAATACTTGCTACCGCATTGCAGGGCCCAATGCCAGGAATACATTGCCATCTCTTAGCTGAACTTAAGAAGTGCTGTCATCTGGAAAGAAAAATAGGCAGGGCTGTTATAACACTACTAAAATAGGTTCTTGTCCCCGTGCAGCAGAAGCTCTGTACAGAAAAAGCAGGGCAGAGGCTTCTGTACATAACACTCCCCTGCCTACTATTCCCACCGGGCCAGAAGGACCGGAAGCAAAGCTTGGGCATCCTACCAGTCCATTTCTTTCTTCTGATGAGAGGGCTGCGGAGTAGTCCATAATGTCGCTTTTGGCAGTGAAGCCGCCTATTCCATTTTTACCGATCAATGCAGCCGTCACACGCTAGGTAGGGGCTGCAAGAAGGGGGGGTTGAAAACAGGCTTGAAAAAGGAGGGGAGGAAGGGAGCATCCGGTGCCTCCTAATCAGAGATTGATGAACCTGCCTGTGCAGAAAGGGAAGGAGACTTAGAAGGGAGGATGCTCCAGCCCATCACAAGCTGAGAGGACAACTGCTCCTGCCGCCGGTGGCTTTTGTAGCATTTGCGAAGAACTGTTTGACCCAACGATTTCCGGCTATCGCCTCTGATAAATGGGAACATTTACCAGTATTCGCCTTGGGCTCTGAGAAATATATTTCCATTCACTTAACAATTTATATGTATTTTTTGTTTTAATTGGATTCCACCGCCTCGCCTCATTGAGGAGCCCATTAACCCCCTGCTGTGCCTCCAGTCCTTTCTGCTTCAGAGAGCAATTAACCAAGGCCAAACCCTATTGATCCAGTAAGAATGCCCTGGGATCCGTAGCCTTTTGCATAACCAGACCGTCCTGTTGCCCCTGATCTCAAGAGCCTGACGTATCCCAGCCTAGCTCGAGGTCAGATTAGAGTAGAAGAAAAACAGTGCGCCACGTGGTGAAGTTTTCCGCTTCCAAAATGAGCTTCCTCTCGCCTGGGGATGGAGAATGGCTGGACAGCAGCACAGAGGAAGAGAGGAGCCTCCTGTCATTTCTCGGTAGGGTCATCTGTTTGACGTATTGCGCTGAATTTTCAGAGACCATTTCGAAGGAGTGAAGTTTTTCTTTATGCTTTTATGTTGTTTTGGTGTTTTTTTGTATAGTTTTGTTTAGTTTTTTTTTGTATAGTTATTTTGTTGGGTTGTTGTGTCGCTTAACTGGTTTATTACAGGATCTATTTGCATGGTGAATGTACAAAGTTTTTTGCACTTTTTGTTCCGCAAACATAGACACGAGACATGTCAGAGTATACGCACTAAGTTATCGAATTCAATACCTTTGAAGTCCACTTTGCTGCAGAATGGGTTAATAAGGAGATGATGTATTGGATGATGGTCCATTAGTGGCTCACAGAATGTAATATGTTCTTCTGGTTTTGATTCATTACCTTTTTTTTGTTGTTGCTGCCTGTGATAATCAATTCTATGTCCTCATTGGTGCCGTCGTGTCAATTTTAACAAAATTTGCCTCCTAGATGGCGCTGTCATGTACAAATTTAATGTTGTGTTTGGAAGTAGTAAATGGACCAGGGATCGGCCACCTCCGATGCTCCAGCTGTTCTGAAACTACAACTCCCAGAATCCTTCTTTTACTTCCATAGAAGTCTTCAAGAACTGCTGAGTAATTGTGCATGGTGGGAGTTGTAGTTTCACTGCAAATTGTTACCCAGTACCCCTCTATCTACTTTGTGTGACATGTGACACCATAGAGTACCCCCAAGGCGCAGCAATAGTCCCATGGGTCTCCATCACTGGGCTGTGCAAACACCTATGATCCTCAGGTGCCGCGTCCACAGGGCACAAGACGGCAGCAGTCATGTGATTCATCCAGGTCACCGCTTTCTGTGCTGACATGACTGAATCCCGTCACTGCTGCCATCTTGCCCCGAGGGCTATAGGTGATTACACAACCCTTTGATTGGGGCCCATGTGACTCCTGCTGCGCCGTGGGGGTCACACGTAACACATAAGATAGATTATGGGGTACCGCAAAAATATTTTATAAACTGACCATCCCCTTTAAAGGAATTTTAGCTTCTTTATTTGTTTACTGATTAAAACCAGATACTAGTTTAAGTATTTTTTTTTTATTTTCTGAATTTTTTAAAATGTTTTATTGAGGTAGTTATTTTGCCTCTGCTGCTGTTTACAGCACTCAGAGAGATGCTTTACAGCAGCCACATGAACCATAGGAACCTGTAGTCTGTAGACTTCCATGGGAGACTGTTGTGGGCATGCTCTGTAGCCTGTGCAGGGATTGGGCAAGGTGAACTGTGACCATCACCAGTTGTCAATGGTAGATCGTGTGTTATCTATACTATATATATATATATATATATATATATATATATATATATATAATCTGTTATTGTAATCCTTCTTGTGATGATGATGAGATGACTGCTGAGAAGTGATCTGTGCAGAACAGGAATTCTCAGTCTATTACAGCATTATATATATATATATATATATATAAACTTTACACAAAATATCAACCCAAAAAAATCTAAAAAGAAAAACATATGACCCTTTCATTTTTCAATTACACACCCTTTCAGTTCGTTACCATTTTTCACAGTCCCTCCATCTGACGAGAGCCTTCATTTTGTCCCCTCCTTGGTGTAACTGATGAGCCCCGTAATTTCCAGTTTTATCATTTCTGCTCGTTAAATACGATCTGTGATAGATTCACCGGCGCCGACGCACGACTCTGTAATTTCCATATCTGCCTGAATAATTAATACATGTTGAAGTGATAATTATTGTGAAATTAAAACTCCTTTGCCTTCAATTACAATGTATCTTTTAATTATCTTCTCTATTCCACATATATTTGGGGGGCCCGATTATGCGAGTGAAGCTTTTCAGCGAAGTTTCGTCTTTCTATCCGTAAGAAAGGGAAAAAAATCACAGATTTAGGGCTGTGATGGTGAACGAGATCTTGGTGACGTAGGTGCTAATGTAGTCTTTCACATGATTTTTTTTTTTTTTTCTTTTTGTTATTTTTTTTTTTCCCACGAGCTGCCAGCATTGTCTCACTCCAGAGAAACACTTGCTGTTTTCATGAGGGCATGCATTAATATTTTAGAGGGCTGTTTTTCCTCGCTGTCCCTAAGCAAAACACCGCTGCAAAGACCGCGCCAATATTGTGTTTCTCCTGTACCGTTAGTCTATTCTGCCATGTTCAGAACTTCTACCTGTGGACAGCAGTTACTAGGCAGCAAAGTAGATGCCTCTTCTGCCAAATTATGACTTACCCCTTTCTCCGAAACAGTCATTATGGACTCGCCGTGGGATATTCCGCACACTGGTACGGGCTAAAAAAAAATATCAAAAATACCTCTATTTTTATCTCCCCCATGGCTCATCGTTCCTCTTCAGAATAGAGTAGGCGAGCCGACATTGTTGAAGGACGTTGCCAACTGTGCCTTCTCCTTTCACGTAGACTGGGTCAGTCCACGGCTGAGTTCACGTCATCTTCTAGCCCTCCGCAAGGCTTTTCATGGGGTATATATGTTTGAATACCCAAGATGGTATTCAGACATTACACCATGATTGGTCCAATGGAGTTCAAAGGCAATGGAGATTCTGGGTCTACCAGAGGAACTGTTCAAAGGATTCATTTTTGGTCTCCGTTGGACCTGCTTTTTTGCTTGTTTCCGGCTTTTTTGCCAGACAGACTATAGCAGGCTACCAGGATATTCAGGCAAAAAAAGCTGGAACCCAACTGAAAGCAGGTGAAACGGAGTCCAAATGTGAATCCTTGGAACTCTTTTTGACCCATGAAAGTGAAGGTACCCGTCATGGTATACGTTTGAGTACAGTTTTTGGTTTTTTTTAAACCTATACCCCCTGCAGAAAGCCCGGTGGGGGACCAAAGGACAACATGAACCCATCTTTGACCACCACTTCCCACCATATTGTTACTTGAGAAGCCATAGTCTGGAAGTCACAGCCACAAATGTCACCATGAGTCATGGTCCTTGACTACTTCTGGAATCGGGATCAGCCATTAGCACAGCACCAGCTAAAAAAGGGGTTTCGAAGCTGAAGATAACCATTCAACACTAAAACCGTAACTGGAGAGACTGTTACACCAGATAGGCCCTTTAAAGGATTTTCCAGTTTTTGTCAACACCCTTTAAAATAATCATTTATGCAGGTAGATGTAATTTTGTAATGTATTTCTTTTACCTTTATTTCTCCTATCTCCCGTTCTGGGCTGTGGTCACATGACCATGTCCATGCAGCTCTTTTTTATTTCCTGTGATGTTGTACCTATGGGCGGGGCAGTGATAGGGGAGTGTCTATGTAAGTAGCTGGGTGGGAGGAGATGTAAACTAACTGGGTATCGGGGCGGTGCTGGAGCTGTGGCAGAGGAAGGAGAAGTGCATCATGGGTTTGGTTGGATACAGGAACAGGAAGTGCTACCTACAGGATGGAAACAACCAGAGTAACATGTTTGCATGGTAAAATGGGTCAGGAGAGTCCAGATTGAGAAAGAAAAAAGTGTACATGAGGTAAGCAACTACAGGAGTATATCTGATAAAAACCTGTATTGTAATCCCGGAAAACCCCTTTAAAATCACAGGATCCAAGTGCTATTAAAATTGGATCATCTCATTTAAAGGGGTTGGCCCATCTCATACATTGGGGGCATATTGCCAGGATAAGCCCCCAATGTCTCATAGGTGCAGGTCCCACCTATCTCTAGAACAGAACCTGCAAAGTGAAGGAGAGCAGACCGCACATACGCGGCCGCCCTCCATTCATTTTTTTTATAGGAGTGCCTAATCGTCTATTTTTGGAAATCATAGGAAGAGCATGGCGCAAGCAAGGCCACCGCTCCATTCATTTCTGTGAAGCTGACTGAAATAGCTGAGCCAGCGCTCGGCTGTTTTTGGCAGTCCCATACAAATGAACGTAGGGCGGCCATGTATGCGCAGTTGTTTTGGGGTCCGCAAATTGCCGATCTGCAAAACACGAATACCAGCCGTGTGCATTCTGCATTTTGCGGAACAGCCAGCCCATAATAGAAGAGTCCTATCCTTGTCCATAATGCGGACAGTAATAGGACCTGTTTTATTTTTTTTTGCAAAACAGACTTACGGACACAGAACGCACACAGTCATTTTAGTTTTTTTGCGGCCCCATTGAAGTGAATCTGCATGATCTGCAGCCCAGAAACGGCGTAAACGGTGAAGTCACCCAATGAAAGAGCGTTTCGCTCATTCATCAGGTGATCGGCTTTTCCTTTATGCGGGCTGATTATCTGGAACGAGCGATTTTACATTTGTACTTTCCCAAAATTCGGCCCAATAATAGTCCCGTGTAAATGCAGCTTAAAGAATTCATCACAAAGCTTTTGTTTACTGCCTGTTCGTTTTCATTTACACGCAAATGTAGCAGAGTTGAGTTTGTTGCAAAAGCACAATGTGAGTTCTCTGAGAGCCACTGTGTTGCAGTGCAGCCCCAATGAGGTAGCTGGTAAATTCAGCTCTGCTATATCTGTATTGATCAGCTGTTCTCTCCTCATAGACTTCCACTAGTATCCAGCAGGAGGCGCTGTGTGAAACCTTTGACGTGCAGTTTTATTGTTGGTTGACGTTTTCCTGGGCAGGGGAGAATAAGCCGTTTCTAGTCTATATGTATGGAGAAGTCATGCTAAATGAGCTAAATGAAACTACAACTCCCAGCATCCACGCTTGCTTGTCCACTTAGAAGTGAATAGAGCATGCTGGGAGCTGTAGTTTTCAAAACAGCTGGAGTGCCGGAGGTTGCCGATCCCCTGCCGTAGCTATTCCATGAACATATGCTGAAACTGGAAGTGCAACGCTCTGTGCACATATCTGCTTACAGCCCGTATGTATAAGAAATGTAACACTGAAGGTGTGAACAGCATTGGCACCCAGGAGCGTTCAGATCCCAGCTCTAGAGACACAGTGAGACGTTCCCATAGATTAGAAGAGCACGGCCCGGGGCAAGATATTTGTAAAATGCTGCATTCTGTTACTCTGTCTTTGTGTAAGGCTCTAGGTCACACGTGAACACAGAATGTACGGTATTTCTGACTTCACAACCAGTGGTTTATTATATGTACAATTGAAAAAGGAGCAATTTGGCACACAGTCTACATTGAAAAATCAGCTAACGTTTTATGTTTACAGCTACTCTGCAGGCTTATGTGTCTCCGTGGTAACAGACAGCAAACAAACCCTGTGTAGTCTGATCCTGCCATCATACTCCCTTCCATCCATCCCCTACTTCTTGATAGTATACATTCAATATAATATAAAAGTTACATGTACATGGAAATTTGGAAGGAAACAACCACACTAACCAGCATAAGCATCGGAAGATCGTTCATGCAGCCATTCAGACTACTATCTGTCCATATAAAGGTCCTTTAAGGGGTTATCCCATCATTAATGTAAAAAAATGAAAGTCCAACATCATATAATACCGGATAGTCTCTAACAAAGCTAGAACCAGCCCTGCATGTCACATGAGCCAGAGCTGTTCCCATTCATTGCTCGAGTTGCTCTGCTAGATATATTTCATGCTGACAGCTCAGGGGGTGTGTCCTTTCTGCTGCAACTTTCTCCCTGTAACTGTCACAGTTTCTCACAGAAGATAGGGCTTGAAGGATGAAACTGAGCATGTGCGACCACCTCAGTGAGGTGGACAGAGAAAAAAAGGAAAGAATAAACAGCTATACAGATACATTTTATTGAATAACTCAGTGGTTATAGTAATTTTTTAAGTACATGCAATTACAAAAGTATTCAGATCCAAGGGCTGGTTTTAAAAATAGTGAATATGTTTCATCAGACAGCTCTTTTAAGTGGGTTCTGATGGACTTGTTATATTGACGATCTGGGGCCGAAAACCACCCTTGTAACCGTTCTTCGGTCTATCAGAACAGAAAAATAAAGAACAAAAACAGATCCTGTAAAAACTAAAATAAACAGATCCTGTGCAACAGTTATGCACATTTGGCATCCGTTTGAGATCTGTTATTTCAGAAGGGGGAAAAAAAGTTTTAGTTTTTTTTTCCTGTTTAAAATAACGGATCTCAGACGGAAATGGCTCAAACAGATGCCATATGTGCAAAACTAATGCACAGGATTTGTTTTCTTTATTTATTTTTCTGTACTGAAAAATAACGGTGATGTGGACTCCCACGTACCTGAGCTCTGCAGATTTGTTATAGAACAGGCCCCAACATGTCCTTAGTGGTCCAGAGATCTTCATTCCAGTTTAGGCTTAGGAGTGCACTGATTAGAAGAGCTCAGGTAAACATGCTTCTGGTGATGGTGGGCTTTTTTATGTTGAGTTTTTGGGTGTTTTTTTTTTCCTTTTTTGTTCTAAATCTCCTGGAGTATGGGACTTTGGTTGTAATATTTGGTATTTTCAAGTGTGTGTATTAGGTTGTCTTAGAAAGGCTGTTCATTGTCGCCTCCTAATTCCATTTGGGGGCGCAGTATCTGGTCCAGAGGACTTCCGTTTTTTAATTGGTCCTCCATCGGTAATAAGATTAGCCAGCTGATTTTACACTGGCCAAGTTCCATTGCTTTTGCATAAAGTAGACACAACGAAAAACGTTGCTCAGCACAGGAATGTAGAGTGTCGTCCGCTCTCTTACAGCGTGCAGCCATTTGCGTGCCCCAGAGACGGAAATATAATTTCCTGCTTCTCCTTGGGATGTATGTTTTTTTCCTCTTTATCCTGGAATGACAAATAATTATATCTATTAAACTGTTCTGTGATGTTAGCATTGAATATTTATTAGATCCCTCCAGAAATTAGGCATCTAAAATAGACTCCCGGGACTCCAGATTCTCATTTGTGGAGAGGATAGAAATATGTTATTAATAAGTATGCAGAAAAATACTGAAACGGATGCGCTTTGACAGTAATGTGTGCGCAGTTAGATGTGCGCGGAGAGGATCTCCGAATTGGCGGTAAGGCGAATAGCTAATGTCTAATTCTCCTAACTTACCTATGTACTATATGTCTTAAGAGAATAAAACCTTATCTATAGCGTTATCTTCTGTCTGGCTTACATTCCGGAGTCACTTGTAATCTATGGAGCTTTTATGATGCTCATATAAAATATATAGCATGTGCGATCTTCTTCATATTGTCACCTATTGAAGTCTATGGAATGTGTTAAAGGTCATGTGTCATCAGAAAATGACCTATTGTTTAACAAACATGTGTTTGGTCCCATGTTCATATGTGCCCCTATTGCTGAGAAATATGAAGTTTTAAAAAATGCAAATGAGCCTCTAGGAGCAACAGGGGCGTTGCCTTTGCACCTAGAGGCTCCACTTTTCTCTACAACTGCTGTGGCCCCTCTCCACTTTGACTTTAGGAGAAGGCAGACCCAGGCGGGATGACGTTTACACTACAGGGTCCTGTCAATCAGAGTACAAATAGCGAAGCAGTTGCAGAGGGAGCAGAGCCTCTAGGTGTAACGGCAACGCCCCCATTGCTCATAGAGGCTCATTTGTATATGTTAAAACATCATTTTTCTCAGCAATGCGGACACATATGAACATGGGACCAACACAGATGTCTTCAGCTGCCAAGTGCACATGTAACAGGTCAGCCAGTGTCATAGGTACAAATCTGCTGACAGATGCCCTTTAAATCAAGTTTGTATTTGTTAAGAATTTTTGGTGGCTTTTTTTTTAATTTTCCATGTCAATATCTAAATAAAAAAAAATATATATATATCCTGAAACCCTGCATTTTTTTTTTTGCACTGGCCCCTTAACCTAATAATAGACACCACTCAGCGGTGTTCTCGACCGTGTCTGTCAGTTGCACAAATGGTGAATGGAGGTGGTAGCAGGCTTGCTTCGCGGCCTTGTGGTTAAGAGTAACAAGGGACCCTCATCTTGATAGGGCCCCTAGGTATCCGATATTTACCACATGTCCTGTGCATATCCTCCTTGGTACAGACCAGCCATCAGCTGATCTATGGATGTCATCTCTGAGTTTGCAACAGTAATTTAGAGGTTATTGCATGAGTCCCCAATGCAAAATCGGTGCCACCGTAGCATACGGTCTACCGGATTCTACATGGTCCACAGGCCACATCCTCCTGCCTTAGCTGTAAGGATATGGTGCATAGAGGGGATTCCTCAACTGGCCATGTACATTTTAGGTCTGAGGTTCTGCCCCAGTTTTCGTGCAATTGTCCCTCCTCTGTAGGGTAAGCAGGGATGGGATCTCTCTTCTTACAGCAAATGAGCAAACAAAAAACTATGGAAAGTATAGTCCCTGAGCACTAACCATGCCTGGCCACAGAAGGAACCGGTGACGTGTCGAGTTTATCTGAACTTGTCCCACTTTTATTTCATGTCCATCACCCTGCACATACTCAAGGAGCTGTGTTGTGGTCAGAACATGGCAAACTAGGGCACGTGTTCCTAGAGGAACCTTCAGGTTCTCCTGAGGATGTATGATTCTATAGGCAGAGCCTAGGAATTTCCAGTAGACATTTTGTTGATACTTGTCCAGCTCATGTTACTGGAGAGGTAAATGTGCTGGTAGACCACATGCTATAGTAGCCAGTGCTGGTGTCCTTTTGGGGGGCAAAGTGGCAATCAGGTCTCCTTAGACATCAAAACCTAGATGCAAACCACAATCTCTGTACCACTTATAGTTACACCCCTGATTGCATTTCAGGAACTCGTAGCCAGAGGTACGTTTCATAGCTGTAAGTCTTTAACCATCCTTCAGCATAAAGATAACCTATAGCGTTTTCTTTACATGTCATGATTACGGTCTGTAGTCCATCACCAAGCCAGGAAATATACACTGGTCTTACATTGATTTGCCAATCTTCTGGAGAACATAACATATACATATGCAGGCCGGTACTGCTATATCACCAAGAAGGACAATCAAGACTCCATTCCACTTTGCTCCTTGGTAACAAAAAATAAAGTCTACAAAAATATCAGGTCTTGTAGTGAAATCCTTATCCCAGACCTTCTATTCCCGTGGTCGTGTGCTGACGCTTCTCCTTTCTGCTTGATGTCATCTGTCTTCATATAACTTGCTTGTGTTTTCTAAGGTTACTTAACGTTGAGCCGACCTTATAAAAAGCTCTGAAAAAAACAATTTGCCAAAGTAGACCTGACTTCGGTGGCCTTCAGGTACAATGCATTTATCTCCTTAACTTAAGTAACATTTTGATGTTGGAAATGTCACATAACTGAGGAAAAAATATCCAATTATCTCCCCCTCGCTTCTCTGTTCTATTATTCTGGAGACAGTGAAGAAGATGATGGAAGCATCTCGTATGATGGGTGGTTCTTCCAACCTGTAAATGATGCTATTACTGTCCTTGGATCCTTGCTCGATGATGAAGAGCTCTCTGTAGGCAATGGTGGTTGTACACTCTGTGGTAGGAAGCTTTGTACCACATCAATTAAAAGACCACGAAGCCTGAGGAGCCAGTTGCTTTCTATATATAGTGATCCTAATAGCGTTCACGTGTGGATGCAAATATGTCAGAGGGGGCGTCTGAGATCAGAAAAAACGCTCCTGCTTTAGTTGTCCAGTAACAGCATATACTCAAGGAGCTGTGAGGTCATCACATGGCATAGTAGGGCACATATTCGAAGAGGAACCTTTCAGGATCTTGAGCTGTGTCTGGCATTGCTGCACCACCCTTTCAGGCGAATGGCTGAAAAACCGCTTCTTTCTAATCTGAACTCTTTCTGCTTAATCGTGCGTAGGTGTAAAAATTTTTACCTTTGGTTAATCAAGATTAATCCCTAATCAGTCCCTCATTTGTCCGTTTTTTATACTGTCCAGTGGGATCAGGGACGGACTGGGAACTTAAAGTGACCCTGGAAAAAATACTAAAAGTGGCCCCATTTTGTAGTCGAGTCCAAATTGATGGAAGGCAGGGCCAGCAATACCATATTACGGCACATTATACCACCCTAACAGAGCCAAATACCACAGTCCATCACAAAATACATCCCCAAAAACTTCCACTGGCCGGCTGTAAGGAGGGCTCAGGCGGCCCTTTGGGCATCGGCCCACCAGGAAATTTCCCTGTAAGGTCTGTGGCCAATCCGCTCCTGAGTGGGATATACAAGGTTTTGCGAAGGTGGGGGGACCTCTATATCAATCAACTGACCTTGTGACTGAACCACCAGATATTTACTCTATGACCCATTTCATGTACTTCAAAACTGTTTGGCAATAGGTATCTCCAAGAGAAAAAGGACAACTGTCGGAAGTGGCTGGCAAGACGATTCTTTGTCTCTGGGAGATACCTATTTACATACTTTTTCTCGTGTTGCATTGCCAAGAAATATCCATACACTGCTGGTCTCCTTAAGGAGAACCGGTACTTCCCCTAAACAATTTAGTCATGTCCAGTAAGGCTCAAAATCTAATTTTGCTCAATAACAAAGACACTAGGGTCGTTTGTAGGAAGGTTTTGCAGGCCATTAGATATTTGTTGGCAGATTTTTTCAATAACATCCTCCAACCACATATATGTCATTGAAATACATGTATGTACCAACTGTACCCAAGCTGAACATGCATGGTCATACAGGTGAGGGCCAAAAATTGTTGGTAGCTGGCCATAAACGTGATACTAGTTGGCTAGATGTTGATTTGACCAACAAACTTCCCAAATGCCATCTCTCCCTAAGTCACATCTTACAAAGGCTTTTTTTTTCTGATTTATTGTAATGTTGTACTTAGTTGAGGAGACAAATGACAATAGGTTGAGATCATTCATAAAGATTTTGGCATAGGCATCACCATGGCCTGGCTGGTGAGACTGTTGTCTAAAAAGATGTTTCAGTGCTCCAGAGAAAGCCGGCCGGGGGGAAAAAAAAATTGTCAAACCTGTTCCTGGTCTAGTAAGCTTAAAGGGGTTATCCAAGACTAAAAAATATACGGCGTATGCCTGGGCCCCTCACACTGAATCTACTTACCTGGCTCCCCGCTCCCTGTGCCACACCACCGCAGCTGCTTCTCCCCGCGCGTGGATGAAAACATCCGGTGTCAGGGGATGAGCAGCCGATGGCAGTTGGTGACTGGGACGAACCAGTCCCTAGCATTGCTTCATCAGTGAGAAATGAGGTCACTGCATACAGTACTGGCAGAAGGGAGGCACCCCCTGCTTCTGAGAGAAATGCATCTAGCTATGCAGCTGAAACAGGGAATAATATGGCTGAAAGAAACTTTAGAGAAGCTCAAACATAACGATTCCTTCAGTTCAGTTTCACAGTTGTGGTTTTAAAAAGAAGCAGTTGTTTTTTTTTGTTTTGTTTGTTTTTAAACTTGGGTACTTTATTTTTCTGTGGCAGATTTGTATTCCAGATTTTTGTTCCAGACAATTGTGCAGTCATAATTGTTGCTCTTGAAAGGTTCTAATTCTGCTTATGGAGATCCAGATATTGTGGGGAGTCTTATAGGCAAAGCTTCCTGCGAAAAGTATATAAATTAAAGGCTCATTCAGACAGCCGTGTGTATGGGTCCGCATCCTTTCCGCAATTTTGCTGAAAGGTGGCGGACCAATTCATTTCAACGGGGCTGCAAAAGATGTCCGCATACGTAGTTCCACAATTTAGTCCTATCCTTGTCCACAATCCACTTACGGCCGCCTGAATGAGCCCTAACTCTCATCCAGAAGGTAGCAAACTATCTCTCTAGTGCCACCTGTAGGTAGCTACCCTGTAAGGCAGTGTCATGACTAGGATTATCTGTAGGAATGCTGTGGATTTCGCTCATTGGGGACATTCCCCACGCAGTAAGTCCAATGCGGATTTTGGTGCAGGAACACAACATTTCACCTTGTGCATTGTGCAAACGGTGAAAGCCGCAACAGATATTCGTAAACGTAAGTTGACATGCTGTGGATGTAGAGTCTGTGCAGATTTCACCATGTACACTGTCTGCAGCTACTGTAAACGATGCGGCTCCTGTGCACACAATTCTGCTGCGGAGGATCATCAGCATCTACTCTCTATATGGCCGTACCCTTAAATAGTTCGTCTTGAAGATTCGCTGCAGATTCTTGCCCATCACCTCCGTCTTATTTCTTGTTTGTGAATTCTTGACATAGTTCTTTAATCCAGTCCTGCCTGTTATCACTATAACCGCTCCAACCTGCTCCAACTTTGGATCATGGTAACGTTTAATCTAATTTTGCATGTTTTACCCGGCCCTTTTTGTTCCTTTTTTTTTTTTTTGTTTGATGTTGTGTGCAAGGTGAACCTGTCCTCCTGCCCCTTGGCATGCTGCCTAGACGATGCCTTTATACCCCCTCTTTCCTTCGTGTTTGTCGGTTGCCGGTGATTCCTCCCCTGGACTAAGTGCAGATGACAAGAGATGAAATAGAAGCCATTGAGCAGAGAAGGGCTGCATTGATTTTGCAGCAGGTGATAATGCAAGAGTATCGTGCAGCAGGCTGGGGTTGGACGGAGGGGGTGGGATAGAGAGAGAGAGACGTCTAATTTTGGAAGAGCTGCGATGGTATAGATTTCTGTCCTAGCTCCTGGGAACCGCAGCCTGTGCTCAACACAGCAACGACTTTCTGGTAGATCTGCATGGAAGACGATTCAGAATGCATTACTTGAGCAAGTGCAAAGGACATAAAAAAGCAGCAGCCAGAAACCTTGAGTCTGCCAGTGATATGCAAGGAGGAAGAGTCCAAGTAGCAGGCTGGTAATATCGGAGGCAGGGACTGCACCTTCACTTTAACAAAAACATCCCTTTCTCCGGCTGCTGAGTGAGCTGTAATTTTGCAGAGGAGGCAATTATCGTGGAATATTAAAGTGGGGGGGAAAACAGGACTATTGTGGTTTTATCCAGGACGCCACCGGGATTGTGTTGCTCAAAAACGACTTTGTGTTCTTTTTCTCTTTTGCAAGAGGCTTAGAAATTCCTGAGTGCTCTGTTGTCTTGGGTATCGAGTAGAGTCTTTCTTTTTCTTCTTCTTCTGTCTTTCGGAGTCCTGGATTTCCAGGTGCAGAAGGGACAGTAGTTTTCGGTTTCTTTTCCCTTTTTACGTATATTCTTTACATACTGTTTATGTTGTGTCTTCTGCTATCATCAGACCCATAAGTTTGACGTTTTGTGTCTTTATTTATTTTTTTTTACCATCGATACATTGAGTTTTCCATTTTGCTTTAAGCTATTGATTCCTTAGACAGGGACGAATCTCCTTTGCATCTCTCGTTATATTTACCCCCTCTGAGCGTGTCATTGCCTAGATAACTGCTAATTTGTCCTTTTGGGGGAGGGGGGAGCTGTTCTGCACTGGCACAGACTGGCAGCACTTTTCAGTAAGTGCTTATTGTTTGCACAGACTGGGGAGCCCTGATGACACTTTCTCCCACTAAATGCCGGAGTGCTTGAGCATCTGTAAATAGCTTGATATCTAATGAGGATGTGCAGATCAGGCAATTGATTGAATAGCTGCAGTCGTGTGTATCTCCTTGCTCTCCGCACACTGGCAGGGGAGGGGGAGCAGAAGGATCAGATCCTTCTTCTTTCTGAATTGGAAGTAGCACGGATCCCTTGGGCCAAAAGGCCGGGATTGTTCGTCTCTACTGCATCAGTTTCCCCCGGAAGAGTGGACTATGCCAGGCTGCACGGGCTCAGCGATTCCTCCCGACGTTCCCGAGGACCGGTGGAGGGCTGCGTGAGATCTAAATCCGGTTCCATGTGCGGGATTCTTTGTTGCCTCTCGGAAGTTGGATACAGCCCAACCTTTGACGTAGAAATGGGTAGCACTTGTGATAAAGGTACTCCTAAAGAAATGTGGGGCGATTTATCTTTCCTTCTTGCCTTTTGGTTTTCTTTGAGCATGTGTAAAGCGCCGAGGCTGCTCTTTAACCCTTCGACGGCCAGTGACATGTAAGTTTAGTACGTTTGGGAATCTGCTGCTTCATTGCTCATCCTCCTATTGCATTAGTCATTTACGTCTTCATCTTTTGGTTTGTCTTGTGCATTGTGTCGACTGTCTTTGTGTGTTACTAATGGGTTCTATCTATGTTGGAAACCCTCTGCTTCTTTCTAGTTGTGTAGCGTCATGAATGCGTTCTTTCCGTACCCCGCACCCCCCCCCCCCCCTCCATTTTGTTTTTTTTACAAGTCGTAGGCAAGTTTCGCTGAACTGTTTATCTTGTAAGGACTCCTAGTCTCCCCGGTGGAATGCACCTGTTCACCGCCCCAGGATATAGTCTCATCCTCTTCTCCGAAATGTGTGCGTTTCTGCGTCTGCGGAGTTCTTTTATTTAGTCTGCTCGTAGGAATCTAACCATGAAATGTAAAGACCATTTGTGTTTTCTTTTAAAAAAAAAAGACGCTCGTGAAGTTGTCATTCTTGTCCTGGGTGCAGAATGGATTTTTATTGACAGCCTCTCCTTTTTCTCATGTCGTTCTTCTTCTTCTTTCCTTCCGCAGAGGTGCCAGCCGAGAGGTCACCGCGAAGGAGAAGCATCTCTGGGACCAGTGCATCCGACAAGGCCAACTCCATGGACCCTGCAAACACTTCTCCTTTTAAAGTCCCCGTAAGTCGCTTGCAGTGATTTGTCTTGGCCAGGGCTTTCCTGAGCGTGCGGCATACAGAGCTCTGCAGCCTCTGCCGTATTCATATTTCCATGGGAAGATAGTGCTGCATTAATCTGAACTCCACTCGTTAATTTTTTACATTTTTTTCCCCGTGCATCCGCCATTTATTCATATTTAACCTATTCTGACATTTTTGCTTAGAGGCCACACCAAAAACGTATGGTTTTATGCAAAATTGAGGAAGGGGATTTATCATGAGGGGAAGATAGAGCTGCATGAATCTAAACTCCACTCATTTCATTTTTCATGCATCCGCCGTGTATTCATATGTAGCCTGTTCTGACATGTGCATTACGTGTAAAGGGGTGTTAGTGTTTGACGTAACGTTACCCACATGTTTGAAGCATTCTCTTGCTTTTCACATCTTGGTTTCCCACGTGCTGGGTGACAACCAGTAACAGGTGCCGTGACAGCGCCAGTAGAGGTTGTCAGACAGCTTTCCATCGACCCTGAATGGCATATATACATCTGCATTGCAACACTGCATAACAATGCAGATTTATGTGGTACCGGAGTCAGCGACGAGCAGTATTCTGCAGGTAGCTGAAGGGTTAAGCATTTGCATGGTTCAGTAGCTGTATGTTAGGAGCAGGATGTCAGCTTCTCTGCGGGTAATAACCATCAGTGCCCAATCTGATTAAGAATCACTACAGCCGTATGATTGTACATTAGGTTCGGTTAGAGATGCCCCTTGGTAGCGGTAATACTGATGCGGCAAGGACCTACTTTTGTCTAGCAGAGAGCGTAATTGGATGTGAGGGAATGCCGTCTGCCGCTGGCTCCTCTGGTCCCGGTAAAGTGTAACAAAAGCCAACTCAGTCAGCAAAAAGTGAAGGTCAGGAAAAACCTGCTGAGATGTTCCAGCTGCCCGGTGCTCCTGCCTTCCGCAGTCACAGATCTCATCCTCTCCGTGCCCAGCACCACTAGACGAGATGTTCACAATATGGCTGTACGCTTGGAAACGGCGCCAAGACCTTTATACGGATAGAATATGATCTCCGACCTCTTCCGACAGTCTTATAATATTAATTATATAGCACTATTATATAGTGACGCAGGCAAAACCGTTTAACAAACAGAGCCCCTAAGCCCGTTAGGAATGCATGTTTGCAGCAGGAGTTTCCCTTTAGGCCGTCTGCACACGTTGCGGAATACATGCGGTTTTTCATCTTGGATTCCTTAGCGGAAAAAAACGCAGTGTATTACAGAACCAGCAAAGTGTACAATAATCTCATGCACACTTTGCAGATATTTTCGGTGCAGAAATTTAATAGCATGTCAATTATGTTTGCAATTTTAGCTGCGGATTTCATGCAAATCCACACCAAAAATCGCTGCTGGACATTTTGGTGCAGATATGCTGCCGAAATGCACATAAATCTGCACGCAAATTAGTGCGGCTGATATGTGCGTTCACCCGCACTCGTGTGCAGGTAGACTTGGGGTGCCTTCACCGATTGCAGTGGAATTGCCTTTTTTTTGCTTAGAAGCCACAACAAAAACATACAATTTTATGTAAAATTGAGGCAAGAAAGTCATCGAGGGCGGGGATTTATTAAGGGGAATATTTGAGGTCAGTCTGGCTTGAGCCTTTGTTGCTGTAACTTGCAGCAATTTGATCAAACGCTGCACATTGATAACATTCCTGCATCTTTAAAAATCACACTTCTGTCTAGAGATATTAGTCCAGTTTCTTTTCACCAAAACCCCCTAGTGTAGTGAGATGGCGGCATTTTGTGTAACTTAAAGAGGACCTTTCGCCTCTCCTGACAGGCCTATTTTAATAGCTTCATGCATTCCCCCATGTAATAACAATTCTGGAACATCTATTCTTATGTCTGTATGTTGTGCCATTCCTTTATTATTCCTACTAGAAGTTATGAATGAATTGCTAGCAGTCTGCAGTAAGGGTACAGAGGGGAGGTGACCAGTTGGGGGGGTGTACCTGCACAGACTGAAAATGGTAGCACCGATTGTTAAGAGTTAGTCTGTGCCGGTACACCCCCCCAACTGGTTACCACCCATCTGTACCCTTACTGCAGACTGCTAGCAATTCATCCATAACTTCTACTAGAAATAATAAAGGAATGGTACAACATAGAGCGATAAGAGTAGATGCTCCAGAATTGTTATTACATGGGGAATGCACGAAGCTACTAAAACAGGCATGTCAGGAGTGGTGAAAGCTCCTCTTACTGCAGTACAGTGCCCATTTAATTGAATGCAGTACCTCAGCACGGCCACTACACCATGTATGGAGCTGTGCTCCATACACAGTATAATTTCCTGCGTCGTGGCTGCCCAAAACGTCTGATCGGCGGGGGTGTCCAGTGTAGGACCCCCACAGATCTGATATTGATGGCCTTTCTTGAGGATAGCTCATCGATACCTGTAGCCCGGAGAGCCCCATTAAGTTTATGGTCATCACAATCTCTAGTTGATTGATACCCTGTATAAGTCTGTCAGTCATGTCTGCCATTCTCGTAAACCTATATTGCAGACTGTTGCGACTGCCGCCAAGTGCACATTAATATAGTTATGCTGGATGAATCGTTAGATATGAATGTATATGGGTCCTATACAAGGTAGCATCCTCCTATACCGCTGTTCACGTAGTCAGCTGGGGGTGTAGGTGGTGGGAACAGATCAGCCTTTGCACCAGGCCCCTAGATCATCACGGTACGCCATGTTCCATGTCAGAAGTGATCTAGAAGAATATACACGCCGACGATTGCCTTGTTTAAGCATCACCCCCAGAATCTTCCCTTCTGTCAGCGTATCGCGTAGCTGCACTGCTCCAAGGGCCAGACGAAATCCTGCCAGGGGATACGGTTTGTTAAATCTGTGCTAGTTGGGCCTGACATATGCTTATATTACCGCTTTAATTGCTTCCCTGGGACCCCACAGCCAGTTTGAATGACAAGTTGTTGCTGCAGAATGAAGGCTCTCTGGGTCTTGTCACTTCATTGTGCCTGACCAGCGCGTTTCAAATATTTCTTGTGACGTTTGATCGGTATAAATTAGAATATCGTGTTCTTCAAGGAGTCCTGTTTGGAAATTTCCATAGGAGTGCTTAGAGAATGAAAATTTGTACAAGTCAGTACGACTGCTATAATAGTTAATGGGGTTTTCTGGGCTCTTCAGTATCTGACCAGAGGAGGCCTGGCACCCCACATCCCCAACAATCAGCTGGTCTGGCGCTGGAACTAGCACTTTGGAGCAGGAAGCACAGCTCCATTCAAAGTGACCTCGGCTGGAGCTGAGCTGCAGTAACCCAGCGCGGCCACTACGTTTTGAATGGCGCTGTGCTTCCTACACCATTCAAGATAGGTCGGGGGGGGGGCAGCTGATCACTGAGAGTTTAGGGTGTTGGACCCCCACAGATCATCAATATCAAGACCCTGGAAAACCCCTTTAACCTCACAGTTGGCGTGATATAACACTGTCAGGCTGCTATTTCTTTCTTCTTTTTTTTTTGCATGGGACTTACGACTTTGACATGACAGTCACAAAACAAGAGCTGTCTGGTAGCCCCGTCCTTGTCCATGCAGTAGGGGGCAGCGTCTGATCGTGGCATACATACATGGGGATCTATAGTATGTATCTATCCTTCTTCAGTGGATTTGCTGACTATTGTTCTCACCTTTCCCCACTACTTAAAGGGTTTGTCCAACAATTATGGTAATCATTGTATAGATTATTAAAAAAAAAAAAGCAATATTTGCCTTTGAGATGCTGTGAAGAGTTATGACATTAAAGCAACCCTCCGATTCATGAAAAAAAAATCCTAACTGAGAAACAAACAGGAAGCGTATCTGGTGACCTCCTTTTCATCCTTGCAGCTGCAGATCCAGCAGTTACCGGACTTCTCCTCCGCCATCCGCTTTTCAGATTACGCAATACACTGTGTGTATCAGTAGTCCAAGACACTCTGTTTGACCACACCTGCTCTCCGATTGGCCAGCACTACTCACATGAGCAGTGTGGGCCAATCCGAGGGCAGCAGGAAGCTTTTTAGGACTACCAAATAAGCAGTATGCATCAGATAGTCTGAGGAGTGGTGCTACCATCTTGGAGTAGAGGAGCCCAGAAATTGGCACCAAAAGAGGTCACTATCCAGAAGTTCTTTGTGCTCCCCAGTTAATGTGATTTATATATTTTTTATTCTTGAACCAGAGGGTCACTTGAAGACTTTTTATTCATTTTGATTGATTGATTTTTTTTTTATGATCTAATATGCTAAGAGATATCTCCCAAGAAAAAGAACCATCTCACTATCTATTGGAAGTGGTTCCTTATGAGTCAAGATCCAACTTTCAAACAAGCTGTGGTATCTTGGCTACGTTTCCTTGTCAAATCCCAAGGCTTGTTGGAAAGTCAGATCTTGACTCATAGGGCACCACTTCCAATAGATGGCGCTGGCGAGATGGTTCCCTTTTCTCAGGAGATATCTCTTTGCATATTTATTTCCCATAGTGCATTTCCAATAAGTCCCCATACCATGGAGTACTCCCAGAAAGTCTCCATACAGGACTGGTCTCTTGAAAGAGATTGAACACCCTGCCTCAGCCACTTATCTAATGAAAAGCCATGTTCAGTGTAACAATTAAAGGGGTTGGCCCATCTCACACATTGGGGCATATCGCTGGGATATATCCCAATGTCTGATAGGTGTGGGAGCCCTCGACTCAGGCTCTTGGCAAACACCTGGTATGGCAGGTCAGGTGGATGCCCGAGAGGCTGAGGATGGCAACTAGTCCCTGACTTCTGGAGGAGCTTTCTGGCCCAGAAGGTTGGTGATTAGTTTATGGGGGGCCCTTCTCTTATCGATGGAGTCTGTGGTAGACCTCATCCCATGTACCTTTTATGTGTAGCACACTGCACTTTTTTTTTAGTTGCACAGGGTGAAGAAAGTCACATTCTCAGACTTTCAATAAAAAATTGGGGCATATTGCTAGGATATGCCACCAGTGTCTGATGTGTGGCACCTGCACCTCTGGCACCTGCATCTATCTCTAGAACGAAGCGCACAAAGTTCAAGCGAGCAGACCGCAGATGCACGACCGCCCTCCATTCATTTCTTTGGGAATGGCAAAAGTAGCCGAGCAGTACGCTCACCTATATTCGGAAGTCTCATAGAAATGAATGGAAAACACACTGCGCAAGAGCGGCCACTGCTCCTTTCACTTCTATGGCGCTGATGAAGATAGCCGAGACAGTGCTGGGGTATTTTCAGCAGTCAGTCCCATAGAAATTAATGGAAGTTAGCTATGCCTGCATGGTCTGTTCTCCTTCACTTTGCTGGCTCAGTATTCTAGATATAGGTGCTGGTCCCAGAGGTGTGACCTTCACCTATCAGACATTGGTGGCAGTGATATACCCCCAATGTATGAGATGGGCCAACCCCTTTAAAGCCCCCTTGGTCAGCTTGTGATGGACCCTTCTTCTGAGCATGACATCACCTCCATAAAGGAGATGATGGAGCCACTGGTGCACCTTCTACTGCTGCATTTTAGGCATTGCTTTCTCTTGGCAGGGCAGACTTTCTCTTTTGCTTGGTCTCGCATTACTAAATTATAGCCTGTGATTCCCAACTCTGCATTATTCTGATGAGATTATCCCGCCCCAGTGCTTTCATGCATCATAATGCACCTTCCTTCAGATCCTTTCCCGCCATCTTGAATCAATATTCCTTTAATATAATAAGCTGCTGTTTGGAGGATCTTCTGTGCTGGGATATCCCGATTTTTGTGCTAATGCCATAGCAAATTGGCTTTACCATCAGTCTTGGGAGGCTACATCTTCCAGTAAAGATAATATTTCTGGACCTTTTAGAATGATAACTATTGGCACCGACTTGGTTTCCCTTAATATAAGCTTTTCATTCCAGCTGGAACTGTCAGTACATGTTGAGAGTTGTAGTGTCACTATATCCGGACCGGTCACCATGAAAATGCAGTGCAGTCTGTAGTCAGCATGGAGCCGAGCAGATTGATATATAGTTTTATGGGAAACCGTTTAGTATAACTTATATTTTATTCATCTGAAGTTAAGGAGTCATGTGGGCGAATCTTACTGATTAGGACCGCCCAGATGACTCCTGGGTCCAGACTAAGCAGAGATTTAGATGAATAAAATTAATTGGTTAAAATTGGTTAAATTTTTCCCATAAAACTGTATAACTTGTATTTTATTCATCTATAGTGAAGGAGTCACATGGGCGGACCTTACTGATTAGGACTGCCCACTTGACTCCTTGTCTCACACTGAGCAGATATTTAGATGAATAAAATACAAGTTATACTTAAAGTTTTCCCATGGGAAAACTGTATAACTTGTATTTTATTCATCTAAATCTCTGCTCAGTCTGAGCCAAGGAGTCCTGTGGGCGGTCCTAATCAGTAAGTTCTACCCACATGACTCCTTAACTCAGAATAAGCAGAGGTTAGGATGAATAAAATACACGTGATACAGGCTTTCGCTGATGCGCAGTGGTTACCGACTTTGGTGGAGAATTGCTTAAAATGTAACTCCACAATATAACATTATTAAAGGGGTTGGCCAGGTTTATAAAAAAATAAAAAAATAAATAAATTTTTAGCATTGTGGTCATTGTCTGTTATTTAAAGGTGTTGTCCCAGGATTGCGGCATGTGTCTGATCATTGGGGGTCTCATCGATGATACTCCTTCCAGTCACAAGAACAGGGTTGCCATATTCCCAGTGGAAAAAAATGACACTGTTCCTGGAGGGGCAAAACCAGACTTTTTTTTTTTTTCTCCTAATTGGTACAAGTACCCTTCCAAAGAGGAGCTGTCACCGCTCTTAACCTGGAGTTTGTCTGTTTTAATCAATAATTGTATTTGACATTAAATGTCATTTCTGGGGCCTCTATTTTTATATCTCTAAGTTGTGCCACCCCTCTATTATTCCTACTAGAAGAACTGAATGTTGCCAGTAGGGGGTGTGTTCCTGCCCCCAGTGCTGCCAGTGTCAGATTTTGCAGTGACACACCCCTGATAACCAATTGGCAATTTGACACCAAACTTCTAGTAGGAACATCAGAGGGATGACACTACATAAAGTTATATGAAAAGATGCTCCAGAATTGTTATTACATGGGGAATGCAAGTACTTACTAAAAACAGACATGTCAGGAGAGGGGACGGGTACCAGTATGAATAAATTTATACTTTTTTCCACACCACCCCTGCAAACTATGTGAGCGGCAGATAATTAAAAATCACCGGATGCCCTCAGCGTTGCATATACTAGCGCCATAGTTCCCTGGCACCCGTGAATGGCCATTGTTCAAATGGATTACAATAAATTGGGATGGACCCATTGGCTTATAATTCGGTCTGATTTTTATTTTTGCTGTAAAAAGCAATTAGCAGGTTTAAAAAAAAAACAAACTCAAAAACCCAGTAAATGCTCCTGATGAAACCCCTGACTCCGCACAGTCATTTCCGTCTGCTCATGTCTCTGTTATGACGGCTGAACACACAGGCATATTGTCCATGAAATTGCTCCTGGGAGCTGATCGGAGCCTGGTTGCGCGGAATGCCCGAAGCGTCGTTAGAGGTTTATCTCTCGCTTATTGACATTGATTGTCTAATTACGGTAGCCGTTAGCAGATTTTATTCCCGGAGACTCAGTTCAGCTGATTTAGATAAAGGGCGACAGCCCGCTTGACAATAATTCGTAAACCAAGCGACAACGCGTTTTGGGTCTGAACTATTAACAGGGGTGAAAGCTGCATATGTTTTAGTAAATAGGACTCCAGTCGATGTACTGTACACCCTGATATCTTCTATAGTAATATATAGTCCTGGGTGGTGATCCCAGGGACCGCCGGTGCGGTATACGAGGAGGAGCGGTTCTTGTTGGGTGGCATTACATGCACTTCCTGTAGATCGTCCATAGCGGCCTGTATAAGTAATGCTTTCCTAGCGGCTCTTGCTCCAGGTGCCCTCCTGTTATTGCATATTTGGCATACTGTACCTTTTCTGATGTTTTGTCATTTCGCAGTTCTAAGAAAGTTTTGAGTACTTGGTCCGCTTCATGTGTGAGCTACGCATTTCAGGTCCTGATCCAGCAGATCTGTTAAAGGGGTTATCCCACGAATAATGTAAAAAATGAAAATAAGACATCATATAGTCCATGACAATACTTTTCTAACAACACTAGAACCAGCCCTGTACCTCACATGGATCCAGAGATCTCCCCATTCATTTCTCTGCTATAGTTATATCAAGCTGACAGCTCAGGGGGAGTGTCTTTTCTGCTGCAGCTTAGGAGGCGTGTCTTAGCTCCTCCTATCACAGCTCAGGAGGCAGTTGAAAGATGAAACTGAGCATGTGCGGCCTTCTTAGTGAGCAGGTCAAAGAAATCAGAGATTAAGTGGCACTATACAGATACATTTTACTGAATAACTCAGTGACTATGCAGAATTTTTAATTGTTACAAAAGTATTCACATCCAGGTTCTGGTTTGAAAACTGTAGAATATTTTTCGTGGGACAACCCCTTTAATCTCTGCAGGACTTTGAATTTATTATAATTATTTAATGTTCTATATAATATATAGGCGGACAGCAAACGGGTGACATCAGTATACTGTCCCTTTTTTTTTTTTTTTTGCTGACCCTTAGAAATGAATGGATCCGTGTGCAGTCTGCAAACAATGTGGATAAGACACGGATACAAAATACGGTCATGTTCATGAGGCCTTAGATGTATGACTATGGAAACCATCGCTTTCAATAGGACCGGCCCACTATGTAATATGTATAACAGCCATCAGACTTTCCCCTGGCAGATACTATTTAGGCAGATGAGGATGTCAACTGCCCAATCCTTTTGTTCTCTGGAAGATTTGCCAGCGGCTTCTAGCAATGGGTCCCCTTCACTGTGCAGGGGAAGTGCCGCATTGCTATATTTAAAGGGGATCTGTCAGCAGTTTTGTACCTATGACACTGGCTGACCTGTTACATGTGCACTTGGCAGCTGAAGACATCTGTTTTGGTCCCATGTTCATATGTGTCTGCATTTCTGAGAAAAATGATGTTTTATTATATGTAAATGAGCCTCTAGGAGCAACGGGGGCGTTGTCGTTACACCTAGAGGCTAAGTGAATGGGCGTAGCAGAGCCCGGTTATCAGGTCCTGCTGTGCCAGGAGAACTTAGAAAGGGAAGCAGTGCTAAAGAAGCATCTCCCTCATCCTCAGGATTGGTAGAGGTCTCAGAACTCGGACCACCACGGATCCTTGTGGTATGCCATCACTTTCTAAAGGGAGAATACCCCCAAAACAGGTTGTTCTGTTCCAACATGAAATCGGACAACCCAGGACAGATGACTATTTACCTGACTGATCCTGCACTGCCGCTCTGGTTCTCCGCATCAGATGACGTGGTGACATCACATTGACAACCCGTGACTGCTGCAGTCAAGCACTGGTCCTCTCTGTGTACCCCTGAGGCCAGTGATTGGCTGCAAAGGGCCACGTGATCTCACCACCCAAGCTGGGAGAACCGGAGCGGCGGCGCGGGATCTGTCAGGTAAGTAACTATTCTTTATTACCAGTTGATCCCCCTAGTTGCCCGGTTTCCCTTGAAACTGGACAAGCCCTTTAAGGGGTTTCCAGTTTTATGTGTAATAACCTTATACAGATTTTCAGTTCATTTTGTGCTTTAATTCCTCACCATTTTTGCTGTTCCTGATCATATGCAAGTAGCACAGGTGCACAGCACATTAAAGCGCCTTGTTTTATAGGGTGGTCCCCCACGAGAGACCCCCTCCTATGAGCCAGAGCAGAAAGCCGTTGGAAATAGCATCTCCGGCTGACCCCGAGCCGTCCATATATCACATACGTTTGAGCGGCCAGAATGTAGTACATTTTATAATTTGCAAGCCAGTGATTTCTTCCATGGGGTATAAGTGCAGGCAGCTGTAAGCACAAAATCTCTTAATAAAATAATGAATCATTGACTACTGTTGCAGGCGCCGCGGCTTATAAAATCTCTCCCAGAGGCACGGCTGTAACTAGAGCATTTTTCTTTTGACAGATTTTCCTCATTTTCAGGGGAGACATTCAGCTCCATTATATGTGACAGCACCCTGATTATTAAAGCTCGTTCATCCCAATGTTCTGACCCAAATACCTGAAAATATTAGTCTGTGACTTACCCCCATGTGTTAGGCATTTTAATCTTTTAGTTAACCGTCTCCGAGTTACCCTGGACACCCACTGATGGCAGACATTGCAGTGCCCCTAGTGGTTGTCCCCCAGCCCTGCACAGTTGCTGACTGCTGTGTAAGGGTGCATTCACTTGACTGTAGGACAGACTGCGTTGCAGACCGTAAACCGTGGATCTGCTAAACATGGGCACCTCCCATATGCACCCTGCATCATGGGATCCGTGAACCACCAGATGCAGCGAAAGATTGGGTCGGTGCCTCCATGCTGCAAAAATTGGAAGATATCCAACCTTTCCTGCATCATGCAGTTGGTGGACCCATTGAAGTCAAAGGGTCCGCACCACTATGTGGGTGCATACTACTGGTGCCTGTATTTATGGATGCGTACAGCCAGTGCCTGTATTTAGCAGATCCATGGTTTGCGGTCCACAACTTAGACACAGTCGTCCCACAGTAATGTGAATGCACCCTAAGGCCTTATGCACACGGCCGCGGAACAGTAGATCCGCAAAATCGGGTTACCTCCTGTGTGTATTCTGCATTTTTCACGCTCCCATCAATAGAAAGGATTTTTCTTGTTCGCAATACAGACCAGAATAGGACATGTTGTATATGGCCCCATAGAAATTAGTCAGTGTGCCATCCGCAAGGCCTAAGGCCTCATACACACCACCACAGACAAGAGTTAGGACATGTTCTATAATTTGCGGAACGGACTTTTGGACCCACGGAAATGATTGGGTCCATGTGGTACCTGCAAAAAATGCAGACCAGACACGGATGCAAAATATGGTCATCAGGCTGTGTGCATCCCGCAATTTCTGTGGGCCCCATTGTAAAAATGCCTGTTGTCTGCATAATTCGGGAGGGGGGTGGTGGGACAGATTTGCGAACATACGGTGGCAGACAGGACATAGTGTGCTGTCCACATTGTTTTCAGCCCCGCTGAGATGAATGGATCTGCATCTAATATTTCTTGCGAATGAGGCCTAAATTTGCGGAAAAACTTCTCCTACTGACCTGCACGTGTCAGTTATTTTTGTTCATGAAGCAGGAAGCTCAGGATGTGTAATTCGTATAGCCATGGTTGCTGCAGTATATATGATTATTATCATGGCTATTGAGTCCTTCTTGACTGGCATGCTGACATATTGTGGATAGAACCTTTTCCCGTACGTGACTCTCATCGCCTCTTGTTTTTTTTTTTCCTAAGGGATTCTTCAGCAAACGTCTAAAAGGCTCAATAAAGAGGACAAAGAGTCAGTCAAAGCTGGACAGAAACACGAGCTTCCGCCTCCCGTCGCTGCGGCCCGCGGACAGTGACAGGTAAGATTGGCCGAGCCTATTTGGATGATGTGTATGGCAATTTAGCGCAGCCCTGGAGTCCTGCTGCTGCTTCCTTGCCTGACCCAGTCGTCTCGTCTCCCATCGCCGTGATGTACAGAGCCATAAATCTGGTGCTCAGGATACTGGCCAGAGCCATATTAATTAACAGAGTTATGGCCAGGATATAAAAATACTTGTGACGAGCGTCCCGTGGGGCCATGTCGACATGTAAAATATAGCCGGGGAGATTTACACCGTTGTCACAGGACTAAGGTGGGTTTATTGCAGCAATTAGCTGACTAATTGGGCTGAATATGGCACAGAGGGATCGGGGCCCGTGGCAGAAGACAGGCCGTCTCCTGCACATCTTTATTACTTGTCTCCTTGTTTTATTAGCTGTACTGGACAATAATAGAATCATAATTCAAGTTTGGAAATATGTTGCCTTACTTATAGTGATTATGAGTTACAGCTTGTGTTGTAGCCCAGAGCTGCATTCACAAGTCTGCGGAGCTGAAATCGCCCAGCATCCTTTGATGGGTCAGCGCTGGATCAGAATTCCATGGTGGAAGAATTAGGTTTTTTTGGGGCTTCCCTAATGTTTCTTTCAGTCATATTATTCCCTGTTTAACTGCACAGCTAGGTGCATTTCTCTCAGAAGCAGGGGAGTCTCCCTTCTGTGAAATCTGCCAGCACTGTACTGCTGTGACATCCTTTTCCTTCTCACTATGTTTGTTTTCGGCTCTGAAGCTGAAGGCAGTGGACTGCAAATTGGGCCTTGACTTTGCAGCGTTTTTTCAGGTGGATGCAGGGATATTTTTTTAAATGAAGTGATTCAGAAATTGGCTATTTACACCGTTTTATATTAAATGAAATTAAGTTATGTGAAAGTACAGTGACTGTTTAATTCTGGTGCAAAAATAGTTGATGAACATCAGGAGTCACGTCATCACGTGGCCCAGTGTCAAGAAGGGTTGTCTTAGAATAGACATTAGTGACTTATCGCTATGGAAATGCTACCAGTGTCCAATAGGGGGAGCTCAGACAACTATCCTCCTGCTAAACTGTAGAAAAGCACAGTGCCACTACATCACATTGCTATAGTCAGCTGATGACCATTCAACCACAGGGGAAACGATGAGCAGAGCTGTCAGGAGGGGAGGTGGCACAACACTTTCCATTCTGCAACAGTGTCCCAAACAAGGGTCCCAAGCATTTTTTTAATGGCCATATGAGTGTTGGGCCTCATGTACACGATTATGTTCGTTTTGTGGGCCACAGATCCGCAAAAATACAGATGCGGTCCGGGGGGCGTTGCCATTACACCTGGAGGCTATGCTGTCTGCAATTGCAGCGCCCTCTGCACTTTGAAGCACTGTAAATCTGATGGTCAGCAATATTTATATAAGCTATGCAAGTTTAAGGCAAAAAAATATATATTTTCTTATTTCCTTAGTTCTGTAGTAGGACTACAAGTCCCAGCTCTACAGTGACATTGCTGACACACACAGGATCTTCCCTAGCTGTTCTTGTGCAGTGCTCTGCAGACACTCCCTCACAGCCAGCAGAAGAGTACAGAGGGGAGGACTCCTCCAGTCTTTGTCAGCTCTGTGTCTGCAGGGTGAGGAGGGAGGATCCTGTGCATAGCATTTGTTTCTTCACTGCCTGGAGAAGAGGAAACCCTGCAGCTGCTCGGTATCTGAGGCAGAGCCTCCAACCCTGAGTCTGTGCTGCTGATGGTAGAAGGGCTTAAACTTTCCTGAAGAATCCAGTGGGAGGGGAGACACAGGGAAGATAGCTCAGCCAGTAGACCGGCAATGCAGGTGGCGTGTCCAGCAGATTGGCAGTGCAGGGGGCGTGGCTTGTCCTTCCAACCAGCACAACCTTCACAGTGAGGTTCGGTGCACAGAGCCAGACCTTCTCCTCCTGCTTCCTCAAGCTTGTGCGCCGAATGTCTTCAGAGCAGGGAAGGAAGCTGACATCACAAGTCATGTGACCCTCAGCTAATTAGGACAACGGGGCCACTGTAGATGAAGTGAGTGAATTTAAAGCCCCTTACATCTGCTTAGTTAGAAACATACAAAGAACAAAAAAATTACTTGGACAACCCCTTTAATGAATATGTCAGACTTGAGTTGGAGCAATAATTCTTGGTTCTACAGCAATGATCTAATTGTGTTGGCCACCAATTACGACCAAGAATGTCTGTGAGGTATATGCAAGAGTATTGGTTGTATACGTTTTTTTCTAGGACTTGAGTCCATTACAGCCCACAAAGCTCCATCACGAAAGGCAAGTTTAACATTTCTCTTGGAACATATTCCCACCAGCTGGACGGTGGTTTGTGGTCCCTTATTGTGTGACATCAGTGTAGGCCACGCTGAGGGTCTGGACTTCTTGACTTGGTAGCTTGCCCCAGCTTTTCTGTTCGCCGAATTCCACAAATGTTTCCTTTTCTTAGCACGGCCGTGCGATGCATTCATAATCTCGCTTTTTATTGTTCCTTGTGTATTCATGCTTCGTAGCCATTCTGTCTATTTGACTATTCTCTAAAGTTAATGTTCCTCTTACTGATCTCATTTTGGCAAGACGTCTTTGGCCTGGATGTGTTAGCTCATATTCCCAATTGTCTTCTCAAAAGTAATTTGCCTTCTCCTCAGCGATGCCTGTCAGTTTATAACGTCTTATCGATTATAACTCCCAGAGGCCTTTGCAGCCTATATTTTGGGAAGATGCTTAAGATTGGCAAACCCAGGACTTTTGTAAATATGGAGTGTAAGGTGTGATGCAGAAACTAATGGTTTGAAGGAGCCTTGAGCTGTGCTTTCATATTGACTGGAGTAACCGGATTACCACCATTCCTGCCTTCTAGGAAAGGCCCTAATATACCAAGCTCATTCGTTGGTATATGCACGGGTGTACTGGGTCCTCCAGTGAGAGACCCACTTTGTAGCTGGTCTCTGGCGGGTCCAATGATTGAGGTTTTTCAAAATTGTCTTGCAGGGTATTTCAGAATGGGTTTTCCAAACTGGACTACCACTTTAATCAAAAGGAGCATATTACCATAAAGGACAGAAAGGAGGTATCTAAAGGGGTTGGCTAGCAGACAACATATATCACCTAATCACAGGACAGATAATAAATGCATGATGACTGGCCCAGCGATCACAAAAATAGGGTTCCCTGAGTCCCCTGGATGAATAGAGTGGCACTGCTCATGGGATTGCTGACCGGTGGTCACGCACACACACTACTGTGCCATTCACACATGGAGATTTGGGGACCCCGTCCTTTTGATCACTGTGGGGTCCCATCAGTCAGAACCCCAGCTTTCATACATTTATCACTTAAAGGTGTTCTCCAGGAATAAAAAAAATTAAAATACTTAAATATTACTTTATTATAAATATATTCCCAAATACCTTTCATTAGTTATAAGGGCTCGTTCTGTCTGGGAAGCAATCATTAGGAGAAATAAAATGACCGCCGTCCTAGTAGTACACACAAAACCTGTCCTAATCACACAGCAGGACAAGTTACTTCACAGAACTGAGGTAAAGAGCTGCCTCATCCTCCTCTCTGCTCTGCTTGTCAATACAGGTGAATCTGTCGGAAAGGAGTTCATGAGGAGACATGAAGTACATAGAGGATGTTGGGGGTGTGGATATTGAGCAGCAGCTCTTGTATGCAGTCTCCGTTACCACAGAAACAATTTATCACAGTCTTTCCTGTCCGTCCTCTCTGTACTTAATGTCTCCTCATAAACTAAATTCCCCAGAGATTCGGCTCAAGTTCTTATCATCTGTATTCAGGATCAAAATCCCTGACAAGTAGAGCAAAGAGGAGGATGAGGCAGCTCTTTACCTCAGTGTTGTAAAGTAACTTGTCCTCATTGTGATCAGGACAGTTTTTATGTGTGCTAATAGGACAGCTGCCATTTTGTTTCCCCTGATAATTGCTCCCCAGACAAAAATGAGCCGTTATAAATAATGAAAGGTATTTGAGAATATATCTATTATAAAGTAATATTTAAGTATTTTCATTTTCTTAATTCCAGGAGAACCCTTTAAGATGTAGATAGCGTTTTTTGGGATTAAGGCTAGTTTCACATCTGCATTTTTAAATCCAACATTGCGGACTACTACAGTTAACCGCTGGACCCCATTGACTACAGTGGGGTCCTTCCGGTTTCTGGTATGATGCTGTGTTTCGGCTAGAGAAAAAAAAAAAACGTTGAATCCAGCAGGATGTTCCTCTGCTGGATTTAAAAACGCTGATGTGAAAGTAGCCTAAGATATTAATGACCTATTCTCAAGATAGGTAATCAATATCTGATTAGTGCAGTTCCATCTCCCGACACCCCCATGATCAGTCATTTCACAAGACCTTGGTGGTGATTGCAGTCTCCTCACCGTGCTTGGTTTTGCGGCCCAGGCCCATTCACTTGAATGGGACTACACTGCCTCTAGGCCATGTGACTGACGAATGTGACGTCACTGGCCTAGCTGATCAGTAGGGGTGTCGGGAGTCGGACCCTCAATCAGCAGATATCAGTAACCTATCATGAGGATAGGTCATCAATATGTTACTCCCAGAAAACATGTTTAAAAGGGTTTTCCAAGATTTTAATACTGATGACCTATCCTACGTGACCGATGAACATGATGTCACTTGGCCCAGAGAAGGTCACAGTGCTCGCAGGAGAGCCAGTGGCTTCTCAAACAGCTGGTCAGCAGGGATCCCGGGTATCAGACCGCCGCCTATCAGATACTAAAAAATCTCAGAAAACCCCTTTAAATTATGGAAATTTCACTCTAGTTTTATGGTCTAGCATTCATTTTGGATACTGCTGGCGCCGTACTGCTCCCCATCTAACATTTTTGTAAAGGAACCTTGGAGGGGCCATTTTATTGAGATAGATATATACACAAACTGGTATTTCATAATTGATTCTTTTCTCAAGTGACATAGCCAGACGGTAACAAGAGACCGCTCCAGTAGTTCCCGGCAGTGTGACCCCCATCGAGCAGTAAGTTATGGACCAGTATATGGATTGGGGGCATACTTTTTGTGACCTACTAGGAGACATGTGTAAGGGATATGGGAGGTTGCAGGTCGCCTCTTCTGACAGCTGGGCTGGATTCTTTTCCCCTCTGGACTGCTAAACACGTGGGACGGATTCCTGCAGATTAAGCGAAAGTCATTTTCTGGCATTAGTGTGTGTGCAGGCTGACCAGCGCTGGCTTTACACGCGGTATGCTGACATGACGGAGGACTGACATGGCTTTTACTCTCCGGAGATACCGGGGCACTCGCTCCGCCAGCTCTTTCTACACTAGGTAGGTGCACAGCTACCTGCTGCAGGTATCATGTATGTAATGGCAGGGACTCTTTTTCTTAAATGCAGGGCACTACCTGACCTACATGTGCATGGAGGCCATGAGATCATGTCGGCTATTTCTAGCATTTGCATTTTTATTTATTTTTTTATCTGGGGATGCTTGTGCTACAATCACTACTTTTACAGATGAAGTCTAGTCTAATGTTTTTTATCTGTCAGTATAATAATAGATTGGTAGAATTGGGATAACGGCATGCCAGTTCAGTCGTTTTTTTGGGTTGGCCTAGGTAGACAGAATCTAAGTGATGTTCACAGCATTTGTGTTGTGGGAATAGGGAGCCAAGGGGCAGTCACAACAACTGATTTGCACTTTCCATTCCTCCGGGGGCATAGAATGCCATCCATAAAGGTGTTTTACCCAGTGAACATCTATAGGATAGGACATCGGTGTTCAAGTGGTGGCTTCATATTCCTAGGACCCCCTAGATCAGCAGAACCAGCATTACGCCTCTTCACTGCAGCATCCAACACAGCGCCACTTTCTTCCATGTGGCTGCATATGGTACTGCTACCAAGAAGATTTGGCTGGAGCACCATAGCCCTTATTGTGCTGATCAGGTGGGTCCCCAGGGCTCATCCTGATACTGAGCAGACAATGACAGCCTATTTTGAAGGTAAATCATCAATGAATGGGAAGAGCAGTTGTAATTACCCTGCACCGCCTTTTCAAGTGGGGGCGACACACAGGTAACCTCGAAGAGGAAGCTGCACTAACACAAGTGCCACCTACTGTTTGAACAGTAGATCAGTGGGGCTGCCAGGAGTCAGACCCCCTCCAATCTGATATTGATGACCTGTCCTGGGGATACGTCATGCACAACCCCTTTAAAAGGACCCCCTGACGTGTTTGGGTATTCCTTAACAATTCTGGGTGTTACCCTTCCCCTTGTTAAAGTCACATTTCTTTATACTGAATAGACAATGTCAGATTGTGTAAGGGCACCCTCTAAAAATAACAGGAACACCAGGAAGAATATCAAGGAAGAATAACAGAGGAACAGCATAACACAAAACTTTTAGAAACTAGCTTGTCATTCTTAATTATTTCAATACACTAAAGTTCTGATCCATCTGCAGTGCAATAAGAGAAGAATCCGCCAATTAAAGGGGTTATCCCATGACTAATGTAAAAAATGAAAATCAGACATCATATAGTACATGACAATCTCTTTGTAACAAAGCTAGAACCAGCCCCGTACCTCACATGAATCCAGAGATCTCCACATTCATTGCTCTGCTAGATTTATATCAAGCTGAAAGCTCAAGGGGAGTGTCTTTTCTGCTGCAGCTCAGGGGGCGTGTCCATGCTCTCCCTATCACAGCTCAGGAGGGGTGTCTTAGCTCTCCCTATCACAGCTCAGGAAGCAGTTGAAGGATGAAACTGAGCATGTGCGGCCATCTCAGTGAGCAGGACAAAGAAATAAGAAAAAAACAAACAGCAGGTGGGGCTATACAGATATATTTTATTGAGTAACTCAGTGGCTGTGCTAAACTTTTAATTACATGAAATTACAAAAGTATTCAGATCCTGGTGCTGGTTTGAAAATTGTAGAGTATTTTTTGTGGGACAACCTCTTTAAAGGGAGTCTTTCACCTGTTTTTCACCTATATAACAGCACTGCCCCACAGAAGATTGCAGACACATCCCAGACATAGCTGTGTGCACTGTGTGTGTGTATTACATGTCACATCCCAGACATACCTGTGTGCACTGTGTGTCTGTATTACATGTCCAGAAAAAGCACTTTTATTCTGCTGGAAAATGGTTCCCAAGTGCCAGGCTGAAAGTGAAACTAAAAACAGCTTTCTCTCCTGACTCTATTTCTAATAGCTATATCTTCTGATATACTGGATATAATGCTATGATCCAGAAGGCCATTTTTCTATCTGCTAATAATCCCAAGATATGCATAGCTAAAGCAGCCCTCCCCTCTTCAGTCTGGTTTGCTTTGGGCACTTGCAGCAGCAGAGCTGGGCACTTGGGAGCTGTTTTCCAGCAGAATAAAAGTGCTTTTCCTGGACATGTAATACAGACACACAGTGCACACAGGTATGTCTGGGATGTGACATGTAATACAGACACACAGTGCACACAGGTATGTCTGGGATGTGACATGTAATACAGACACACAGTGCACACAGGTATGTCTGGGATGTGACATGTAATACAGACACACAGTGCACACAGGTATGTCTGGGATGTGACATGTAATACAGACACACAGTGCACACAGGTATGTCTGGGATGTGTCTGCAATCTTCTGTGGGGCAGTGCTCTTAGTTATATAGGTGAAAAACAGGTGAAAGATTCCCTTTAAAGGGGTTCTTCCGGGCTCCTGATATTGAGGACCTATGATCAGAATAGATTATTAATATCAGTGATATGACACCCTGCACCTTCACCGATCAGCTATTGAAATGAAAGGGAGGTGACCTGCAGTAACCCAACACGGCCACTATACTTTGAACGGGGCTGTCTGCTATCTGCTAGTTCCAGAACTGAAAGCTGCAGGACACAACTTATCGGTGGGGGTCAGACCCTCACTGAGTAAATATTAATGATCTGTGCTGAGGTTGGGTCATCAGTATCAGGAGCCTGGAGAACCCCTTCAAGAGTACGGATGAGTCACTAATAAAATATACACCTTATACTTTATACAGTAAGCAGGGTCGTTGCTTGTAGAATTCCTGAGTTGGAAAATCTTAGATACAGATATACCGCGTGTACAGTCAGACTCTCGGCATAAGCTGCTGTCACCACCGTCCAGTATTTGCAGATGACTTTTTGATGAAGTGAGCTGCTCTGCAATCTAAATGTGCAAGAAGCAGAAGATTCCCATTGCTGCGCTACTCTGCCGCTGGCCAGTAACAGTCGCTGATCCATGCCGCAATCAGAGGCCAGCATATGTGATGCCACATGGAAAAATAGTTAGAAAATAGCCTTGAAACATTGAGGCCATTTATATGCAATGTTGTTTTTTTTTTCTTTTTTTACAGTTGGATTAATGCCAGTCTACTAAATTTCCCATAGGATCGCATAATGGCTGGATTTTATTTATTAATAAAATTTATTAATAAAAATGTTTTTTTTTAAAAAAAAAAAAAAACCCTCTCGGTGTAATGACCTTTCAGCGGCTCACATTTATTTATTCCAGTGTTTTTATTGCACCAGCATATTCCACAGCACTGGACATTTAAAGGGGTATTCTCATCTTAGACAATGGGGGCATATCTCTAGGATATGCCCCCATTGTCTTATAGGTGCGGGTCCCACCGCTGGGACCCGCACCTATAGCCAGAACGGAGCGGGGAGCGCTGCGCCTGGAGGACCCCAGGTTTCCGGGGGTCCGGCCACCACCAGGCGCAGCTCCCCGCGCCGCTCATAGGAATGAATGGGAGCCGGGCCGTGCATGCGCGGTCGGCTCCCATTCATTTCTATGGAGCCGACGGAAGTAGCCGAGCCAGCGCTCGGCTATTTTCGGCGGCCCCATAGAAATGAATGGAGGGCGGCTGCGCATGCGCAGTGCGCCCTCATTCACTTCGGGGGCTCCGTTCTCGATATAGGTGCGGGTCCCAGCCCCCATTGTCTAAAATGAGAATAACCCTTTAAGAGTTTATCCCACGACTAATGTAAAAAAGGAAATCAGGCATCATATAGTACATGACAACCTCTTTCTAACAAAGCTAGAACCAGCCCTGTACCTCACATGGATCCAGAGATCTCCACATTCATTGCTCTGCTAGATTTATATCAAGCTGACAGCTCACATGGAGTGTCTTCTCTGCTGCAGCTCAGGGGGCGTGTCCATATTCTCCCTATCACAGCTCATGGGGCGTTTCCATGTTCTCCCTATCACAGCTCAGGAGGCAATTGAACTGAGCATGTGCGGCCTTCTCAGTGAGCAGATCAAAGAAATAAGAAAAAAACAAACAGCAGGTGGCACTATACAGATATTTATTGAATGACTCTGTGACTATGCTAAGTTTTTAATAACATGCAATTATAAAAGTGTTCAGATCCAGGTGCTGGTTTGAAAACTGTAGAATATTTTTTGTGGGACAACCCCTTTAGCTTATAAGTGAGCTTTTGGAGTGTGATTGGAAAGCAGGATACCTGGGGGAAACCCATGCAAACACAGGCAGACCATACAAACCCCATGCAAGTGTTCACTGTGGATTAAAACCCAGGATGCCAGTGCTGTAAGGAAAACAGTGCTAACCCCTGAGTCACTGGGCTTCATTAAAGGGGTTATGTCACGAAACATGTTTTACATTTTTCAAACCAGCACCTGGATCTGAATACTTTTGTAGTTGCATGTAGTTAAAATTTAGTATAGCTTCTGAGTTATTCAATAAAATGTATAGTGCCACCTGCTGTTTGTTCTTTTCCTTATTTATTTATTTTTTGTCCATCTCACTGAGCTGGTCGCACATGCTCAGTTTAAATCTTCAACTGCCACCAGCCATATGTGGCCATCTACTTAGGAGGGGAGATGAAGGATATTGCAATTTGGTCCCGCTCAATTTTACAGGTCAAGCTAAAGACTCTCACTGCCCAAAAAGCTTTCAGCAGAGTACCTCTGCCCATTCCAACAGCTGATGGGCGGGGGTACCAATAGTCGGACCCCCACTGATCTGATATTGATGGCTTATCCGAACCCTGGGAAACACCTGCGTACCACGGAATAATTGCCTCCCAGTGGGGTTTTACGGGAGCGATATACGCCGGTGTACTTCAGTTCAGAGCGGATTGTACAGCTATTGGGAGAAGATGCTTTTCCAGTAAGTTACGGGAAAGGTTTGAAAGAGGTGTAATTTTCTGTTAGATTTGTACATAATGGAACGTGATCAGCTCAGACTCCGTAATCCTCTTCAGTAGGTGTTCCCCTTCAAAGCTTTTATTGAAAACTGAAGGAGAAGGTTAATAAGCTGCATTAAACATTCACTGGCACCAGCAGGGCGAAGAAACATTTCTGTGACCGTGGCCGACCCGACGTCCCTACCCTTTAAATCTCAAGCACTTAAGATACAGTGCCTCCCCCGGAGAGTTGGCACAGAGACTGGGCATTTTAAGTAATTAACAAATCAAGACCGGACGGTGCAAGTGCTGCAGCATGAATTGTGCCTGGGCGTGCCCTCCGATGGGGCACCGGAAGAAATTAGAGGGCACAGTCTTCTCTGAACTATTCATACCCTCTTAAAAGGGTTTCATCTCTGCATGGTGCGCTGTTAGATTAGCAGCCACTAAAGCTGAGCCTCTTCTTTGAAGGATTGCACAGAGAGGATGCGTGCGGTATACAGCCGCTGTGCCGAATGCCAGTCTCCCCCTGTCTCCTTATCAGCTAATGGATGTAATGTGAGTCATTGCCGCTGATGGTTTGGGAGGCTCTATTAATGCGGCATTATCCTTTTCTGGTTCATAATCCTAGCCGGCAGATTTCAGTGCAATATGATAAAGTCCTGGAGCTTGCTGAGTGATTGTAAAATGCTCCCTCGTTTTTTTTTTTTTCCTTAAATGGGTCAAATTCGAGAGTGGCACCAAAGTAATTAGCTTAAAACACTCTTTTTTTCCCAGATGCGTGTTTTTTTTCTCGTAATGGAGTTCACGTAGTCTATTGAGATAAAAAACCTAGCAGATTGAAGCCTAAGGTGACTACATTAACATGAGTTCTCGTATACTTTGGTGATACAGACACAATGGTTTTTGACCTGACCATACACATGCAATAAAAGTTGGGCGGACTGGTTGATTTTAGGCCATTTTAGTCATCTTTCGTTTTGATAAAGCTAGCGCAAATGTTCATGATGGCTGAGGATACCAAAAATGTAATTGGCCATGCTGAAAAAGTTTTGCGGTTGTCTGCTGCCACCACATGTTTGTGGCATGATTGACCAAATTCATCCGATCATTCGCCATTGAGCTCAAGGACCAGGGAGTCAGATTTTCTTTCTTGGTCAGCCAGTTTACTATGGCCTATGGCCTGTTTCTGGTGGGATCGGTCGTAATGATTGGCAATGCAGCCAATCATTGTCTCCAGTTTATGGTCAGCTTTGGGTAATGGCTAGAACTGATAGATGGTGTCTATCACAGGGGACTGTTGACTATTTTTGCCTTTGGGCAATGTGAACATGTGCAAAATTGGTAACGATGGGGTTATTTGGCCAAAGGTCATGCCAAACTGTTTTACAAGGCATAAGAAGAGGAAGAAAACGTATCTTCAGCCCTCCTGTCTCGTCATGATGGGGGGTGGTCCATATAAACACCTTCTCCATGGACAGTTCTTCAGCAGTTGTTATTAACCTGTTTGACACTTTATTGAACTAAGCAGTGGACAGTTATTTTTATAGATTGTTGATTTTCCCACATTATTTATTATACTCACTTATATAGCGCTGACATATTCCACTGCACTTTACAGACATTAGCATCACACTGTCCTCAATGGGGCTGAGGATCTAAGATCCCTATCACTATGTCTTTAGAGTGTGGGAGGAGACCAGAGTACCCGGAGGAAACCCACGAAAACATAGGGAGGAGATACAAACTCCATGCAGATGTTGTGCTAACCACTGAGCCACCCTGCCCCACCATGACGATAAAATACAGACCAGGCATGCTACTGCCTCCAGCCAAGACTATGAGAGTTATGGGACTGGGTTACGTTAGCTGACTCTTTCTGTGATTCCCATAGTTTACAATGAAGAGAGCAGTGTGTATGCTTGGCCTTCACCTGCTGCTGGCCATCTTGCTTAAAGGGAACCTGTCATCTCCGAAACACCCCCTGAACTAGAGTAAGCGGTGTATAGTGTAAGTGATGCTGAATCCGAATATGTAAGTTTTATCTTCATACTCACTTCCATTCAGACGCTGTGCTCCCACAAACCAGCAGTAAAATGCACTCACTGGACTCTTCTTTGAGTCCTCTCCATTATGTGAGTGAGCACCGGAGTCCAGTGAGTGCATTTTACTGCAGGTTTGTGGGAGCACAGCGTCAGAATGGAAGTGAGTATGAAGATAAAAATTACATATTCGGATTCAGCATCACTTACACTATACACCGCTTACTCTAGTTCAGGGGGGGTTTCGGAGATGACAGGTTCCCTTTAATACAAATACAAAATGGTGGTTGACAGTCAAGCATGCGCACGCTCGCTCTATTTATTTATATGGAAGTTCCAGAGAGAGCCAACTACAGTGCTAGATCCCAGCTGTAGGATTGGTAACAACTTCGCATAACTGGAATACCCCTTTAAGTATAAGTTTTTTTTTTTTTTTTTTTTTTTTTTTTTTTAAAGATGGTAGCCTATGGGTGACAAATGCTTCTCCATGGCATCCATCATCTGTTAAACATATACGTCCTGAGCTTCTCAGAAGCTTTTCATGATGTATGTGTGGGATGCCATTATAGCCTAGTGGTGACTGGTGCCGCTGTTAGGCGTCCATCACAGCCTGGGCGCTTTTCCCGATATATACATTACATGGTGACAAAAATGTGATATGTCTAGTGCCTTAGCTTGCACACAGCCTCTTGATGGTTGCTTTAAAGAGGCGGATGACTACCTCCTTACAAGTCTTGATGCCATTGCAACTCCAGACCATGCCTTTACTACAGGACCAGGCAGTGGCATATATAGAGAAGTAAGGGCCCCATAGCAAGGATCAAACCGGGCCCCGCACACAGGACAGAAGGGTTTCTGCCTGAACCCCTTTCAATAACCCTTCGGCCATTTTTTCCACTGCTTCATTTGCTAAAACTTGTTCCTTTAGAGGGTAGAGTCCTGACCAAGTTTTCACCTCCAGTAGAAGAGGAGATGAATCCCAACTAAGACTGGGCTCCCCCTTGCCCTGGGCCCCATAGCAGTCGCATGGTCTGCTGCTATGGTAGTTATGCCCCTGGAACCAGGGACCTTAAAGCCGTCCCAGCTCGCGACGGAATATGTCTTGATTGACTTGTTATAATTGGCTGGACGTCTTTGCTAAAATTACCGCAAATTTGCTAATAGCCAGCCATGTCAACCTATGTGATCTTCTGAGCTACTCCATGTGCTGGCGCTCAGAGAATAAAGGATACTAGAGGGGGGTAGGTAGTCTTCTTGTGTGCCGTATGACATCGTTATGTGGATTTAAATCATTTCAATAAGGGTGATTAATTGTAATAAAAAAAAAAAAAGTGGGGTTTGCCCATGTGGCCTACTCCACCAGTAAAGACCAGCTCGTTATGGGGCCTGATGATAGTGTCTTTCCAGTAATGGGTTCTAACTCGAATCATGACCATTAGGTTCATGTTGCTTGTTGCGAGGTTTTATGTTGGGTAAAGGATGCTTTTTATGGTTCCCCATCTGTGCGGCTCGTGCAGTTTACTGTAATCCTGCTTCCCTGGGATTATCCGTGTCTGTACAGGGGCAGCTAAGCACTGCTCAGTTTTCCAATAGCTTCCCCCGGTAATACAGGAAGAGCTCTTTAATCCATTCTGGCTGGATCGCGCACACTCGCTCGCGGTCGGGTTGATCTCTGGTTGCCTAAGGGTTAAGTGTCGGGTGCCGTTGTTCTCCACTCAGGTGCCATTAACCATTTTCTTCCCATGCTGGTCAGTGGTACCCTCCCCCGACACATTGCTTTGTCAGTGCTCGTTGAGAAATGATCAGAGGAATGATATTACAGATCTGTGACCTTTGTCTCCTTACAGGCCTCCTCCTCTCTCAGCTACACAATGGCGTATAATTATTCAATTTGTGACACGGGTTTAGGGGTAGTCAGTAGGAGTCGGAAATGAACAGATGCCTGTAAAGGCTGGATGATGATGATTTCTCCCAGAGGAGATGCTTCCAGGAGGTTGACGCATTGAATGTCGCTGATCTGTCCTCTCTTGGGACCTCAGCACAGTGTTTAAGGACCCCCCACCACCACCACCACCACCTTCCTCCTTTCTCACTTTAGCTTCTTCTTGCTCGGGGTTGGGTTTTGCAAGGGAAGCTGCTCGGAAAGGTCACCTTTGCCAGTGTTTACAGAGCATGCTCTTTGAGCCAGCCCGGCTGCAGCTTCTGCCTCCTCGCCTGCAAGCTGTAATCTGCTTATAGGTGCATTGTCATAGCAACAGGCCCAGAGTGCAGCAGTCTGGGCTCACCGGGACTGTGCTTGTGCTACCTGAGGGGCGGGATGCTGAAGGAGGGGTGGGGAGGATGCAGTAGCCAGCTATTTGAAGCCAGATTTCATTTCACCGGCAGCCAATTCAGCCCCGGAGTCCGGAATGATTGGAATTTCCTTCAATGATAAGAGATTTTAAAGACCTCTCCAACCAGGACAATATGCCCGACTTGGCTACTTGACATCCCTCCTGGCAGATTTAATTCCCCCTTTCCCCACCTCGATGGCACGCGACCCTTGACCTTTGTGCACAGGAGCGAAGATGGGTGAGGCTGTATGACATGAGTCCTAGCTATGATTTGGACATGCACAGCAAGGTGGCTGTATAATTGCTTCATGTAAGTCATTTTTATTATTTGTTTTTTTTTGTTTATTTTTTTATTTTTGCCTTTTTGTAATCACAACCTCCGTAACTTTCACTAATGCATCCGTAGCTGACGGGTATTTAAAAATTAATTTGTGCTATTTGTAGAGATCTTTTGATGGCGGCGGTGCTTGGCTCGTTCCCATTGAAAAGTGGTTAAAAAGTCAGAACTTTGTTATGTAACTGGTGAGATAAGTGTTCAGAACGTGAAGGCCCGGAGAAGCTTCGGCTCATACTGGTAGAGGATGCTAAATATTCACACACATTTACCCAAATGCTTAGGGGTTAGGGTCATCTTGACCTACTCAAGGCAGTTCTTACTGAGGTTTCGAGGACAAGTCTATGTCTTCATGCAGGTAGAACTATTGTTAGTTGCTTTTGTTGCTTTTATGTTTTTATTGGGCAAAATGTGAAAAAGCGGGCATCGGGGAAAATAACGCATCAATTTTACTGCAGTGGAAAATGAGATTAGATAATTCCCAGTGCAGTTTGTCATGGATAAGTAAACTGGTTGTGCTAGGGCTGTTTGGGAGAATTTCTTTCTATTTCCCATCGGGATAATGATTCTTGAATCAATAACATCTGTCTCGAAGGACCAAGGGTTGTACATACCAAAGAGGCGAACACGTTACTGCCATGCGGGCCTCGGGGAGAGGGAACCCAACCCTTGTTGTTCCCCTTTGAAATTGGTTGGCGAGAATCTGTACAGGACTCCCCTCCCTAGAGGAACTACTGACAGCAAAATTAGTGGGGAATTGTCCCAAGGATCACGGGCACACAAACTCTAGGCGAGTCTATTCTGGCAAATTTAGTCTACTTTCACACTACCATTTTTGCTGGATCTGGCAGGGTTCAGCACAAACGCTTCCGTTACTGATAATACAACCATCTGCATCCGTTATGAGCGGATCCGGCTGTATTATCTTTAACATAACGAAGACAGATCCGCCACGAACTCCATTGAAAGTCAAAGGGGGACAGATCCGTTTTCTGTTGTGTCAGAGAAAACGGATTTGTCCCCATTGGCTTGCTCCGCATCTCATGACAGAAAGAAAACCGGAAGCATGCTGCTCTCCGGTATGAGAACCAACGCATACTAGAGCACTCCGTTCTGTTCAGTTACGTTTTGTTCCCCATTGACAATGAATGGGGACAAAACTAAAGAGTCTTTTTCCGGTATTGAGACCCTATGACGGATCTCAATACCGGAAAATATTAACGCTAGTGTGAAAGTAGCCTTGCTATGGTTGAGCCCATTTTAATTTTTTCTGTGGGCCCAATGGAAATGACTGTTTTCCGATATTTAAGTTAGTTATCCAATGGGCACATCCATGGATCGTTACAGTAGACTCTGCCACACCTTGGCAGATTTGGTAAACCAATACTTGATGTTTTTGCTCATGTTAGGTAAAAAACCTGTTATTTGCGTATGATTGCGTCCTACGGAGCGGCCGCCATTTTAACCACCCTCTTCTCTCCATGCAGAACACGTGGGTTACCCAAACTGAAAGAATCCCGCTCTCACGAGTCCTTGCTGAGTCCAGGCAGCGCAGTGGAGGCTTTGGATTTGGGGTCAGAAGATAAAATTTTGGTTAAGCCATTGCACAGCAGCATACTGGGGCAAGACTTCTGTTTTGAGGTAAAGAAAATATATATTATTATGAGACGCTGAGGAGATTATTAACTTCAGTCTTTATTTTTGTGACCTTTGGTTTCTTTCTTATGTCACCGTACCTCTTTCAGGTGACGTACTCCAGCGGTAGTAAATGCTTCAGCTGCTCCTCAGCTGCCGAGAGAGATAAGTGGATGGAAAACCTACGGCGAACGGTTCAACCAAACAAGGTAAGGGAAAAGGAAAATATGACTCCCAGGAGCTGCGCTAAAACGACTGTCAAGAATGCAATTTTTTCCCCCCACTAGACACTATATAACGTCATGGTATAGGAGACATTTGTACATTTTTATTTATCATGTTTCTCAAGTCAAACATGGAAAAGAAACCAGACATTGGTGTGCCCTCCAAGGCCCAAAGTGGGTTAGCCTAGTTTCACACTAGCGGTAAAATATTTCGGAGCCCATTGACTATAAGGGGACCTGGTGGGGATGCGGCCTGTTTCCAGCATTAGCGGGGGTGGACTGGGAACAAAACAAAAACTAAAAGTGGCCCCAAGTTGTAGGTGGGTCCAAATTGACAAAAGTCAGGGCTACACAAGTGGGCTGTGTAGTGCAGCACAAAGTACCCTCCCAGCAGAACCAAATATCACAGTGCAGCACAAAATACTGCCCAACCACCATACTGAGGATGGTAATACAGGTGAGTTCAGGAGGACACCTGCCAAGGTTCATAAGTACCTGATGCTCCTAGCATTAATTAATGCTGAGAGCATCAGATTGTTATGTATCTGGCTGGTGGCTAAGAGGAGGGCTCGGGTGGCCATCTGGGCATCAGTTCTCCAGGAAATTTCCCTGTGGGGTCTATGGCCAGTCCACCCCTAGACATTAGTGCCATGATTTGGTCAGACAAAAACCACGTTTGCAGCAATATTTGTCCGGCTATATCACGGCACTAATGCTGGAAACAAACCCTGTCCCATTATAACAAATGGAGCCTGGTGGTGCTTTGGCCTTTTCCGATACAATGAACTCCGGCAGGCTGGTCCTCTGCTGGGAGATTTTTGCGCTAGTGTGAAACTAGCCTTAGTCACATTATCAAATCAGAACCAGGGACTAATGGACCATTCCATATCCTGGATTTAAAGGGGGTGTCCGTTGTTGTTGTTTTTTTTTTTTTTTTTAATAGGCTTAGAGCATTGGGTTGGTCAGCTCCTAGGCTGGACAACCCCTATATGCAGGATGTTTGTAAGGCCACTAAAAAAATATGATCAAGGTAGCGTTCACTAGAGTTGATCAGATCATCACTACTTAAGGTGGCGATACGCTTTCAGTAGTTGTCAGCCGTCAGCTATTCCCCTCGACCCCCTGGACACGTGCATGCTTGGTTCAGCCAAACATGCATGGAGCGATGCCACTGTCAGACATCTCTGCTGGCAGCTTATTTCCCGTAAGAACGAAGGGTCAGGAATGCTGAAATCCAACGTCCTGATCTCTGGATCTTCAGCACAACCTCACACACATCAGATAGTCAGCTGGTCCTTATGAAATTGGCAAATTGAGCCAACTTAACGGGCACCTAAGGGATTATCAATCTACAGCCACCTTAAAACTTGAAGGATTGCAAACAATTTTAGGTAGGAATAAAATCAATAAATAATAATAAAATAATAAATAAATAATAATATAATAAATAAGTAAATAATAACTTCCGGACACGTTCTAACCTATTCTTGCACCTCCAGGACAATTGCCGCCGGGCAGATAATGTATTGCGTCTGTGGATCATTGAGGCCAAGGACTTGGCCCCCAAAAAGAAGTATTTTTGTGAGCTTTGCCTGGACGATACACTCTTCGCACGCACCACGAGCAAGACGAAAGCAGACAATATCTTTTGGGGAGAGCACTTTGAGTTCTACGGTTTGCCCCCTCTACACAATATCACCGTGCACATCTATAAGGACGTGGAGAAGAAAAAGAAGAAGGACAAGAACAATTATGTTGGGGTTGGTGAACATTCCTATGGCCAGCGTGACTGGCAGACAGTTTGTCGAGAAGTGGTACCCTGTAAGCACACCTACCATAAACAAAGGCAAAACGGCGGGACCCTCTATCCGTATCAAGTCCCGCTATCAGACCATCACCATTCTGCCCATGGAGCAGTACAAGGAGTTTGCGGAATTTATCACAGTCAACTACACCATGCTGTGCTCTGTGCTGGAGCCAGTCATCAGCGTCCGGAACAAGGAGGAGATGGCGTGTGCGCTGGTGCACATTCTGCAGAGCACAGGAAGGGCCAAGGTAAGGGTCGTACATTTACAGAAGTCAAATTTTGCGACTGCTTCTGAACCATAGGTCTTGGCTATGGTCACCAACTAGTTCGGCAACAAATGTCTCTGTACCGGTATATGCACGTATGTATTATGTCTATGCCGGTATATGCACGTGTGTATTATGTTTATGCCGGTATATGCACTTATGTATTAGGTCTATGCCGGTATATGCACGGGTGTATTATGTCTATACCGGTATATGCATGTATGTATTAGGTCTATGCCGGTATATGCACGTGTGTATTATGTCTATACCGGTATATGCACGTGTGTATTATGTCTATGCCGGTATATGCACGTATGTATTATGTCTGTACCGGTATATGCACGTGTGTATTATGTCTATGCCGGTATATGCATGTATGTATTATGTCTATGCCGGTATATGCACGTGTGTATTATGTCTATGCCGGTATATGCACGTGTGTATTATGTCTATGCCGGTATATGCACGTGTGTATTATGTCTATGGGTATATGCACGTATGTATTATGTCTTTACCGGTATATGCACGTGTGTATTATGTCTATACCGGTATATGTGTGTATTATGTCTATGCCGGTATATGCACGTATGTATTATGTCTATGGCCGGTATATGCACGTATGTATTATGTCTATGCCGGTATATGCACGTGTGTATTATATGTCTATATGCCGGTATATGCACGTATGTATTATGTCTATATGCCGGTATATATGCACGTATGTATTATGTCTGTACCGGTATATGCACGTGTGTATTATGTCTAATGCCGGTATATGCACGTATGTATTATGTCTATACCGGTATATGCACGTGTGTATTATGTCTATACCGGTATATGCACGTGTTTATTATGTCTATGCCGGTATATATGCACGTATGTATTATGTCTATACCGGTATATGCACGTGTGTATTATGTCTATACCGGTATATGTGTGTATTATGTCTATGCCGGTATATGCACGTATGTATTATGTCTATGCCGGTATATGCACGTATGTATTATGTCTATGCCGGTATATGCACGTGTGTATTATGTCTATGCCGGTATATGCACGTATGTATTATGTCTATGCCGGTATATGCACGTATGTATTATGTCTGTACGCGTATATGCACGTATTATTATGTCTATGCCGGTATATGCACGTATGTATTATGTCTATGCCGGTATATGCACGTATGTTTATTGTGTCTATGTGCCGGTATATGCACGTATGTATTATGTCTCTGTACCGGTATATGCACGTGTGTATTATGTCTATACCGGTATATGCATGCACGTGTTTTATTATGTCTATGCCGGTATATGCACGTATGTATTATGTCTCATGCCGGTATATGCACGTATGTATTATGTCTGTATATATGCACGTATGTAATTGTGTCTATGCTGGTATATGCACGTGTGTATTATGTCTATGTCGGTATATGCACGTGTGTATTATGTCTATACCGGTATATGCACGTATGTATTATGTCTATGCCGGTATATGCATGCACGTATGTATTATGTCTATGCCGGTATATGCACGTATTGTATTATGTCTATGCCGGTATATGCACGTGTGTATTATGTCTATGCCGGTATATGCACGTATGTATTATGTCTATGCCGGTATATGCACGTATGTATTATGTCTGTACCGGTATATGCACGTATGTATTATGTCTGTACCGGTATATGCACGTATGTATTATGTCTATGCCGGTATATGCACGTATGTATTATGTCTATGCCGGTATATGCACGTATGTATTGTGTCTGTACCGGTATATGCACGTATGTATTATGTCTATGCTGGTATATGCACGTGTGTATTATGTCTATGTCGGTATATGCACGTGTGTATTATGTCTATACCGGTATATGCACGTGTTTATTATGTCTATGCCGGTATATGCACGTGTGTATTATGTCTATGCCGGTATATGCACGTGTTGTATTATGTCTATGCCGGTATATGCACGTGTGTATTATGTCTATGCCGGTATATGCACGTGTGTATTATGTCTATGCCGGTATATGCACGTGTGTATTATGTCTATGCCGGTATATGCACGTGTGTATTAGGTCTATGCCGGTATATGCACGTGTGTATTAGGTCTATGCCGTATGTATTTTGGCCTCATGTTGTACTTGACCAGGTAAGCGTTGTGTGATCATCCTGTGCATAAAATCGCATGGTCACTCCCTACGTGGAATGAAGGAAATGCAAATCAATGTTTCCGAAAATCTTGAACTTTTTGAGCGTACTGTATGTCCACAAGTTGTACGTGAAGATTGCTGCTCTGGCATTTAAGCTTCAGTAATTCCATGTTGTCCAGGCTCCTCTTGGGACCACACAAGGAATGTTTTTTAGTTGTTTTTTTTCTTTATTTTTTTTGCTCGATGTACACGCCGCCTTCAGTAGCGCAGCTGTATGTGGCGTTGTTTTCTGTTCTGGCCCATAGGGAATACTTTGCTTTGGCTAAATGTGCATGATGCAACCGGTACCAGGACAGTGTGAACTTGCAAGAAGTGCCTAAGAAACGGCAGTGTTCATCTTTAAGGGGATATTCACATGCAGCAGACGTGAAAATCCGCTCCATTCATGTGAATGGGGTTGGTATGGCGTGGACTTCTGCAAGCCCACATTCGGAGAATGGGACGTTCGCAGAAATTTCTGTGACAAATCTGCCGCGTGTGAATATATCCAAAGGGTCTTGGTTTTGATGTATCTGTAAAAATACTCTGATGATTTGTGTTCCTTAATTTTTGGGTACTGAGCTTTCCTATAAATCTTTATGCAGTAAGGAAATGTTCCCCAAACGGTGGCTTTCCAGCATTTGCAGAACTGCAACCCCCATCATGCACTGACATTCTGTGGAGATGAGCTTGATGGGAGTTTGTTTGGCAGAAGCTGGAGAGTCAGAAGATGGCGATCACTGCTGTAAGGGGTTGTTGCCCTATTAGGGTGGGGGGGTCTCCCACTCGGGACATCCGTCTGCAAGTCAAAGCGGAGAGTTAAAGGGATATTATTCCAGTTAGAGCAAATTATTGCCTGTTGGTGAGGGTCCAATTGCTAGGGCCCCCACTGATCATGGGGGTCCCGTTCCTATGTCTGAGGATGGAGTAGCAGGTCAAGCATGCACTCAGCTGCTCCATTCATTCTCTATGGGGGCGGCAGAAATCTCTGATAGGCCCATTACAAATGAATCGATCCTGTGGATATGGCATCAATAGTTCTAACTAGAACACCCCTTTAAAGGAATTATCTAACCCCTATAATGACCCTGCTCCCCCAAATGGCCAGGCCCTTGTATGTATTGTACTTACCTGCTCCCCAGCACCCGTGTCGCTCTGGATCCCTTAGACACCACAACGGGGGGGAGCAGCCAATAGCAAGCCTCGACGGGGATGAGCCTGCCTGGCGTCACCCCCATCGCAGCCTGCTATTGGCTGCTCCCCCCGTCACCGGATGTTTTGATCCGGAGAGATGCAGGGGTGGCCGTGCAGGGATCCAGAGCGACATGGGTGCCGGGGAGCACGGAAAGTATAATGCATACGAGCGGCCCAGGCATTGGGGGGGGGGGGGGGGTGTCATTATAGGGGTTGGATAGCCCCTTTAAATTTCAGTGGCCCCCACTATAGAGGACCCTGTTTGTCCAAGCATTGCAGGAAAAATGACAGATGTTTTAGAATTTTAGAAACCCGACTATGGCCAACCCTTCATTTCAAAATGGCCGTCTAACCCTAACCCCCTCCCCTTCATTTTTCTACTGCAACTCCTATCATCTTTAGCCAGTCTGCAGGGTTTCTAAGCCATTCGGAAAGTTTGGTGCCCTGAGGTTGGGAACGTGTTAAATCCTTTATTACTGTAGAGGTTCCTCGCCTCGGTTAGATAGATGTTTCCCATCTCCAGATTTATATAAAGCCTCCCCGGATAAATGATGCTTTTTGCGGTATTTAAGAGACAGAGACCTCACGTTTGGAGACAGGGCGGACGGTAATGCGTGGAAAGAATTGCAGTCTTGGGAAGGGCTTTGTACTGATGTCAGATCTGTTATGTTCCGGCTCAATAACCAGCGAAGATCTCGGCTCGGAGCATCCCGCGCTCTCCAGTGACACACTGAAAGGCTGCAAGTTTTATTAAACGACCAACTTTACCGATCGAGCTGATGGCCGCGTAGCCATAAAATTGCTGATATCGGCAAGGACACTTTATGGGCTTTGCAGCGGCACGGTAACGCCGTTATGTAATCCGAAGAGGTGATTTCCCAATTAGAGAGCTGTATAAATAACCCAGGGGCCCATAGCAACCAAACACCTAATTGGGAAAGCAAATGAACCGCCATGGGAGCAGGAATATGTATTGCATTCGCAATTGGGGGATCGGAGGCAACAGAGGACGGGATGCCCATTTCACGGGAAGAATCCCATTATCCCAGGATGTAAAAATCAGACATCATATATGAAAGTCTCTTTCTAACAAAGCAAGAACCAGCCCTGCACCTCATACTTTCTTTCTTGTATATATTTTTTATTTATTCTGCATGGTCCAGTTTCCCATATTGGATGATCTCGATCTGATCGGTGGGGTCCTGCACCCGGAAAATGAAAGGTGGAATCTGATTGGCTGCTATGGCCAACAAAAGGCGTATTTAGATGTTACAATTAGGGTGCATTCACACAACCGTAAGTGTTTTGCGGTCCGCAAATTGCAGATCCACAAAACACGGATACCGACAGTGTGCGTTCCGCATTTTGCGGACCGCACACGCCCGATGTTAAGTAGAGAATGCCTATTCTTGTGGACAAGACTAGATCATGCTCTATATTTTTTTGCGGGGCCGCAGACCAGAGAAACGGTTGCACAGTGTGCTCTCCGCATCTTTTGCGGCCCCATTGAAATGAACGGGTCCTCACCCGTTCCGCAAAATTGCGGAACGGATGCGGATCCATTTATACGGTCGTGTGAATGCATCCTTGTTGGGCAGCTTATCAGGAATGAACTTTCCATCGAACACGTGTTCCCGACGATCCGTCTAAATGTGCCACCAATCACCCAATGAACGAGTGAAACACTTATTCATCAACTGATCTTGTCGTTCGTGCAGGCACCTAAATGATTGTTTCTGGGCAGCAGATCGTGCCGTCTAAGCAGTGATCTGCCGCCTAGAAACGATGCAGCTGTATGTGGAGGAGCGATCGCAATAGTGTTCCCTCGTCCTCATACTGTGGAGTGTGGAGAAGATCGCTGCTTGTAAATACACTTCACCCCCACTGAACAAGCAGCCGAAGGTCGGGAAGGACCACTTCCTTCCCAACAATCTGCAGCTCATTGCAAGATGTAAATGCACCTTAAGCCAGTTTTCCTTTCACCAGTTTTGATAAATCTCCCTCATTATCTCCAGGCCCAGCTGTTTGTGTTGGACTGTATCCCAGCCTTGATGAAATCTAGTAATGGCCACAGCACCAACTGCATCCAAAATGGCCCTAAGGTGGTACGGTATCCCCCATTTATTTCATGATCTTGCCTTCCGTAAAGCAGTTAGTTCCACCAAGTAGTTTGCTTTTCGCTGGTTGGTAGCCTTCATCGTTTTTACTATCGGTGGTCAAGGAGTCACCTTTTTTTTGTCTGCTAGCTCTTTGTGAATGGGTGCGGTCCCAGCCAAAAGGGACTGGTTGAAGGCTTCCAGCTTTGATTGCTCAGGTCTCTCATCTACAACTCACTCCATCGTGTAAACTCCAGGCGATGGACTCTTTCAAGATTCGCCAAATTTCAACAGCCTACACTGGGCCAACAAATGCCAAAATAGTATATATTAGTATATGTTTGAGTGGTATACTTGGTCAACTCCATTATATTACAATTGGATCCTGCAATAAATGCATACCATGCAATATACAGCATATGCCCAATGGGAGTCCATGGTGCCAACACTTACCATTATGGGACAAGTGGAAGATGTGGATGGTAAGATGGATGTGTCTGCAAATTTTTGGAGGTGGCTGAGTAACCCTACAGATGCCCAAACACATTCAACAGAGTGCTGAGCCGATTTTCCTTTTGATAGACGCCCACCACACAGCCAAGCGTTCATGTGTTTAGAAAGGGGTGTAAGGCATTGCCAGAAGACTTATCTACCTTGAGAAGAAATGTTTGGGTGTTGAAATTCAACATGACCGATCCTTGGTTCTCCCGACACCATCTTTCAGGAAGAGCCAGGAATCTGCCATACACACGAGACCTTCAGCAGCTCCAGCTGAAATCGGTGGGTTTGGCTGACGTTGCTCTAATGTCCTCAAATTCGTAAAGACACTAACAAGACGGCCCATGGTCATAGTACAAATAGCTGGTGGAAGTTTTATCATTGATATTTTATGAAGAATAGGAGGAGCTGAGAGGCTTTGACATAGGCCCATTACTGTAGAGGATGGTTATTGGTGGAGGCCGTGTACATGGTCTGTAGCTCCCTTTGGTTTATTGATTGGTAATACGAGCATGCTTTCTATAATGGATTTGCGTTCCATTAAGAGTTCCGTTCTATTGGGTCATCATATAGTATTTCATGTTTCCTTGACAGAGATCACGATGGTCTGCGCTATTGTCGGTGCACAGGACTAAGAGAATCCATCCTCAGTCACAGTGCCCCTTTTAATGGTGCTGACTGTGGTGAGCCTCATACTGGTGCCGCCCACAGTGACCTTCATAACCCCTTATAATAGTGCCAGCGAATTAACTTCATAACCCCTCGTAACAGTGTCGGTCACAGTGATCTTCATAACCCCTTATAACGGTGCCAACCGCAATGACCCCCGTAATGGTGCCAACCGCAATGACCCTCATAACGGTGCCAACCGCAACGACCCCTGTAATGGTGCCAACCGCAATGACCCTCATAACGGTGCCAACCGCAATGACCCTCATAACGGTGCCAACCGCAATGACCCACATAACGGTGCCAACCGCAATGACCCACATAACGGTGCCAACCGCAATGACCCACATAACGGTGCCAACCGCAATGACCCACATAACGGTGCCAACCGCAATGACCCACATAACGGTGCCAACCGCAATGACCCTCGTAACGGTGCCAACCGCAATGACCCTCGTAACGGTGCCAACCGCAATGACCCTCGTAACGGTGCCCCTTGTAGCGGTGTCGGCCACAATGACCCTCGTAGTGGTATCTGCCTCAGTGACCCTCATAAAAGTATTAGTCATCCAGCAAGGGTTGCTCATAGGTCCCTGATCAGTGATCAGGGACATGCACAGAAATAAGTGATTCATCAGAGAGACTGAATCACTGATTTCCTGCGAATCTTGCCTTCTCTGCTGGGAAGTCTCGACTCATTTTAGGGAACCTATGACATTCCAAGAGAGTATGGTGAAAGTTCAAGTATGAATGTAGTAGTGGACGAAGCATATGGTGGATGGGTTTATCTCTGACATTTTCCATTGCACACGGCACTTAAAAGGACTGTCCAGTGCCTTTAGATTAAATGTGACTGTAGCGGGTTTAGATTAGGAGATTCCTGTATGCCATCCTGCCCCTTGAGAGGGTGTGGGTATCAATGCACACCTTGTCAGATCTTCTCTTTGATGAGGATGTATTATGTTCATATTCACTACATCAGTACTTGCCAAGTACAGCGCCGTCCATTGGATAGTGGCTGTGCTGGGCATTGCAGCACATCCTCATTTACTTGAATGGGACTGATCTGCATCTAGGCCACAAGACCGATGGACGTGACTTCGCTGGCCTAGGAAGAAACCCCCCCGGAGAGCCGCAACCACTTCAACAGCTGATCAACGGAGGTGCTGTGAGTCATACGTCCACCTATCAGATCCTGAGGTTAGGTCATCAATACCTAAATCTCAGAAAACCCATTTAAACTAGTGTGACCAGAGCCTTATACAGGACGGCCGAAAGGAGAATACAGAAGACAATGAGTCTTTATTTCTCAAAAAAAAAAAAAAAATGATATAAAGACCTGACGCCGTTTTCCGAGTGCACACAATATAGCTGACTTGCATTTATTCTATATCGCGCCACATTTCACCATGTACAAGGAATCAATGAATTGATCACTCTGAAAGCCTGTGAAGTGCAATACTTGGAATTTCTTTTCTTTTTCACGTAAAAAATATATTTATACCCTGTTAGCCAGTAAATATAAAAGCAAAAAAGATGGAGATTCCTCAGCGGTTGATACCTTTTAATGGCTAACGGAAAAGACGACGACACAATTGGAAGCTTTCGAGGCTACTTGGGCTACTTCCTCAGGCGTCTTTTAAGACGGTATCTGAAGATTCACATATTTATACACCATACAGTGATGGCTAACCTCCGGGACTCCAGCTGTGGTGAAACTACGACTCCCAGCACGCTCCGTTCATTTCTGTGAAATGTGAGTTCTGAGAACAGCCAAGCAAGTGTGCATCTTGGGAGTCGTAGTCTTACCACCGCTGGAGTGCCGGAGGTTAGCCATCACAGCCGTAGTACATAGAAACAATGCGGTAGATGAGACGAGTGACGTTAAGCAGATCAGTATGAGTGGAGGAGGAAACAAACAGTTGTAGCGGTAAATTGTTGTAGCAATTATAGATAAGGAGTCTGACAGTTTTGATGTTCCTGTAATAGTCCCTTTACACAGGACGACGATCTAGAAGATTGTCGGGAAGGAACCGATCTGCTGATCGCCAGTGGAGGAGACAAGTACATTTCCATGCAGCGATCTCCTCTAGAGTATGGGGAGGAGTGATCGCTATGGTTCTTCCCCATACTGTCTCGTTGTTTCCCGACAGCAGATCATGATTACACAGCACAATTTGCTACTAGGAAACGGTGATCTTCTGTGCTGCACAAAGGATACAAATACTTGCACGTTCATCGGGTTATCGGCAGTTCATTTACACCGCCAGATCATCGCTGGTAACGCTGGTTAGCGATAATTGTTTCAATTGTCCGCCTGTGTGAAGGTCCGTAATAGGCTGAGTTCACACTTCAGTTATTTTCATCAGTGATTGTGAGCCAAATCCAGTAGTGAAGCCTCCACAGAGATGAGGCATAATGGACAGGTCTGCTCCTGTTCTGTGTTTTTGAACCGCACCAGGTTTTGGATCAGAATAACTGATGGAAATAACTGAAGTGTGAACTCGGCAATAGATATCCAGTCCACGAATGTGATGAACCCAAAAGGTCTGGAGAGGCACATTCCTCAAGACATATAGAAGGACATAAATCCATGAGACGCATTCATTCCTGATCTGAGCGCGTCCAAGGTTGTCGTGACTTTTTTATTCCCAGGTTCTCCGATCCTTCTGAAGTTTGAAATTCTCTTTTGATATCGATACTTTCATGTCTGTGATGTTGTGGTCGTGGCTCCAAAACTGTTCCAAAGCTGTTCTTCTTTTACTGTGTGGTGATGAGAATTCATCCTTGTTCTAAGTTTTTGACCAGTTTCTCCGAACCTAGAGACCCCCAGTAGGACGATCAAGTAGACTACATTTGATGCAGCACAGCATCCACTGGTGAATGGTCAGTGACTACTCAGTAGGACAGTGATGACTAACCTCCGGCTGTGGTGAAACTACGACTCCATTGATTTCTATGGAGTTCTGAGAACAGCCAAGCAAGTGTACATCTTGGGAGTTGTAGTTTTACCACAGCTGGAGTGCCAGAGGTAGCCCTTACAGCAGTAGGGGTACGGCAGGGCAGTGGTGGTATTTCTTGCAGGGCATATTTCACAAGCGGTGAGTCGGTAGCATTCACTTCTCAAATAGCTGAGCATAATCTCTCTGCCCCATGTTTCCATAGACACTGCTATATTTGTACCTTGCGCTGGTGATGTCCCCGGTGTACCAACCACTGCAACATAACACGCGATGCATCACTTTATACCTTTCCCATTCAGGCTGCTTTCCTTAAAGGCTCTGTACGGTTTAGCCTTAAAGGAACTCTGTCACCCCCCGAAACACCTCCAAACTCGGGTAAGTGTTGTATAGTGTACGTGACACAGTCCACTCATGTAAGTTTTATCTTTGTACTCACTTGCGTTCTGATGCTGTGCTCAGTCAACCAGCAGTAAAATGCACTGAGAGGACTCCTGAGCTCATGGTCATAATGGAGAAGACTCAAAAAGGAGTCCTGTCAGTGCATTTTACTGCTGGTTGTCTGAGCACAGTGTCGGAATACAAGTGAGTATGAAGGTAAAACTTACATAGTCGGACTCGGCACCACTTACAATGCACACCGCTTACTCTAGTTTGGGGGATGTTTCGGAGCTGACACATCCCCTTTAAGGATCCAGTTAGCTGACCACACATGCCTATATTTACCGTGATAAATGTTGACCCCAAGTCCGCATCCCTGTCATGTCTGCTTTAGTAAATAATTGTATTCCTTCATAAAATGCCAATCCTGGAGCATTGTTTCAAAGAACTCTGTGGTGTGCCATTCCTCTGTTATTCCTCCTAGTAGAGTGACAACTGGGTATTACCAGTTGGGGGCGTCCAGTGATGTTGTCCGAGCAGTAGTGACAGATTTAGGCCGTGCAGGGACACATAAGGGCAATGGTAACACCCTGTAGTCAAGACAAGAATAGGACATGTTCTATTTTTTCTTGCGGGGCTACGGAACGGGCATACGGATGCAGACAGCACACAGTATGCTCTCAGTATTTTTTGAGGACCCATAGAAATGAATGGGTCCGCATTTTTCATGTGAATAATGCGGGTCGGAGCCCGCAAAAAATACTGTCGTGTGAAAGAGGCCTTAGAGTGGAGAAAAAATGCACCTCTCGTTAAAGAGCTGTGCGATACCAGATACAACCACTGGGCAAAAGTGGCTCTGTTTTGGGGAAAGAAAAGGCAGATTTTCTAATCTTAGCTATCTTTACATATACACGCTTGGCCCAGTCAATATAATTGCTACATGGACTCCTATAAATTAGGCATTGGGGGTGCGAGGGTTTGTAAAATATTTCGGTTTACCGCAGCTTACACCTGAATTTTCCAGATTTTGCCTGCAGTTAGGTTTTAAATAGCACCTGTCCACAGGATCAATCCTATAAAACTGCATGCAGCTTTTTAGAGTTGATCCTGCTGAATAAAATCATACCCATCCTGTGCAAGAGAAAATACATTTATTCTCTACATTAATGAGGGTTTGAGTGCACTGAGGAGTTTGGGCCAGCACTGAAAAAGCTGAGCTGCATCGGGATATGTATTTTTTTCAATAGGGTTGATCCTGCTGAATAAAATCATACCCATCCTGTGCAAGAGAAAATACATTTATTCTCTACATTAATGAGGGTTTGAGTGCACCGAGGAGTGTGGGCCAGCACTGAAAAAGCTGAGCTGTTTCGGGGACGGGGGGGGGGGGTTGTTATGTCTTGTTTAATAGGGTTGCTCCTGCTGATTAACGTTCTTTAATACTTCGGTGCTGATCAAGTACAAAGGCATAAGCTTTCCATTGTGAATCTGAATACGGCTAAATGCTTTTTGTTCGTTTACAAAAGGCAAAAAAAAGTTTTTCTTGCGCTGCAGTTAATCTACTGATTAATCCCTTTGTGATCCATCTTTATGATCCTGATTACTTGCGTCGACATCTTTGAGTTTACACGCTGAGAGGACTTGGAAGGGTTTGCTGGGCTTGAATTACAGATTGTCGAGCTGTCGGGGAACATTTCTCACCAGTAAATTCCTTTTTTTTTTTTTCCCTGTAGTTTACATAAAGATTGCTGCAGCAAACACAATGAATGGAGGTAATTGCTCATAGAAACATCGCATAAAAAGGCAATTGTTCCGCCGCATCCCAAGATTTAATTTCAGCATAATTTTTGTCAATTTTGGGCAGAGCGTTCCACTTATCAGGAAGCGCTCAGCGAGCGGTCTTTGCACATGGCTTTCATTACAGGCACTTGTTAGAACATGTGAGCCCCCAGCAGAAGTTTGGGAACATGCAGACAATGTGAACAGCGCTCATATAAAAGGGAATGTCTCACCAAAAATTGTATTTGCCAGTAAAACCAAAGAGCAGCACATACTTTTTGATTGCAGATTTATTCTTCTTTATTTATTTAACATGATCATGGGATATAAGATATATTACAAAGTTTCTTATGTTCGCTTTTACTTTTGATTTCTGCAAACTTGTGTGAAATGACGGAGACGGTGTAAGCTTTTCCCTACTACTGTCCTCAGACATAGGAGCATTAGCAATTGCTGTTAACTCGACACCATCTACCAAATAAAGATTTAGTAGTGTGCTTATGGATTTGCAGGGCAATGATGGGTTAATTAGGACTGCCGCGGTGACCAGCGTTAGGCTCTTAAAGAGGACCTTTCACCACTCCTGACTTTACTGTTTTAATAGCTTCATGCATTCCCCATGTAACAACAATTCTGGAACATCTATTCTTATGTCTCTATGTTGTGCCATTCCTTTATTATTTGTACCAGAAGTTATATATGAATTGCTATTTGCCTTCAGTAAAGGAACAGAGGGGAGGTGACCAGTTGGGGGTGTGTACCTGCACAGTCTGAATATGGCAGCACTGATTGGATAGTGAGAGTCTGTGCAGGGACACACCCCCAACTGGTCACCTCCCCTATGTTCCCTTACTGAAGGCTAATAGCAATTCATTCACAACTTCTAGTGCAAATAATAAAGGAATGGCACAACATACAGACATAAGAATAGATGTTTCAGAATTGTTATTACATAGGGAATGCATGAAGCTATTAAAACAGACATGTCAGGAGCGGTGAAAGGTCCTTTTTAAGTTAGGTTATTGTCGGTGGGGGACCCCCAGTTGTCTGCTATCCCCTGTCCTTCAGCATATTGTGTAGTAGCTCCCAAGACCTGTTCTGTGTCAAACTGTGTGATCTAGTAGAGGTGTAGCCCCCTCCGGATAATCAGTCGCCTCTCTTACTCCACTTCTGTAATTACGGTACACGTATACCTCACTGGTAAATCGCGGCGTGGGAATGATGTCGGCTGTGATTAAATGCCTAGAGGTTACTGTATAAAATTGACACAAACCGTATGATTTTTCAGTCGTTTTTGTTCATATCAAATCAACAATATTTTTGTGATCCCGTAGGGCCTCGCCCGGCCTGTATGAGACTGCAGAGTATGGATCGTCAGTGACCATTGCACTATACATATGCATCATAATGGTATGGAGATGAGGAATTAAAAAGCTATAACGTATCCACCATCTCTTTATAGTTATAGGGATGAGCCGTAATACCAGACATCGCCTGTAGGCAAGCGAGGCGCTGTTTCTACTAGATGAGAAAAAAAAATGCAGAACATTTTTTTCTAATCTGTGACAGCAAATTTAAGTGCAAAAGTTCATGAAATATTGTTTCTTATCCATTAGGACTTCCTGACGGACCTGGTGATGTCAGAGGTGGACCGATGTGGGGACCATGATGTGCTAATCTTCAGGGAAAATACACTCGCCACTAAAGCTATTGAGGAGTATCTGAAGTTGGTGGGACAGAAGTACCTGCACGATGCCCTCGGTAAGAGGTTTCTGTATTAGGTTGCAGCTGGTATCGAAGTCTCGATACTTCTTTGATACTTTGATAACCAGTTTGGTTCGATATCAGGATTACCCAGTTTTTTAAACTAAGCTGTGCCATGGCACAGCTTAATACTGGTTCCTATCAGAGAACATGGTGCAGGCGCAGTGCGACACACGCCATCAGCGGCTGTACGGTGGAGAAGGAAGGAGGGCGTCCCTCCCTTCCAACAATGAAAGCGCTGAGGGGGAACTGCGCAACCGCCGTCATTGCACCACCAGTGGGCTGAGGATTGGGGGGGGGGGGAGAATGGTGCGCACATTAGAGCGGAGGGTTCCCCTTCCTCCCTACGATCAGCACCACGGCCGGCTGGCCAACAGCATAGAAGAACATTGGGGTAATGTGACTCATTAATCCCAATGAGATAAATTATTGCTTCACTTTTTTATTACCGTGAGGCACAGTCTTCCACGTGCCTCACATTAATAGTAAGTAACCCCATCATGTACCTCCTCACATAATGGGCATTGCGGTACATGATGGAGGTATTTACTATTAATATGAGGCACACAGTGATATTACTTCACAACGAACATCCATGTGCCTCACATTAATAGTAAGTAACCCCATCATGTACCACATCCACAAAACACAGACGCTGCCCATTTGCAGAACGGAATGGGCCGCCCACTGTAGAAATGCCTATTCTTGTCCCCGATTGCGAACAAGATTTTTGCTCTATATTTTTGTGGGGCCGCGGAACGTAACAGTGGATGCAGATAGCACACTGTGTGCTGTCCGCATCTTTTGCGACCCCATTGATATGAATGGGCCTACGCCCGCTCTGCAAAATTGGGGAGCCATTTATACGGTCGTGTGAATGATCCCTAATAGTTAGTAACCCCATCATGTACCTCCTCACGTAATGGGCAACTTGTGGTGTACATGATGGGGATATTTACTATTAATATGAGGCACACGGTTTATCAGTTTGGACTTTGGCGTGCCTCACGTTAATAGCAGGTAAACGCCATGATGTACCTCCACGTATTAACCCCATGTTGCCCATTATGTGAGGAAGTACTTGATAGAGTAACTATTAATTTGAGGCACATTATTTTATCAATTTAGACTTCCACCTGCTTCACATTAGTAGTAAGTGAGCCCACGAACTGCCTCCTCACATAATGGGCAAGCGATACTTTGCAAAAATTAAAAAAAGCTCAAAAAATACTCACACATTAACCCCATGTTGCCTAACGTGTGGGTATGGGTTTTTATATTATTTCTTCTTGTGCGTGGTATCAAATTGGTATCGAGTATCATTGAAAACTAATTAAAAATTGTGTCATGGTGACAGCTGTAATGTGTGTGCTGTTCTGCCGGCAGTTTTAGGTCGTTGCTATATTTACAGTGTTTTTTTCCCCCCTCTCTCTCTCTCTCCCTGTGCTTTAAATCTCCTGTTTCCTCTCCCAGGAGAGTTTATCAAGGCGCTGTATGAGTCAGACGAGAACTGCGAGGTTGATCCCAGTAAATGTTCTTCTAGCGAGCTCGCCGAGCATCAGAGCAACCTGAAGATGTGCTGTGAGCTGGCGTTCTGTAAAATCATCAATTCCTACTGGTGAGTAACTCAGTGAGGCCTGCCTGAGACAGGAGAACCACGATGTGGATACCACGTGTCCTACTGAGAAGCTGCTAGGAATCTCCTTATAAGAGGTAGAAGGACGTCTTAAAGGGGTTGTCCATTTTTTAAAGCTCCTGATCAAATGCTCTCTTAGGGGCTCGTGCACAAGACCATGTTTTTGTCACAGGTCGGATGCGGGCCCCTTCACTTCAGTGGGGCCGTAAAAAATGCATCCGTATGTCCGTTCCGCGGCCCCACAAAAAAATTGAACATGTCCTATTCTTGTCCATTTTATGGACAAGGATAGGGCAGTTGTATAGATGGCAGCACTTTCTGTTCCGTAAAATCTGGAGTGCACACAGTCGTGTGCATGAGGCCTTACTGTGTGTCTACATACACATCAGAGATGACCCCTTTCAGATTGTGGCCTTCAGGGCTATTGTTTGGTGGAAGTCAGAAGGGGAAAAGTAATTTTACATGGTGGCTGTTCAGATGAATGGTCTCCTGTTACACATGGACAGGTTGGGTCCGACTGAGCAGGTCATGCTCTCAGTTTTGGTTCTTCGAGGGCGTTGTCATTCATGTACACTAATAGGTCATATTTACATTGGTTGTCTTCACAAGATGTAACCTAACAATCATGAACCAAAAAATCAGTTGTCTGGGAGGAAAGGGGGGCTGTCCAACTCCACCATCGAAGGGACTGGAGCACTTTCAAACAGGTGATTGACATGGGTGCTGGGAGTCAGACTTCCATTAAAGAGGACCCGCCCCCTCTCCTGACACTAACTGTTTTCATTGCCCATGTAATAACATTTCTGGAAAATGTATTCTTATTACTGTCTGTTGTGCAATTCCTCTGTTATTCCTCCTGGATGTTTAAGAATGAACTGCCAGCAGGTGCAACTAAGGCTTTCCATTGTAGGGTGTGTCCCTGCACTGTCTGACACTATCCAGTCAGTCAGGACACACCCCCAACTAGTAACACCTAGAATGACCTGCTGGCAAACTTCTAGAAGGAATAACAGAATAATGGCACAGCATTATATGGAGAGATACTCCAGAACTGGTATTGTGTGAGGAATTCAAGTAGTTACTAAAAGGCTCCATTGCGAAATTTTTTTGCGTTTTGGATGCGGACGCAGAAAATGTTGACAAGCACGCCACGTTCTGTCCACTTCCATATGTGTGTTCCTCAGCACCACAAAAAAAAATAGAACATCTACTATTCTTGTCCGAATTGGCATTGTTACAATGAGTCCACAAAAAAAAAATGGATGTAGCACGGACGTGTTACTTTGTTTTTTTTTTGCGGACTGGAAAATACATACAGCCATGCGAATTCCCCCCAAACAGACATGTCAGGAGAGGTTAAGTCCTGGAAACCCCTTTACGCTTTGTGCACTTTGTATCTTCTGAGAAGACTTCTGTATCCTCTCGTGCAGAGAAGCCTATGAATTGCAGCTCTGGAGCCATGTCATCGGATTGGGGACTCCCTGCCGTTGGCTTTTTGTCATTCTTTGGCGCTAATCCCTAGCTACTGTCAACCCAATTGTAAAGACCAGTTGTGGAGTTATGTCAGCTTCGGTCCCTGTCCCATCCCCCAGTTATGTTATTTGACGGTAGAACAGCCTTGTGCGCGTCCATGGACCGGATCGGACGGCGACAGAGCCGAACCAGGTGCCTGAGAACAGCTCCAAATCCTTGAAAGCCCCCCAGTCATTAAGGCCTCCTTCTCTGTGATGTCTTCATGATTTCGGGGATTGTCGCCATATTGCCAGTCACTCTCTTCACCCCTTTACTCTTTAGGTCATGGTAGTATAAGCCAATTATTCTCATAATATGTCTGAAGGTGATGATTTCAGGCTTATTTGTGGTCTTTGACCCATTTCTTTATGTGACCTCAAGCGGAGAGCCCTCTATAGTTACATCTAGTGCCGGTGCTATCTGGATGTTCCAGCATTTCACTTTACCTTCTTTATAACTAAAGAAACCGACAAAGGTGACAATGTTTTTTAGGATTTTTATATATTTATGGCATATCCAGACCCCAGACATGAAGACTGAACGCTGATTTTTAAGAAACTTTATAAAAGCAGTATTTAAAGGCTATGTACACCATTGGAGGCAATTTTTGTTTATGATTGTATTTGACTCATTTTTGGCCAAAAATCATATTTCCAATTGGTCTTTATTAAAAAATATTGAGCCATTCTGTCACAAAGGGTTAACTGTTTTTCTAAATGATACTTTCACTTTCACTTTCTGCCGGTCATCTAATAACCCTTATCTCTAAACTACAGAGAGGTCATAAAAACTTATTTAAGGCTACTTTCACACTGGCGGCAGGCCTGATCCGGCAGGTGAAGGGTGCTGCCGGATCAGGACTGCCGCAGCGACATGTGTGGAGCCGGAACCGTGCTCTGGCCCCACACATGTCACACAGTACATACATACACACAGACACACACACATATAGACAAACAAACACACATACATACTTACATGCTCCCGGCAGGTCTTCGGAGCGCCGGAGGAGCAGGACGGCTCGCACAGGTGACGATTCCCCACAGCGCCCTCTGCTGGGCGCCAGGTGGAATCGTCATATGTGCGAGCCGACCTGTCCCTACGCCGCTCTGAAGACCTGCCGGGGAGCATGTAAGTATGTATGTGTATTTGTATGTCTATATGTGGGTGTATGTTTATGTGTATGTCTATGTCTGTATGTGTGTATTGTGTGTATGTGTAGCCGGATCCGTCATGAACTCCATTGAAAGTCAATGGAGGGCGGATCCGGTTACCATTGTAGCCACACCAGATGGATCCGCCCCCATTGACTTGCATTGGGCGTCATTCCGGATCCGTCTTGGTGCGGATGCCTGGACCAGAGAGCAAACCGCAGCATGCTGCGGTTTGTTCTCCGGTCTGAAGACGGAACGGAATGCTTTCAGGAGCATTCCGTTGTCTTTAGTTCAGTTTTGTCCCCATTGACAATGAATGGGGACGAAACTGAAGCGTTTTATTCCGGTATTGAGCCCCTATGACAGAACTCAATACCGGAATTTTAAAACGCTAGTGTGAAAGTAGCCTAAGTAAGACAAGAACTGAGTTATAATGTCAGAGATAAGGAGTCTATCTTCTCCCCAGATGACGGAAAAGACCAAAAATCCACAGGCTGCTACTAGAGCATCTCGGATGTGTACAGAAAAAAGGGCTCCATATTTTTGATAAAGACCAGTTTAAAAAATTATTTTTAGCTCAAAAGGTACAATGCAATAATAAAGAAATTTTCCCCCAAAGGTGTACATAGCCTTTAAAGTGTGCCTAAACGTTCAGCTAAAATTTTTTGAAAGTGTTCGTAATAGCGTAAAAATGTATTTTTCTAACATACTTCATTTTTTTTTTTACTTTTTAAAAATTTTACCTCCAAAAGAGGGCCCTGAAATTCGGGCCTCCTGAAGCGCAAATCACTACAGCGTATAGAGAATCCGTACACCGCAGCCATGTATGCCGTGTACGGATACTGATTTGTATTATATGTGCTGCAGGGAGTGCTCCAGCCTGTTCCTTCCGTTGAAAGCTCTGCGGTAGGTCAGTGCAGCAAACCCTGTACTGCGCAGAGATGCACAGAGGGCAGGCAGGAGACCCAAATTTCGGGGGCCTCTGTTTGTGGTAAAATTACAAAATAAATAAATGATGTATATTAGGGAAAAAAAACATTTCTTGGGGTATTTCTAACACTTTCAAAAATGTTAGTAGAACATTTAGGTACACTTTAAAGGCTATGTACACCTTTTAGAGGCTATTTTTTTTATAATTGCATTGTACTTATTCTGAGCTAATGTTTCACGGATACACCATTGTATTTCTGCATAGACGCACGGGGCCAGCAGCTTCTCATGCCTCCAAAAATGAGGCTTTATGTTCCCTCCATTGCCTCCATGTGTGTACGGATTTGTAGTGACTATAGAACAACTTGGGCATGAGGAATGCCCAGTCCGGGAAGTCCCGTCCGATATGAGGGGGCACCTTGTATATAGTTCTGAGAATACCAACGGGGGTTAATTATAGGAAATGCAGGTAAAAATGAAGACCAGGACCCAAAAATGGACGATGGGCTCTTTTTAAAATGCACTTCACAGAGAAGAGAAGTATGAGGGCGGCTGTCGTAAGGTTATGAAACTGTCCGGAGGCTCTCACAGAGTTTTGGAAATTGTAGCTACATAACAGATGGTGTAACGCAGGTAGCCCAAAAATGTACAAAACATAGCGGAACTATTCCGAGAAAAAAAAAATGTTGGTTTGACCAGGTGCCAAGCTGGGTCACATTGTCGCAGCACCATGTTATAATGGTAGCAGGGCCTTTTATGTCAGGCTGAATGCGGCCTTTGTTTTCCCCGCACAATGATTTAATGTGTTTGCAACACACAGAACTCCTTGTGCTAACTCTGTTCAGTCTCTGTGGCCAAATATAACCTATTCATTAATATTATTCACCCTTTCCACTCACATTGATGACGTCTAAATGTCATCTGTTATATCGGTGGCGGAGAAATGGCTTCACGCTCTTGGTCACAACCTGAGATCTAGCAAATTCTATCCTTCTGTTCCCATGTAGGTTGCATGAAGTGTGGCATTTTTCAGGGTTTGACAATGCTTGGTAACAATCGGAGGCAATGGTAGTCGTAGAGTAGGGGCCACGGTTCTTCCGCCACGATATGCGGTTTTACCGCCAATCAGTTTTGCTGTTCTTGCCTTTAGCTTCATTGTTTTTAGCAGGTTAAACTGCAGACGATCATAGCAAAACAGCACCAATGCGTTGTGAAACTGCAGCCATATGATTGGCCTAGTGGTGTAGCTATAGGGGTTCAGAGGTAGCAATCACACCCGTTGCTTGGGAAGGAAACTCTGTCCATATGGTTGGCTTAGTGACATAGCTATAGGGGTTCAGAGGTAGCATTCACACCCAATGCTTGGGGTTAAACTCTGGCCATATGGTTGGCCTATTGCATAGGTATAGGGGTTCAGAGGTAGCATTCACACCCGAAGCTTGGGGAGGAATCTCTGGCCATATGGTTGGCTTAGTACTGTAAATATAAGGGTTCAGTGGTAGCATTCACACCCAATGCTTGGGGTTAAACTCTGGCCATATGGTTGGCCTATTGCATAGGTATAGGGGTTCAGAGGTAGCATTCACACCCGAAGCTTGGGGAGGAATCTCTGGCCATATGGTTGGCTTAGTACTGTAAATATAAGGGTTCAGTGGTAGCATTCACACCCAATGCTTGGGGTTAAACTCTGGCCATATGGTTGGCTTCTAGCATAGCTATAGGGGTTTAGAGGTAGCAGTCACACCCGAGGCTTGGGTAGGAAACTCTGGCCAGTTACACCTGATTCGTGTGGGGGGGTCAAAGGCCACCTAAGAAGACACCAGCATTATAAAGATATAATAGGCGGAAGACCCTGTTACAAAATTTGTATTGGGATCCAGGATCTTCAGGTTCCACCCTAACAGATTAATCTTCACTGCATTTCTTTTGTCACAGTGTTTTTCCCAGGGAGCTAAAAGAAGTTTTTGCATCTTGGAAACAACAATGTATTAATCGGGGCAAGCAAGACATCAGCGAACGACTGATCAGCGCCTCCCTGTTCCTCCGGTTCCTCTGCCCATCAATCATGTCCCCTAGTCTATTTGGCCTCATGCAGGAATATCCTGATGATCGCACTTCCCGGACTTTGACTCTCATAGCCAAGGTGATACAGAATCTCGCCAACTTTGCAAAGTAAGTGATGACAATAAAAAAAATTCTTTGATATGCTACCATTTTAGTCTTTTCTTTGGAGACTGCATTTTGCACAAGTTTTCTTGTTTACTTCTTAAGGCGTTAAGTTTAGGCTCAGTTCAGATCTTGAGAACATGCCAAAGCCACCTGGATATATATGCTGTTTCATGGTTAAAGGCTGTGTGGTAGTCTGCTGTTTCACTACATTACCACATATATATAGATATATATATAGATATATATATATATATTTTTTTTTATTTATTTATTTTTTTTTCCTTTTTCTATGCTTAGGAGTCCAGTGGGCGGCCCTACTGTCCACTGAACTCCTAAGCAAGGAAAAGGCAGCGAATTAAACTAATGAAATACAGGTTTTACTGAATCTTTTCCCACAAAGATATCAATCTGCTCAGCTCCTCCTGCTCTATAACATGCTGTCGGCAGCTCAGACACCATGTTCAACATGACAGGTTCCCTTTTAGACAAGTGTATGGTCTTATATGGCCCACATTGACCACAAATTTTTTTATGTTTTTATGGAATTTATTAAGACCTTCTGACATTAGTATTGTGTAAATTTTACCCCCTTTTACGCTTGCTGCTTTACTAAAAAGGGGGCAAAGTTTGAATGGGAGAGGGCGGGCCATGCGTGGCTTAAAGAGGACCTTTCTCCACTCCTGACATGCCTGTTTTAATAGCTTCATGTATTCTCCATGTAATAAACATTCTGGATCATCTATTCTTATGACTGTATGTTGTGCCATTCCTTTATTATTTCTAGTGATGAAGTTATGAATGAATTGCCAGCAGTCTGCAGTAAGGGTACAGAGGGGAGGTAACCAGTTGGGGGTGTGTACCTGCACAGACAGACTCTATCCAATCAGTGTTGCCATGTTCAGACTGTGCAGCTACACCCCCCCAACTGGTTACCACCCCTCTGTACCCTTACTGCAGACTGCTAGCAATTCATTCATAACTTCTAGCAGGAATAATAAAGTAATGGCACAACATAGAGTTCTAAGAGTAGATGCTCCAGAATTGTTATTACATGGGGAATGCACGAAGCTACTAAAACGGACATGTCAGGAGAAGTGACAGAGCCTCTTTAAAGAGTAACTACACTTTTTTCCAATTTTTGATATGTTATAGGGACATATCAGAAGTGTTGATCGGCGGGGGTCCTAGCTTTGAGACCACCACCGATCTCTAGAAGGAGGGCTCATAAGTGCTCAGCCGAGCGCCGCTTCTCCTCGCTGCTGAACTTGAGACTGTAGACGGTTTCAATACAAAGTCTATGAGCTCGTCAACAGTCTCGCAGTCAGCTGCGAGGAGAAGCTGCTCTTGGCTGAGCACTTCTGAGCCCTTGTTCTAGCGATCGGTTGTGGTCTCAGAGCTGGGGCCCCCACAGATCAACACTTAATAGATTTAAGATTAAAACTGGCATAACTTAAACCTGAAATCTGTGCCAGCTTCTACCCTAGGACCAGCGTATGAAATGCCAGTCTTGGTAAACTTACCCCAGTGTCTTCTGTCCTACACCAGATTTGTCGGCAACTCTACAGGATAACCGCAACTTTCAGAACTTGTTACATAGGCGATTTATCAATCTGACCTCTGTACTGTGCTGCCAGCTCCTATACAGTGCGCCATACTGTGCATGAGTGACATAGAAGCACAAGGTCCTGCACACGCGGTTCATTTCGCCGGTGTAATATGGCACACTAGGCGATATAAAATCCCCCACATGCGCTCACAACTTTGTAGATCAAGGCATTGCAGTCTACAGTTTTTCTAATCGCACTTTATTTATTCTCCCTTTTCAACAGATTTGGCAATAAGGAAGAATACATGGCTTTTATGAATGACTTCCTTGAGCATGAATGGGGTGGGATGAAACGTTTTCTCCAAGAGATCTCCAACCCAGATACCATCTCGAACACGCCGGGCTTTGAAGGATACATTGACCTTGGCCGGGAGCTCTCAGTCCTGCACTGCCTCCTGTGGGAAGTGGTGTCTCAGCTCGATAAGGTGCGCACACAGGGCTGGTGGCCTTCTGCCTCCATCCATAAACTGGAAAGTGTTCCGCTGGTTTAGCTTGAATTACAGCATTTTATTTGAAGTCTAGAATCTAGTATAGCATCTAATACTCCATATCCACTGCCTAATCTTGCTCCTAGAGGATGAGGGGCTGTAGGGTAATCAGCGGCGCCTCTTTCTCTACCCATTGGCGCTGATGGCACCTGACACTTCAACGCCATCTAACAGAAGTCTAAAAGATGAAATTAAAGTCTGTGACATGTATTCTGTCAGTCATGAGAGCACTTGTAATCACCTATTATAGGCTGTGGACTGCGGTTTGATAGGTGGGTCACTGCAGCCAGGCTTTTCTATGAGTAATAGATCATAACCTCCGTAATCCAGGTGAAGATGGCGGTTATTATTGCACTTTGTGATTATTCCTCACACCGTCATCTGCTAACATGAAAGAAAGCCTGCCATTGAACTGCTGATTATATCAGTGACATTGACATGACAAAGAAAATGGTCCTGGATGCAATATTATTACCCAGATAGTCCAGACACAACTGAAATGTGATGTCCTTTCTTTAGCCTTACTCATGGTAGCGGTATAATTATACTGTTTTGAGCTTTTTTTTAAATCTTCTTATATAAGTCCTATCAGCCTATTAAGGCAGACACATACGAGCGAGTTCAGTGTGAGAAACTTGCAGCGTGTGTCAGTGTGATTTCCTGTACTGACCTCTGCACCTCTATAATGATTTATAATGCTGTGTGTCCCTGCTAGACCCCCCGAATCTACTGAATTACTCTGACTGCATTAGGGCAGAGTAATTTAATAAATTCCAGGTCTCACAGGGACACACACACAGCATCATAAATCATTATAGAGCTGCACAGGTCAGTATGGGAAATCACACTGCCACACACTGTAAGTTTCTTGCGTTGAACTGGCTCATCTGTGTCCAGCCTAAAGGAGTTGTCCCATCATGGCGGCCTGTGCCCACCTTTCCTATAACCTAGAGCAGTGAGCCACTAAGGGCCCATTTACACAGTTGGGTAATTATCATGGAACACTTATTCCTGATAATTGTCCCATGTAAATGTGCTGACGATCACCCAACGAGCAAGTAAACGAACGGGTGACTGCATCTTTCATCAATCTATATGGGGATGAGCGATTGTTCGTTCCTCTACAGAAGGGATGATTGTTACATGTGAACTCTGCTGAACACGCGGGCGACCATCAGTTCATTCCTGATTGTTGTGTTAGGATGCATTCACACGCTGCGAACTTTTCGCAACTGAAAATCCGTTCCATTCACTTGAATGGGGTGGTAAGCAGATGGATTTCTGTAAGACCCATTCATGTGAATGGAACTGATTTTCGTTGGCGGAAAATTCTGCAACAAAATCTGCTGCGTATGAAAGCCCCCTAGGAGGGCCCTAACAAGCAATAGTCCTCACTCTGACAAACGCACATCATCCATTTATTACATTGACAGCCGTTTATTTGCATGGCCGACATGGAATACTTCATATCTAATGCGGTGCCCATCGAAGGGGAAATGTCTGGCTGGGCTTGGCATTCTCTGCCAGCAAGCTGTTTGAAGGGATTCTCGGCAGCCAGACCTGAGGCATTCAGCTCCCACATTAAACGGGTTTTCTATGATGAGACAACCCTTTGTATGGGGGCTTTTAGTACATACAACTGCCACCCTATAGCATAGGAAATGCAATTTGTAAAAAATGAACAGGCTGGATGTCTTAGGCTACATTCTCACGACCGTATTCATTTTGTAGCCCGCAAATCGCAGATGCATCCTGCACTTTTCACGGGCCCCATTGTAAAAATGGGCAAGAATAGGACCTATTCTATAATTTGCAGCATGGAGGCAGACAGCACACACGACATAAAAATCAATGGGTCCGCGAACACTGAAAATACGGTCATGTGAATGCAGCCTTAAAGGGGTTGTCCGGGTTCAGAGAAGAACCCGGACATACCTGCAATTTCACCCAGGCAGCCTGCCTGAAGAGGACATCGGAGCATCTCATGCTCCGATGCCCCCCCCTTGCCCTGCGCTAGATCGCGCAGGGCAAGGTCTCTTGTTTTGAAAATACTCGCTGCCGGGCGGGTACTTCCGCCGGCAGTGAGTTCGGTGACGTCACCGGCCTTAATGGGCCGGCTTTAGCGCTGCCCTAGCCGTTTTACTGGCTAGGCAGCGCTGAAGCCTGTCCATCAGCGCCGATGACGTCACCGACTCACTGCCGGGCGGAAGCCTCTGCCCGGCAGGGACCGGTACGTCACCGGAACCCGGCGAAATTCCTTTGCCCTGCGCTAATTAGCGCAGGGCAAAGGAGGGCATCGGAGCATAGGATGCTCCGATGCCCTCTTCAGGCGGGCTGCCTGGGTGAAATTGCAGGTATGTCCGGGTTCTTCTCTGAACCCGGACAACCCCTTTAATCTTCGATTTTAGCTGAGCACCAGTAAATGAATATTCTCTTAAAGGGGTTTTCCAAGATAATTTAACTGATGACCTATCGATTGGTGGGCTTTGGACAACCAGGACCACCACCGATCAGCTCCCAGTAGCGCAGCTGCATTCTCTCAGCTCACCAAGCACAGCGCCGTACATAGTATAGCGGCTGTACTTGGTATCACAACGCAGCCCCATTCACTTCAGGTTAAGCTGTGAGAAGGCTGCAGAGCTACTGCGAGCTCCGGTACTCAGACCCCCACAGTCTCAGAAACCCCCTTTAAGTGGTGCAGTCTTGTATAATGCTCCGCTCTCTCTCTTAGCACATGCCGGTAAGTTGGCTTTGTTAAGTGACAGTGATGGTTTTTGCCTTTCTTCCGATGGGTCTCTATTAGAGATGAGCGAGCATGCTCAGCCGAGCATGCTCGAGTGCCATTTTTGCTTATTTGCGTACACATTTTAAAATTCGTACGCTATTCATACGCATATTTTAATCTATACGCAAATGCGTACGAATAGTGTACAAATTGAATTTGTATGCTATTCGTACACTATTCATACGCATTTGCGTATAGATTAAAATATGCGTATGAATAGCGTACGAATTTTAAAATGCGTACGCAAAAATGGCACTCGAGCATGCTCGCTCATCTCTAGTCTCTATGTATTCTGTCTTCTGATTTGTCGCTAGCTGTGTTGTGGTGTCTCATATCCCCTCATATTTCACTGGTTACTCTGTGCCCTCCACGATCAGCCGCATTGACATACAGTAGCTCCATGGTCCACGTACATTATCCATCAGTACCAGACTGACTGCATCACTCGGCTGAGTCCTTGGAGAAGTCTTCCTCCTTATAACACTGTTCACCTTCTATTCTTCCTCCTTTCACTAGAATGGACGCATGCTCCACTCTCTAACCCCGACACCCGTGTACCGTCTGGATGCCCACCACTCTTCCCTCGTCTCTCCTGGCATTTTTGTAGTACGTTAGCTTTGCATGTCTGTTTTGAGTTGGAATGGCAGTAGTTTTTAGTTATGTTAAGCATGAATTAATTATTTTTCCTTCTGGATTTGAGCAGTCCTAATTTCTTCTCTATTTCCTTTTCTCCCTTGCCCTTTCCTACCCCGATGCCTGGCTACACCCCGTCTCCTCCATCCGTCACATCGTGGTTGATAATATGGCTCTGCGCTCATGCCATGCGCTCACATACTCATATGAACAAACAAACAAAAAAAAAAAAACACCTGCCCTCCGAACCCCTCCTGGCCTTCCCCCGTCACAATGGCGGATGTTGCCACGCATATTGTCCAATCAGGGTGAAAATTCCTTCCTACAGGCCACCGTGGAAAAACTGGGACCACTGCCACGCATCCTCGCGGACATCACCAAATCACTGACCAATCCCACCCCCATCCAGCAACAGCTAAGACGATTCAGTGAGCACAGCTCCACTCCGAATGTAATTGGCAGCCTTTCGTCGGGACTTCAGAAGATATTTGAGGATCCTGCAGACAGGTGAGTCACATATATGGACTGTGTATTATACACTGCCTTTTTTTGGTGTGGTCTATGTAATGTTTTTAGGGTTATTTTACTCTTATTGCATCATGGGAGGCTATCGTAAAAACATATGTGCATAAAATAACTTCAAGAATAGTCAGTCCCCTTGAGGGGGTCTTAAAAATGCCAATATTTGGGAGGGGTGCTGAATGGAACTGTCCCATCAGAACAACCCCTGTCCATATTCCTTATTAGGGTACCTGCGCATGAGGTTGAAACTTGAGCTTCAGACTTGGCAGCATTATTTGTGGATTTTTTATGGATTTACTGCAGATTTTAGTCAAATCTATGGTGAAAATCCACAAAATAAATTGGCACGCTGTGGATTTTAAAGGGATTTTCAATACTGATGGTCCAACTCATGGCACCCCTGCCGATCAGTTGAGTGCCATGGCCTCTTCTAGGTTCATCAGTCACACGTCCTGTTTGCAGCTAAATCCCATTCAAGTGAGTGGTTTTGGGCTGCAATGCTAAGCGCACCCACGATCCAATATATGGCACTGTGCTTGGTAAGATGTGAGGAGGCAGCAGCGATCACCAGGGCGCCACAAGCCCTTCATACAGCTGATCGGTGGGGGCGCTAGGAGTAGGACTCCCGACAATCAGATTGATGACCTATCCTGAGGATAGGCCATCAATATTGAACTCACAGAAAACCCCTTTGAAGTCCGCGCCAAATGTGAATTTACATGCGGGCAATTTTTCTGTTGTGTAAGATTTCTTAAAATCTCCTCAACTTGCCTAGTACTGTATTAGGCTTCTTTTACACTAGCGTTAGACTTGTCCGGCAGGGGAGCAGCGTGCAGGATCCGTACTAACTCTTGCTCACATGTACTGCCGGAAGTCTCCTCCGGCCCCATTCACTATAATGGGGATGGGCGGGAGAGGTGGCTGTAGCACAGCAAACATGCGGAGAGGCGGCCGGACAAAAACCGCAGCCAAACGCTAGCCTGAAAGAAACCTTATGCTGCATCTGTAAAGCCGCGTGGAAAATCCTCATGAACGTGTGCTTGCAGCCCTAGAGGGGGTCTTCTACTTCAGACCCCCCAACCTCTACGCCCCACATTATTCTCACTCTGGAAGACATCTGAATGGCTGTATGTAATTCTACATTTCCCCACTAGTGGTCACTACAGAAAAAATAAGCAGGTGACCACAGCCTCACCTGGAAAAATCACCCGCAACTCTCATACGAGGAAATGTCAGTTGTATCCAAACATAATTTCCATGAGACTGTTCCTGCTGTGGAATATACGTATTCAATGCATGCTAGGTATTAATTTCGTCGCAACAGCTAGTCATTCAGTATGGTGACATTAGAGACGTGCTCACAGATATTTACTTTTTAAGTAATAGCATGGAGGACTTTATGAATTTTTTATTGGTAATTGGCAGAGATTTTTAATGTCTAACCAGTGATTATTTTTGTGCAGTGACCTTCTAAAGCTGAAGTCTCCAACCATTGAAAATGCAGAAAACTACTTCAGGGGGAAAACGTTGCTTCTTGTCCAGCAGGCATCAACGCAAAGTATGTCTTATTCTGACAAAGACGATAGAGACAATGTGCTTCCCAATGGACGCAGCGTGTCCTTGATGGACCTACAGGACTCCACTGTCACTCACAGTGAGCGTTCCTCCGTTGTTCAGGAGCCACCGTTGCGATTAACCGGCAGCCAGTTGTCTATTGCACATGTAGCCACCATCAAGCAGTTACGGGACAACCAGGGCACACCGCAAAGTGCTCCACAAGTCAGGAGACCCTTACACCCAGCCTTGAGTCAGCAGAACAGCTTGCAGCCCCTGTCCTTCCAAAACCCCGTCTACCACCTCAACAACCCCCCACCATCCATGCCCAAAGCCTCTGTGGACTCTAGTCTGGAAAACCTAAGCACTGCCAGTTCTCGAAGCCAGAGTAACAGTGAGGAATTCATCCTCAGCGGACCTAGCAATAGCAGTATGGAAGACTTCACCAAAAGGAGCACCCAGAGTGAGGACTTCAGCAGGCGGCACACCATGCCAGAAAGACCCATTCCTATCGCACTGCCACGACAGAATAGCACAGGGCAAGCACAGATCCGAAAGACCGACCAGGCGGCTCTTGGGGCTCGAGCCAAGGCCCCACAGTCTTTGCCACACAGTGCCTCCTTACGTAGCACAGGCAGCATGTCGGGCATCTCTGCCACACTACTTGCCGAGCCTGTGCAAAATGGGAACCGGTCTAGACAACAGTCAACATCTTCCCGTGAGAGCCCTGTACCGAAACTACGAGCCGTTCACCGCCAGCAGACACAGCAGGTAAGACAGAGGGTATAGACCCCTTTGCTGCAGGTTCAGTTTCTGGTCCCTTTACTTTACTTTAAAAGGGTTCTCAACTTTGGACCATCCTTACTTCTTAGATGGTTCCCTTAACAGTAAGCTGATCACCAAGCATCCCCCTGCTGGGACCCCCAGCGATCAGTTGTAATTTGTCAGTAAACCTATCAGTAAGTGTTTCCCTGCAGCGCCACCACAGGGGAAATTAAGAATTACACAGTGTTCATTCAAATCAATGTGCTATCTGTGTAATGTTGGACAGGACAGGTCCTCCAGAACCAGAGATCCTCTTTGTAACCTCCTTCAACTCTGCCCAAGAGGGACCCAATTTAGGAAGGAGCCACCTTAACAACTTCCCTAATAGGATATATGGAAAATGGATTTTCTAAATTGAATAACCCCTTCCTGCAGTGAGAAGTAACTAGACTTTCCATGTAGCTGCGCTCTACAGAATACAGCCAGGTGCCCGCTGCAACATCCAGGATCAGAATTAACTCCACTCCTGGTTGTTTAACCCATTGGATGCTGTGGTCAGTAGTGTCTGGGCATTTAAAGGGGTATTCCCATCTCACAAATGTAGTTTGTATAGTTAGATATAGCCATACCAATATTATTACTAATAGAATGTATTTATATAAAATGTACCGTTTAGAAGATTTTCCTATTTGTATATCCATTGTCCCACACACATCAGTCAGGCTGTTGCCCCTAGTTACGACCACCGCGGCCTTGTAGTAGAGGTGGTCAGCTTGCTCTTGTTCAATCCCGCTCTGAGGTAACTGCTGTATTGTGAACGCACATTACATTAACATGCGGAGACACATCTTAAGGTTGTAGCATTTTTGTCTGCGCTTCCAAAACGCAGAGAAACGAATCCTGTTTCAAGATCAATTCATCTCTATGGAGCAGGATCCGTTTATAAAGTCTGCGTTTTGAGCGGATTCTGACCACTGTGTTTTGGACTGGTAGCATCCAAAACGCAGATGTGAAAGTACCCTAAGATGTGTCTCCTCATGCTCATGTTATGTGCGTTCACAATACAGCAGTTACCTCAGAGCGGGTTTGAACAAGAATAAGCCGGCCACCACTACTACATGGCCACGGTGGTCGTAACCAGGGGCAACGGCCTGACTGATGTGTGTGGGACAATGGATATACAAATAGGGAAATCTTCTAAACGGTACATTTTATATAAATATATTCTATTAGTAATAATATTGGTATGGCTATATCTAACTATACAAACTACATTTGTGAGATGGGAATACCCCTTTCAGTTGTTTGACAGAGGGAGAGGGCTCCCTTTGTCACCATTAGGGATGAGCGAATCGACTTCGGATGAAACATCCGAAGTCGGTTCGCATGAAACTTTGTTCTAATACCGTACGGAGCCGGCGCTCCGTACAATATTAGAATGTATTGGCTCCGATGAGCGTAATAACTTCATAAATTCATTTCTACTGTAAAAAAAAAAAAACATTTCCCGAACTCTGGTTCGGTTCCAAGTAGTACATTGGAACCGAACCCCAGTTCGGGAAGTGGTTTTTGACAGTAAAAATGAATTTATGAAGTGATTACGCAAAGTCACGCAAATGTGGATTTCCCCTATGCAGGTGCGGCGTGCTCACCTTCACTTTGGGGCTCCCATTCGGGAAATAGTAACAGGCTCCAGAGGTAGGACCCTCACCTATCTTACAGTGATGTTATATTCTAGTGATACCCCGTCTATGTCTGAGATGGGAATACCACTTTAAGGATGATGCCTCTGGTGCACAAAAATGCTTCTGCAGGAACAATTTATCACAAATCAGCAAAATGGGTGATATTCAGGATGTTAGACACTTTCCGGGGCAGAGAAGGTAAACCACAGATCTGTAATGCATTTGGAAGCGTTGTATGAGAATTTGGGTTTATGAAAATATCTATAATTTACATGAGTCGAATAAAGGTACACTGCCTCAGAAGCCCTTTAAATTCAGCCCTGGTAAGTTGTGCGCATGGTGTAGCAGCAGTCTTCTGGCACAATGCTGCCTCCTTGTGGTTGTTAATTGTATAGCTCTGCACTTGCACATCATTTCTGAGAAAATCTGAACTTGGAGGATATTGAAAGTGTTGAAAGGTTATGAGCATTTTTTTGCACTTTAATCATTTATGGCTAAAATCATTTTTACATTTGGTCTTTATTAACTATTTGCAGCAGTTTCTGTCTTACAGGTTTACATTTCAGCCATAGCTGCAGAGTGTCTTTGTTTCAGTCCTAACTGATTCGGTGTAAGATACTTTGCATCTGTGGCTGAAATTAAGCAGGGAAAAAACTGTTGAAAAATTTTAAGATGAACTGTAAAAAAAAGATTTTCAGCCCTAAATTGGAAAAATGCAATCTTAAAAAAAAAAACTGCCCTTGAAGGTGTTCATAGCCTTTAAAGGGAACCTGTCATCTCTGAAACACCCCCTGAACTAGAGTAAGCGGTGTATAGTGTAAGTGATGCTGAATCCGAATATGTAAGTTTTATCTTCATACTCACTTCCATTCTGACGCTGTGCTCCCACAAACCTGCAGTAAAATGCACTCACTGGACTCCGGTGCTCACTCACATAATGGAGAGGACTCAAAGAAGAGCACAGCGTCGGAATGGAAGTGAGTATGAAGATAAAACTTACATATCCGGATTCAGCATCACTTACACTATACAACACTTACTCTAGTTCAGGGGTGTTTCGGAGATGACAGGTTCCCTTTAAGTACAGAATGTGCCCTCAGTTCACACTGACTCAGGTTCCAGTAAAAGAACATCTGGTGTATTACAGGGGATATGTCATAGACTTCAGTTTGAATTCATTAATTAGATTTCCGTATATAGGCTATAATAAACCTTCCCTGGGAGTGGACATTTTTGGTGGCACACACTTCCTTCCTGGATTTCCTGTGCTCATCGTACAGCAGGGTGTGCGCACTTTATGGCTGCTGAAATTAATGGGGGTCAATTGACAGAGAAATATCATAGACTGCTACAGCGGGGATCAGCATCCTCAGGCACTTCAGCTGTTCTGACACTACAACTCCCAGAATCCTCCTATCACTTCTATGGGAGTTACAACCAAATAAGTGTGCATGCTGGTAGTTGTAGTTTCACAGCTGCTGGAGTGCCAAAGGTTGCCGATCCCTTGTCTACAGGAAGTGACAGAATACAGCCCGCCCCCCCCCTCCCCGCAACATATACCAAATTTACATACAAAGCACAGTGTCAATGCACCCTTATCTGTGTGTATACTGTTGCTATCCTACTTTAGACTTCCAGCAGTACAGTACAGCTCTCGTTAACTTGTGTACCCTCTAATGAGGATGAGATATTTCTTCTCATTCTGTCCTAGTCTGTACAGCAAAGCAGACAAGTGAGATACTGAGTCCAGGAACCACTGCTCTAGTGACCCTTCTGAATGTTGTCATATTTCAGCGTTTATTTCTATGTCCTCCTGTAGGTCCAGTCACCTGTGGACTCTACCACCATGTCACCGGTGGAGAGGACAGCTGCCTGGGTGCTGAATAATGGTCAGTATGAAGACGAAGAAGAGGAAACTGCGGACCAAAATAAGGAAGAAGCAAAACCTGCTGAGAAGGTAAGTACATGGATACCGTTTCATTTTAGACGCACCAGATAATAAGACACACCTAGATTTTACAGGTGGAAAATAAAAAATATATTTTTCATCATACATAAGATCAGACTGCCAGTCTTCATCAGATTTCAGTTCAGACTCAAATCAGACCCCCAAATTTTATCAGACCTTAGATCAGACCCCCCAGTGTGTATCAGACCTCAAATCAGACCCTTCAGTCTGTATCAGATCTCAGATCAGACCTCCCCCCCAGTCTGTATCAGACCTCAAGATCAGACCCCCCACAGTCTGTATCAGACCTCAAGATCAACACCCCCCCAGTCTGTATCAGACCTCAGATCACACCCCCCCAGTCTGTATCAGACCTCAGATCACACACCCCCAGTCTGTATCAGACCTCAGATCACACCCCCCCAGTCTGTATCAGACCTCAGATCACACCCCCCCAGTCTGTATCAGACCTCAGATCACACCCCCCCAGTCTGTATCAGACCTCAGATCACACCCCCCCAGTCTGTATCAGACCTCAGATCACACCCCCCCAGTCTGTATCAGACCTCAGATCACACCCCCCCAGTCTGTATCAGACCTCAGATCACACCCCCCCAGTCTGTATCAGATCTCAGATCAGACCCCCAGTCTGTATCAGGCCTCAGATCAGACCCCCCAGTCGGTATCAGATCTCAGATCAGACCCCCCAGTCTGTATCAGGCCTCAGATCAGACCCCAATCCTCATTACACCTCAGATAAGACATTAAATAAACTCATCTCTCCTGCTCTGAATGGCAGCCCCGTGCTGCACTGTGATCTGACAACGCAGAGCATAAGATCATAATGCACAACTATGTCCTCACGCCTGAAAAAAGACGAGGGAGCGGTGAGTACAGCCAGCACAGTGCTTCACTCACTGCTCCCCCTGCATACTGATCACTGCTTCCATAATGGAAGCGCTCATTAGTATTCCCTTAAGAATGTTAAGAAAATTATTAATTATAAGATGCACTGCCATTATTCCCTCACTTTTGGGGGGAAAATGTGCGTCTTAGCGAAAAATACAGTAAATTGATGCTGGCATCTGATTGTACCAGAGGTTTTTCTGCCTCTGCGTTGTCTGCAGATGTGACCCTTTCTGCATCCAGACCTCAGGATTATCATACCCCAGTATCATGTGCATTATTAATAAGTCCATACATAGGACTATAGATCTGCCATGTAGTGGTCACCTCATTTGTGATGGCAAACCAAACCACTTCAGATCAGCAAAGCCAGAGGAAAAGTCGAACTGCCGCTATTGTTTTTAGAACTGACGTCAACTAAGTAGACACAAATTACAGTCTGTGACACTTCAAGTAAGACAGAATGGACTGCTGCACTCCCATTAACATGCCGTCCTCTGCTTCCCAGTACGAGCAAGAGATTGCCAAGCTAAAGGAGAAGCTGAAGGTTTCGAGCCGTCGCCTGGAGGAATATGAAAGGCGGCTCCTGGTGCAGGAGCAACAGATGCAGAAGCTGTTAATGGAATACAAATCTAGACTAGAGGACAGCGAGGACCGACTGCGGCGGCAGCAGGAGGAGAAGGACAGCCAAATGAAAAGTGTGATCAGCAGGTGAGACTCGGACTAGAGTCCCCCACTTTCCCATATCTGTCTATGCCGGACCTGTCTCACATCACTCATGTTCTTTCCTTCTAGGCTAATCGCTGTAGAAGAGGAACTGAAAAAAGATCACGCAGAGATGCAGGCTGTCATCGATGCGAAGCAGAAAATCATTGACGCGCAGGTACGAGGTTACCCCCACCGAGCACCATAATTTACTTATTCTGATTTCACTTATATGGAAAGGTCAGAAGATAAACTAGAGGCTGAAGCTCTTTTCCTGCCATTGTTGGGCGTCACTTTCCATTTTAGTTTGTTTATAGAGTCTTAAGGCGGCCATACACATTCAATAGCTGTCCTTTCGGCTGACGGCTACCTCTCCCGACTCCCTCATTACTCCCTACTACGCTTGCACGTTCGGCAAAACTTGTGTGTGTATTTAATGGAGAGAGGGGAGAAAGCCACTGCCAGACACCACTAGTGGTGGCTCATCTCCAGGGAGACATAAAGGATCAGATGAAAATATTAATTTCCCCCGGGGAGAGGGGAGAGTCAGGAGCTCCCTATGAACATTAAAGCGGTTGTCCAGTTTTCAGTATTGATGACCCGTCCTTCAGGATAGGTCGTCAATATCAGATCGGGGGGGGGGGGGGGGGAGTCCAACTCCCGGCACCCCAAGAGGAAGCTGTTTACCTGCTGGTCGTCGACATTGCATTAGCATTGACTTGAATGGGACCAGCAGTAGTAGTTATGCCGCCTCCACAAGCAGGATGATGGGCAGAAATTTTGAAGCGGAAGCAATGCTCGTCCTACAACTTCAAACAGCTGACCGGCCGGGGTGCCGTGAGTTGGACCTCCACTGATCTGATATTGATGACTGATGCACCGCACAGCCCCTATGAATGAATTGTCCCATCTAGACTTCTTTAGCTGACTATACACATTTGATCTATGTCTGCCAAACCTTCCAATTTCCGGGATTTAGATCACCATCTAATGTGTATAGGGCCTCCTGACTCCCCCCACGGATAATTTTGAAGGAGATGAGGATCAGGCATGTTGGAGTTCAACTGCTCCATCCTTTTGTTCTTGGAGAGGTAAACCACTGAGATAAGTGTCTGGAAGCTGCCTTCTCCTCGCCCTTTTCTCCCTTGATCGATGGGTGGATTGGGAGAGATTGCTATTAGCAGATAATTATCTCACGTATGACTTGCTTTGGAATCAAGTTTTCCCCTGCAGCACCACCTGCTGGTTAAATGTAATCTTACATGGTGACCATGCAGATAATTGGCCAGAGTGGGAGCCGCTCTTTGTGGCCCCTTCTACAATATCTATGTACTATAATAAATCTAATCAACCAGTGAACACTTAACGCCTGCACTGGCCTCGCTGCACCGGGTAAGGTACCATAGTACGAGCGGCAGGTCCTGGAGCTTCTTAACATGTTTCAGTCAACATTAGGAGAATTTGTTTTCTTTGTTGCACAGCATAAAAGAACAAGCAAAAAGCGTTAAGAATGAAGGAATGCTACAGATGAAGGGTAGAGATGAAAGGTTTTACACCCACTTATTACATGGCCACTGTTAATAAAATGCGGAGCTTCACTTCAAAGTCTTAAAGGAGTTGTCCAGGATTTTTATATTGATGGCCTGTCCTCAGGCCGTCAGCTGTTCTTGAAGCAGCTTTGGCTCCAGAAACTACACAGCTGCTCCGGCCATTGTGTAGTGCAGGGATCTGCAACCTCCGGCATTCAGGCTGTTGTGCAACTACAATTCCCAGTATTCTCCATTCATTTCTATCAGAGGCAAGTATGCATGCTGGGAGTTGTAGTTTCACAACACCTGGAGTGCTGGAGGTTGCCTACCCCTGGTGTAGTGGAAGAAGCTGATTACCGCTGCACCGCTCCCATTCACTTCAGGACCATTCTGGCGGCAGCTGTTCTTCCCAACTCCCCCATAAAGGTGCACACTTGGCTTTGCTGAACTTGCATGTGTTCTCATTGGGGAGAGGGGTGTAAGCCGTTGGCAGACATCTTACTTTCTCTGTAATCAGGCTTTGAAATTCAACATGCCCAATCCTTCTTTCACCCCAACGTCATCTATTGGGAAAGAGTCAGGAGTCCCCCATACACACAGTATATTCATCTGCTCCGGTGTAGTGCAGTAAACTTAAGGACGTGGCTGAAACCGCCACTATGTGGTCTTTTCAGCCTACTTATTCATCAGACTTGAAGACACTAATGTCTTCACTGTCGGGGGAGGGCTGTGCAGCAGGGTGAAATCCAAATTCCCAGTGCACGCCCCCGCCCCATCCCCTCTTGCCTTCATCAGGAACCTATGTTCTGTCAATAGAGAGAACAGAGGCTTCTAAAATTTGCATGCAGCCCTATCGACAGCCCTTCTGCCTTAATTGCTGGACGTATTCTGCTGACAGTGCCAGGAATAGCAGTCATGGGGAAAATAACTTCCCAACCTCTTAATTTTCACCCAGATTGCTCCTCTCGAGAGGAGTTTTTTGGCTTTCAGTGCAACGGAGGTAAAATGTCTCTTGGTGACAGGGATGTGAAGGGTAAGAGAACAGACACGTGCGGAGAGCAGCACAGTTAGGTAACCAGCGCAGCCGCTTAGACGTTTAAATCCACCGACAGCTGGAAAGCCGAAGTTCACCTAATCCTCCTTTGCAGTGCGATACCTTCAGTTTTTAGGTCAGCTGAATATTTCTGGCAGAAATGTTGGGGGGATGAGAATTCTTAACCCCTTTTGCGAATGTAATATTTTATTTTGCGTTGCCTTCTCGTGTAAGTGTTTGACTCTAATGTGTCAGGAAGATGGAGCTGGTGTAAAAAGTAAGGGTCTCGTCACTGTCCATGTCCTGTGTGAGCCGCACTTCATCCGTCTTGTGTCATTACATGGCGTCGGCAAAGCTTCCAGTGCGGGGATTTCAGTCTCCTTCCTCACTAAGAAAAAAAATAACCACTGACTTTCTCTCTCATGTTAGTCTCATCACAACTGTGTTAAATTACAGGTCATTAATGGGAGTGTAACGCAAACAGGCAAGTAAAACCAGTGCGCATAATAGCTAAGCAGTGTCCCCAGACATGGCCTGTGCCTGACCTCCTACACATTCCAGCTCCTTGTCTCTGGAGGGTCACTGGTGAGAGTGAAGGCTAGGGTAACCCTCACCCTGGTCATACCCCTGTCTCTGAAATCCTCAGCTCATGGTAGAAATATGATAGATGTATACAGAAGACGTTTCTCACACATCCCGTTCCAGTCCCGGCAGTGCTTGCTCCAGGCCATTCAAATATATATTAGTAGTACTTGTCCTGGCAGTGCTTACTCTAAGCCAGGGATGCTCAGCCTGTGGCCCTCCAGCTGTTGCAAAGCTACAATTGCCAGCATGCCCTAATAGCTGTAGGCTGTCCAGGCATAATGGGAGTTGTAGTTTTGCAACAGCTGGAGGGCCACAGGTTGGGCCACTCATTAGGTGCACTCATATGTATGTTAGCAGTGCTTGTCCTGGCAGTGCTTGCTCCAAGCCATTCATTAGGTGCACTCATATATATGATAGTAGTGAAGGCAGCCACGTCAGGGGCTTGTGCGTCAGTCACAGCACTGCTCCGGGGGGTGATAGACAAGCCCTCATCACATGGGGTGACGTTATTGTACTTCATTCCTGTATACAGTAGTGCAGAGAGTCGTTCATGCAGTACCAGCACATATGAGGCGCTGGTCTTGGTAAATTTCTGCCATTGTTCTTACCTTGTCTACACAGTGGTCTTATTTTTTGGTTGGCCATTTTACCCAAGCGTTAAAGTTTAAAGAGAACCTGTCATATCTCCTGACACGTCTGTCTTAGTAACTGCTTGTATTCTTCATGAATGAATCATCCTGGAGAGTCTTCTATTAGAACTCATTATGCCTTTCTCCTCTTATTCATCCTGGAAATGTAAGAATAATTTGACAACTGTTTTTGAGCCCCCATTCAATCTCACACTGTTCAATCAGCGCTGACAGCGTCAGACCGTGTAGGGACACACCCATTTGACAAGGAAAATAGTAACACCCAGTTGTCAATATTTAGGAGGAATAACAGAGGAATGGCGGAATTCAATGTTATTTGAGATTATGTTATATTATCTGCTAAAACAGACATGTCAGGAGAGTCAACAGGCCCTCTTGCAAGTTACATCTATCTTCTCCAAGCAGTCTTTCCATGTTACTTACATGCAAGATATACTAATATACTAGAATAACTCCATCACCACCATGCTAATGTACTACCATAAGAGTCAAGCACTGTGATTATTACAATAGCATGAAATCTGTTGGCATGTTGTGTTACCAGGGACAGGAATGAGGTTGAAGATGTGACCTTAGAAGCGGTCAGGACCGAACAGGGGCCCTTATCACAGCCGTGACCATGAAGGAATATAACATACAATGTAATGTGCACCATAAACTAGAGAGGTTGTTTTTTGTGCCCTATAGCAAAGACCCCTTTTTATATTCTGTGTAGGACCACCATCAACCTCTGTAAGCCAGAAAACCGGCATTAAAACAGTCCACAAAGTTGGATGCGCAACCAGCTTGTGCAAAATGTTGTGACTTTTTTGGGGTTTACGCCACTGTTCCAAACAGTGAGCAGGGTGGTGTAGGGCTGAGCATAGCCGGCCTGGCACATTTACTATAATGTACACTAGAAAACTACCATAGATGATGCCTGACCTCTACACCAGCTCTGCTGACGTAGATTTCAGTTCTGGCACACGGACATGCACTACAGTTATTAAGAGGCGTGACCCTCTTAATTGTGACACCCCTGACACCAGCATGAGATAGATTAAGACTGACTTGTAAAAACTCATGTCTTAATAAATGTCTTCCTATGGGTTTAGATGTATAATTCACATTAACTTATAGTTGAATTGGCATAGAAAGCTGTATTAATCCTGGCGCCATATTTAAAGAGCCTCTGTCAGTATGCCCTATTAAACCAGGCTGGAAACGTTGATCATGATTAAAACGATACTTTTCTTTTGTCTGTAAGTTAAGCAGTGCTTTTATTCCTATGCAAATTAGCATATTGAGTCACAAGGGGGCGAGGCCGAATCCTTGGAGCACTACTTTTGTTACACCCCTGTGCTCTGCACATTCCACCCTCCCCTTAAATGACAGGGCTAGACATAAGCATGCTGAGGACAGAGCTGTGTCTTAGCATGTACATATCATATACACTACTTACTCTAGCCTTACCATGTTGAGAATAGAAGTTTTCTATGCTTAGAAAGCTACTACATATTACTAGTTTATTCACAGGCACAATATGTAATTATAAAGACACCAAGAATATGTATAGAAAACCTCCATTCTCAATATAGAAAGGCTATATCTTTTTAACTGAAAAAAAAAATACAGAAGTCTCTCCTGGGATTTCAGCCAGGTACATCTACATGCAATTCTTACCACTTACCTCAAGGCTAGGCTGAGTTTACATCACCATTTAGCTTTCTGTTCTTCTGATCCATCAAAAGAAGCCTATCATGTTCAGAGGAGTGGTTTTCTATACTTAGAAAGCGAATACATATTACTGGTTTCTTTATAAACATATATTGTGTCTGTGGAAAAAAACATTAATATGTATTAGCTTTCTAAGCATAGAAAACCTCTATTCTCAACATGGTAAGTGGTGTATGTGATAGGTCAAAGTTCTGCTACAGAATGCTTTCTAGGGGAGAATGGAGTGTGCAGAACACAGAGGTGTTACAAAAGCAGTGTTCCAGTGATTCAGCCCTGCCGCCTGGTGCTCCAATGTGCTTATTTGCATGTGAATAAAAACGCAGATATCTCTAAACCTGTTTAAAATACAGGTAAAAGAGCGGTATTGTTTAAATCAGCATGATCAACCCTTCCAGGCACTATGTTTGGTTCAATAAGGTTGATTATGCTGACAGTCTCTTTAAATCTAAAGTGTTCTACGCTGTAAAATGATGGCCTACAGTGGAGTCTGAATATGCGATATATTAGTTGAGGTGTAAGGATGGAATGTTACAGGCTTATAACCCCCACCTATCCCTCTATTTCCTCTCCTGTACCCTCTGAGCTGGAATGGGGTTGGAGCAGTGCATTTTTGGTCTTATGTTTTTGTTTTATTCTGATTTATTTTGAGCAAACCTTCACTCCCTTCCCATCACCCGCGTTCAGAACAACCTTTCAGTTCCAGCTTCTGGCTGCTTCACTCCTGTGTTGCTGTGTCTCCTCCGCTGCCGGCGAAAACAAGCCATCCGTTACACTGTCTTCTGTTAGGTTCGATGTCCTCCTTGTAGACCCCCCTCAATGAATGCGTCCATTCACAGCAACTGACATCTTTTCTTCTCTGCAAAATGAAACATTCAATGCGCACCTCTTTTTCCAATACATATTACAATTATTTTCTGGTAATATAAGTGAGCTTAACTAGGTGGATAGGGTTACAGTAATGTTACTTTACCCTTATAACAATGACATACGGGCACATTTCACTATTTATAATTGCTCCTAAAAAGACTTTACAGATCTATTGCGGGGGATACATTGGGGTAGCATGACCAGGACCCTCAGCCAAAGTGAAAGACAGCTGCAAAAAGAGCCTCTCACTTTGGAGGACCCATCATCTCCATGCAATAGGCAGCCAGCCCACCCACTGAATTTTTGGCAGGCAGTATGTAATACCTCATTTCTCCAGCGGTGTCACTGCAGATTAATTGAACATTAGCTGCCTCACAGGTCACAGCTGATCGCTGGAGATCGCACAAATTGGATACTTTGCTTTGGGTATCTTCACATCTTCAGCAGCAGATGAGGCAGGCTGTTCTCGGAGAGAGCAGCCTGCCGGATCTGGCATTGCCAGATTCTATAGTTCACCACTGAATCCTCAGTGACTATAATGGGATCCAGCGGTGATCTGGCTGTAAATGCCAAATGTTGGCCAGACAAGAATAGTTGCATGCAACGTTTTTCTTCTGGTCAACAGCCAGAATCTAGACCGGATCAGGAATGCCACAGACGTGAACGTACCCTTAAAGTTACTACGCACATTGTATGATCTCCAGTTAGCCATAATCAGTCAGCGAGTCTTCTGCCATACTTTACTAAAGACAAAACATTACCATAGTCTTTCTCCTGTGGTTCAGAATTGTAGAAAATATTAGGCCATGTACAGATCCTATGGGTTACCTGGTTGCTATAAATTTTGATTGGATGGCTATGGTGTAAAGTGAGAAAGCTAGCCCAGCTGAAAGTATTGATAGGAGCCAAATATATTGAGTGACACATCTATTGGAAACCAATTGCTGACATCTTACCCTTAGTAAATTGTATCAGATTTGTAGAACTGCCAAGACTTTCCAACAATATGGAGACCGTCAGCATGACAACTGTGTTTTTTTTGCTTGATGAAGGTTCCATTTTGCATAGAAGAAAGTAGTCAGGTCTGGTCAGTGCGTTCCTCCAATGACCATAAGCTGCAACTTCTTATAACGTGTCTGGTCTATTTCAGGAGAAGAGGATTATGTCGCTGGATGCAGCCAACACCCGCCTGATGAGCGCACTAACGCAAGTGAAGGAGCGCTATAGCTCGCAAGTGCGGAACGGGATCTCTCCAACCAACCCCACCAAGCTGTCCATAACCGAGAACGGAGAGTTCAAGAACAGCAGTTGCTAGTCTCCCGTCAGGAACTCTGTGCCATCTCTCCAATTGCTGCTAAACCAAATGACTAGCGAGAGTCCATGGAAGAGTGATGCCTAACTACGCCTTTGCGCCAGTGGATGGATTCCCATCACGGCGCATTGTACATACAGAGTGACTGCATTGTGTTCTGTACAGAAGATTGACATGTAACATACCAAATGGAAATTAATAATATGTAGAAGATCTTTTTATATGTATAAAAGAAAAAGACAAAAAATGACATATTTTTATTTGTGTTTATGTTTCCATTGACAAGAGTAGTAACTATCAGATAAAAGTGTAGTAGACAGAGCTGTATATATCACCCTAATATCCGCACACACAATGTTAAAGGGCATCTGTCAGCAGTTTTGTACCTATGACACTGGCTGACCTGTTACATGTGCACTTGGCAGCTGAAGACATCTGTGTTGGTCCCATGTTCATATGTGCCTGCATTGCTGAAAAAAAGGGTTTTATTATATGCAATTGAGCCTTTAGGAGCAACGGGGGTGTTGCTGTTACTCCTAGAAGCTCTGCTCTCTCTACAACTGCCGTGCCCTGAGCACTTTTATTGACAGGACCAGGCAGTGAATACGTCATCACACCTGGCCCTGTCAATCAAAGTGAAGGGGGCTGCAGTTGTAGAGAGAGCACAGCCTCTAGGTGTAATGGTAACGCCCCAGTTGCTCCTAGAGGCTCATTTGCATATATTAAAACTTCACTTTTCCTAGCAATGCGGACACATATGAACATGGGACCAACACAGATGTCTTCAGCTGCCAAGTGCACATGTAACAGGTCAGCCAGTGTCATAGGTACAAAACTGCTGACAGATGCCCTTTGCAGGGCCTAATGCAGGAAAGACCAAACCAGTAGAGAACGCTTTTCTTTCCTAGAAAGCTTCAGATCTGACTCAAGCATGGCGACGCCAGCAAAGCATTTGGCAATACGTTGCAAGTGCCTTCCGCTGGAGCAAACTGAACACTAATGTCTGCAGACTGAGGACAGCTACCCTGTCGCTAGGTCAGTACATTTCACTCGCCCCTGGACCACACCCCATAAATAGTTTTAGCCAATTTTTTTTTTTTTTTTTACATTTTGAAGTTTACAGACGTGTATATTTGTGTATATTTTTGGTTGTAAAATTCTACCGTTCACCTATGACGACATTGTCACCACACACCAGGAGGTCACAGTGTGAGGACTCAAATGGCCGCTCTGCTGTATTTTTATCCCAAAGTGCATAGATGAATGTGATAACCTTGGACAGACAAATCTCACACTGCTACTGATGTACGGACATTTTAGAGTAAGCACTGAAGATCTCATGTATCATGGATGGGAGAATACCTTCCACTGACACAGTAACCAACGTTTCTTTTCCTTCTGTCGAACCGGTCATGTTAAAAATAAGGTCCGTGCAGGCAGAATATTATAGAGCCGGGGATGCTGAGCAGATTGATATATATATTGTAGGGGGGAAAAAAGATTCTAACAATCCTCTGGTCATCCTGAGTTTAGGAGTCCAGTGGGTGGTCCTAATCGGTGAATGACAGACTTCTCTGTTTGCACATATGTCAATCACAGAGTTGGACCGCCCACTGGACTTCAAATTATAGAAAGAGCAGATGTTTTATTTAATAAAATAGAGGTTATACTGAACCTTTTCCCACAAAACCATATATCAATCTGCTTGGCTCCTCCTGCTCTATAACATGCTGCCTGCATTTTCAACATGATAATGTTCCCCTTTAAGCCCGCTACCTGTTTACGGCCAGGGATCCCACAAAATGCACCCTTGCGGTTCAGGTTGAAGAGGCCGTATTGCAGATTTTGTGAACCATATTGTACATTGTAAATCTGTGGAGACCCTGGTTGTTACAGAATGTTTTGCACCTAAAACTAGGGAGGTATAAATCTGGGAGTTTGGGGACGGATGACATAACCCGGTATGTTTGTAGAGTTAAGTAATGAATGAAGTGGTGAGACTGGAGAAATTCTGAATATTGACACTGGACGCTTGTTTTATCATGTTAGCTATTACTTGGGTAAGGGCTCATGCACACATTCGTACTGGCTTGGCTCAGTGTATGGGCATCGGCCAAGTGCACTCCGTATTGCGGTGCTGACCCTTTGACTTCAATTGGCCCGCGGTCCGCAAGATACAACCAAAGATAGGTGAAGTTCTATCTTCATTTGGATCTTACCGATCGTGGACCCATTCAAGTCAGTGGGTCTACATCCGCAGCACAGAGTGCACACGGCCATTGCCCGTGTATTGCCACCTGAAATACTGGCACCACAGGCATGAAGTCGTGTGCGTGAGCACTAAGATTGTCTATCCATCCATAGGCCTCATTTAGCTAAGCTGTGGTCATGTCACCCAAAGCAGCCAATCAAAGCTCAGCTTTAATTTTCCCAAAGTAGTTCAGCAAATTTAAGCTAAGCTTTCATTGCTAAGAGCAAAAAGGCCAGCTTTTGGGGAACGGACACACGTTCAGGTTTTATTGATGCTGTTTTCGAAGCCATAATCAGGTGTGGATCATAAGATTTTTTTTAACTGATAACCTATTCAAAGGATAGGTCATCGGTATCTGGTTAGGGTCCGACACCCAGGACCCAGGGGCGTAGCTATAGGGGGTGCAGAGGTAGCAGTCGCTACCGGGCCCAGGAGCCTGAGGGGGCCCAAAGAACCTTGTGCCGCATAAGAAGACACACAAAGCACTGAGGGAAGGGGGGCCCAAGATGAACTCTTGCACCAGGGCCCATGAGCCTTTAGCTACTCCCCTGCCAGGACCCCCACAGATCAGCTGTTTGAGAAGGCAGTGGCACTAGCAGTAGCTTCGTGGCCTTCTCGCAGCTTTCCCTAGGCCTGTGTCACCTTGATCGGTCACATGGCCTAGGAGCAGCTCAGCCCCATACCAAGCACAACCTCTATACAATGTACGGCGTTGTGCTTGGTGAGCAGGGAGAAGGCCCTGGTGCTACTGGAAGCACCGGTGCCCTTCTCAAACAGCTGATTGGTGGGGGTGTCGGACCCCCACTGATCAGATACTGATGACCTATCCAAAGCATCCTGGAAAATCCTATTTCTCGTATTTTTTTAAAACCACTCTTGGGTTTGGCTTCAAAAACTGTTATCAAAAAACTTGAACGTGTGGCCGTACCCTTACGTGAGGTCCCCTGACATCATAGTGTCCCTACATCTAAGTGATGTCATGGTGTCCCATCTGGGACAGACCTCTGTATGTGGGGAACACTTGTTTTTACCAAACTGGAGAAGATGACGCTTCCCAGTCCTGTCTAGTTGGGTGTGTTAAGCAGTGGTCATGTCTACAGGTAGCTGACTTGGGGTCATGAATGACTTTATACAAAAGGGCTAATAAACGGTGTGAATGGCTGGTGAGTGCCTGACGTGAGAGGAAGATGTGCACAGATATTTATTTATTTCTCGTTCCCTCCGCTGGTTTCTTTCAGATTATTTCGGTTCTTCTCCTCTGTAACATCCAGGGATTTTGTGGATAATTAAGTGGTTTTTGAAACCAGTAAGGAAATTAGCTATTTTAATATTGTTGATATCTACAATAAAAAAGTTATGTACTTAATGATGGGCGTCATGTTTGATTTGTGCCACCATGTATCAACCACTGCCCCCCCTATGTAATCCACATGTCCAGCACCATCCCTACTTCTTACGTAGCACCATTTTGCTAACTTGTATATGTTCCTTGACCTGGTCCCTTATTCTTGCACATTGCAGACATTTCTGAGACTGCTCTATACATGAGAATGGGATCATTTCTGCAAATGAATGAGCTAGTTATAGAAACATCTGCGACAAATCTGCCATGTGTGAATATACCCTAGGGATAGCTGTGAACGTAGCATATTAGCTGCAGAGTTTCCGAGTAGAATTGCAGTCTGCAGCCGCTTGGTTCATTGATGATGTTTAAAAGGGTTGTCCCATGAAAAATATTCTACAGTTTAAAAAAAAAACAAAAAATGTATTAAAAAAATTAAAAATGTATTATAGCTACTGAGTTATTCAATGAAATCTATCTGTATAGCGCCACCTGCTGTTTGCTCTTTTTCTAAATTCTTTGTCCTGCTGAGATGGAAGCACACACTCAGTTCCATCCTTCAACTACCACCAGGAGCACCAGACATGACACCCCCCTCTGAGAAAGGACACATCCCCTAAGCTGTCAGCTTGATATAAATCTAGCAGAGCAATGAATGGGGAGATCTCTGGCTCTATGTGAGGTACAGGGCTGGTTCTAGCTTTGTTAGAAAGAGGTTTTCCTGTACTAGATTATGTATGGTTTTCATTTTTTTCATTAATCATGGGATAACCCCTTTAAGAACCACTGGTATAGGTTAGCAGTCCCATATTTCTTCCCATATAATGAAGTGGATCAGGTTATTTGCATCTTGCTTATAGAATGTAAAAGGCTACATTCACACGACAGTTAAAAAACCGGCCATATGACGGCCATTTTTTTAACGGCTGTTTTAATAACAATGTTAGTCTGTGGGGTTATTCACGTGACCATTTTTTCTTTGTTTTTGTTTTTCTGATGGCCCATGAATAACAGCCATCAAAAATAGTACGTCCTATTTTGTGCGTTTTCACGGACTGACATTCCCCATACAATTGAAGGGGACAGTCTTTATAATGGCTGTTTCTCAGGCATCAGTGAGAAAAACGGACCGTTTTGCTGTTTTACACGGCCATTTTTTTCACTGTCGTGAATATAGCTCAGGTGTTTCTTTACCTTCTTTATGTTTGCATGGACGTCATTTACAGCCCCTACTTGGAGCCCTAATGGTCCTTTTACCCTTTTTGAAGGAGCAGATGATTGTTGTGAAGGAACAATCCCCTGCTCGTGAGTGGAGGAGACATTTACATGCAGAGATCTCTTCCACAGTTTGGAGAAGAGCGATCACTAATGCCATTGCTCGTCCCCATACTGAATCATTGTTTGCCGGCGGCAGAGGCTGTTTAGACACCACGATCTACTGCCCACAAGTGACCGCATGAACTATCCTATTACCTGATGAGAGAGCGTTTCGCTCATTCATGGGGTAATTGGCGGCACCTTTAAACGGGCTGATCATCCATTAGGAGCGTTCATAATAACACTCGTTAGGAATAATCTGCCTTGATCGCACAGAGCAGTTTTGAGGCCTTGTTTTTCTGTTTATCCAAAGAAAGGACGAATCCAAAGGGACGAGAGAGAAATTTCTGCAGAGCACAACCTCTACTGTAACTTTACCGGTCTTAAAGGGATTATCAAAGATTAGAAGGGGGGGTGGTCGGTTGTTTTTCTTTCTCCCAAAAACCAAGTGAATATGGCTGAGCTGCAGTACCAGACACGTCCTATGTTCAGAGAGGGCGCAAGGGCGTTTCTGTAAGGAGGAGAGGGGGAAAAAAAAGCAGACTTTTTTTTTTTTTTTCTCCCAATCTCAGAAAAAAAAATGTAATAGACGCTCTGCCCCCAGGACCAGGCTCATGGCTTTCAGCTGGTCAAGACCGTATTTTTTACACTTCATCTTGGACAGTCAGAACGGGGAACCTGTTTTTTTGTATTTTTTTCTGCGTCCATTCCATTTTTTTATTTTTTATTTTTGCAGTTTGTCTGCGGAACCATTCACGTTAATGAGTTCGTAAATAAAAACGGAAACAACTCCGTGTGTGGGTGATGGCTCTATCTCTTCTTGCTCTCCCTGGACAAGCGTTGACTTCTTTATTTTGTTGAATTACTTATCACCACTAAATTAAACTCTCCTCCAGGGATCTGTGCCGACAGCAATCTTCTCATCTGCAGAAGAAAAATACAAAAAGAATGTTCCAGTTGTTGATACTGATTTGTTGGGTGTGGTGGGGGCAGGGTAACAGGTCGACTTGTTATATCATCAGCTGGTGTTCTAGAGCAGTGAAGGGGTCGTAAGTAAAATCAGGATGCTCTTGGGGTGCTGTCCTCAAGGGGGAGGGAGGGGCTATAGAATGGGGGCCTAGTTTGCCACCCTCTGAAACTGACACTATGTAAACCATGGAGTAAAATCATTGCACCATGGTGAAAGCAATGTGTATGACTGCGATAAATGTTTCTTTCCTAGGTCTACCTGCCATCCGGTACTGTGCAGTCTTTTAGTTAGCAGCGAATACAACATTTCTTTAGAATACGGTAAGTTCTACAGGACATTGCAGGATCCAGCAACAGAAAGACCCTGCCCTGTGCTCCATAGATTGACACTATAGATCAGTGGTGGGAAACCTCTGGCACGGATAGAGCCCTCTCTGTGGGCACCTGCGCCCTGAAAAAAGTCTATGGTGTACCAGTATGCCTTAGACTGTTCCTGCCCTTCATAAGCACAGGGCGCACTATGAACAGCATAGGCAGCGCACTAAATGTAAGCAGGTTATTATAGCTTAATGATAAAGTACATGGAAGATATACTGTATTGGACTGTAGTATTCAGGGTAAATTGCCATGTTGGCACTTTGCGATAAATAAGTGAGTTTAGGGTTGCAGTTTGGGCACTCAGTCTCTAACCGGCTTGCCATCACAGATATAGACCAACCAGGGCTTCATTTTGCCTAGAGCAACAGTTACAGGATTGTGAATGGTTTACCATGGACAGAAGCGTGTCTGTTGTAGCTGTGAGCTCCATGTCCTCCAGAGCTGTGAAATCCACCTTGAAGACGAGCCATCCAAAGTCTGAAACATAAAAGAAGCATTCTGAGGAACAATGTGTGCAGCTGGATCACCCTGTGTAATCCTCTGCATCTGTCTGCCTTTATATCATCTTTTGTTTTTCTAATAAATAAATTATATATATATATATATATATATATATATATATATATATATACACACACACTTGCAGTTACAGACAGGTAGCCGTATCCCTCTTTCTGGCTGTTAGAAACTGATTCTCTTCTGGATAACAGAAGTGCAGAAAGAAGTGTAATATGCAGGTCAATTTCCTGACAGAAAAAATCCGCATGAGATTTTTGTAATCTCATACACTTTGCTGCTACTGTACTACGCTGCGGTTTGTATGCACGTAAATCCACACGTAATCTGTACATAATTACAACCACTAGGGGGCAGTAAAGACTTTAATCTTGGCCTTTTGTAAAGCAGTAAAAGACACTTCAGTCACTTGTACGATATTTGTCTATTTTATGATACTTTGCTAAAAAAATTAAAAAAAAAGTGCTGCACGATGGAGATAATATACCGTCACCATTTTAAATCTTGACTCTTCTTTATGGGCTATGATGATTAAAGTTCTTGGCAACCACTTAAAGGGAACCTGTCATCAACTTTATGCTGCTGTACTGAGGGCAGCATAAAATAGTGACAGAAATGCTGATTTCGGCGGTGTGTCTCTCTTGAGCTAAAAGTAAGTGGTTGCTGAGAACCAACATCACAAACATTGCATCCCAGGCCTTGAAAAGAGTCATATCTACCTGAGAAGAGTCATGGTTATTCCTAATCTCCTGCTCTCCCCACCCATCTGCTGATGACTGGCAGTTCTCTCCTAGAGAGAAAGGGAGAAAACTAGGTAGAAGCCTGTCAGTCATCATCAGGTGGGCAGGGAGAGCAGGAATTCATGAATAACCATGACTCTTCTCATGAAGATTTGACTCTTTCCCAGGCCTAATCTGCAATGTTTGTGATGTTGGTTCTCGGCAACCACTTACTTTTAACTTATAAATGACAGACCTCTGAAATCAGCTCACCTGTCTCTACTTTATTCTGCTGTTAGTATGGGTAGCATAAAGGTGATGACAGGTTCCCTTTAAAGGAGTAGTCTCACTTCAGCAAATGGCATTTATCATGTAGAGAAAGTTACTTACAAATGTATTGAAAGCACTTACTAATGTATTGTGATTGTCCATATTGCCTCCTTTGCTGGCTGGATTCATTTTTCCATCACATTATACACTGCTCGTTTCCATGGTTACAGCCACCCTGAGATCCATAAGGGGTGGCCGTGTTTGCACACTAGGAAATAGTGCTGGCCTGACAGCAGAAGCGAGCTGAAACCTTAACTTTCCTATAGTGTGCAAGCATGACCACCTCTGCTGGATTGCAGGGTGGTCGTAACCATGAAAATCCATCAAAGTAGGCAATATGGACAATCGCAATACATTAGTAAGTGCCTTGTATTAACTTTTTCTACATGATAAATGCCATTTACTGAAGTGAGACAACCCCTTTAATATTAGCTGCCATTACTTTGATATGTCCAGTGAGGACACCATAAAGTTGATGGCCGGTTCCCTCTGATGTTATCCCTATGCCTGAATTTACTGCTCTGTAATACAGAGCAGAAAAGTGTGTAAAGATATATTATGAAATTAATCATAACAGAATGTGGGAATGTAGAAGGTGGATGTTTGATTTATTGAAATGTAATGGATTTTTTAAAATAAAATGATTGATGAAGACTCTATCAGGGACATTTACTCCTCAAAATGCGCCAGAATTTTGGCTTAATTAAACCCCAAAAAAAACTACTGTACCCACTTTACACCCCATTTATTATATGTTTGACACACTTCTTATGCCTGGCTTGACAAGGAAACCTGCAACAACATGCACCAAAATGTTGCCATAAACTAAGTCAACTGAGCCACATTTCTGTGTCAGTGTCACGTCCGTGAAAAAGAGTGTCCGTGTATCATCCCTTTTTACACTCCGTGTGTCATCCGTAATCCACGGAAGTTGCTCAGCTGAAAAATTAATTTCAAGAGCCTTTTCTTTCTATCTTCCGTGAAAAACGGTAGCACCACGGATTCCATCCGTGTTGTGTCCGTGATTTTCACGGACCCATAGACTTCAAACATCTAGAAGGAATAATAGAGGAAAGGAATAACAGAATTATATGAAAAGATGCTCCAAAATTCTTATTACATGGGGAATTTAAGTAGTTACTAAAACAGTCATATCAAGAGAGGCGACAGCTCCTCTTTAAAGGCTATGTACACCTTCTGGGGCAAGATGGCATTTTACTCATTCTGGGCTAAAAATATTTTTTTTCAATTGGTCTTTATTATTATATGTCGTTCTGTCACAGTAGGTTAACTGTTTGTCCAGCTGTGTGAATCCTACTTTCACTTTATTGCCAGTCATCTAAAAAAACCTCATGTCTAAATTACTAATAGCTCATGAACAGTTATTTAAGCTAAATCCTTTCAGTAAGATGAGAATAGAGGCATAATGAGTGTTTAGGAGGTCAGAGAGGAAAGATAAGGAGCCATCAGCTGAGCTGCCTGACAGGAAACAGTAAAAATACAGAGCCTGCTACTAGAGAATCTCAGGGCTGTACAGAGAAAGGAGCTCAACATTTAGCTCAAAATGAGTGCAATGCAATAATAAAGAAATTTGCCCCCGAAGGTGTACATAGCCATTAAGCTTTTCATCCATGATGTGCATAGAGGCAAAAGCGTTTTTCATCGAATCAGTAGTACATATGAAAAATAATAAATCTCCTATATCTGTTATCCCCACACATGAGATCTATGGTAGATCTGCTCAAAACATTAGGAATCCAGTGACAGATACAGTATTGTATATATGTATAGGCAGCTCAAGTTCTTTAAAATCTACAACCTCTAATGTCTTACCTGCTTGACTGGGAACGGACAGGAAGAACACTGGATCCCACCATGAAAGAACAAAGAGAAAAACATGAGTGAAAATCAAGACTCAAGTGACATCTATCCAGTCTGTATAATACAAATCATTAACTACAGGCAAAAGAGAGACTGCAAACTTATATACTGTAGGTACTGGAGGTCAGTGGTGGAGCAGGGACCTGTACTATACCCTATGGGTAATATGCAGGTACATGATGTTAGGACATTTCCAGGCTCTTACCTACAGTGGTCAAGTAAATCAGACCCCATGGACGACACATTGCTACAGCAGCTGGAATGTCCTCTGTCTTCTCCACTTGTGGTTACACAGACAGGTTATTCCCAACCCTCAACAGACACATTTCCATATATTTAAATCTATGGCAGGCAAACAAATGATGTACAATTAGGGTCATATAGCAAGACTTTCATCTACATGATGACCATCTGCATGTTGACCTGGAGGAACGCCTCTATGGATGGTCTCACCTTGTGTGCTATTGGCTTGAGATAAAAGATAATGGAGAGCTCTGTTCACATCAGTGTGGTCATGATGCGGTGCCAAGTCCATCCTATGACTGATACCAGCAATGCCCGATGGGCCCCACTGGCTTTAAATGGTTTCCATTGTGCAAGTTTGGCATTGAAGAGCCTCCAGCGGCAGTGTGAACAAAGCCTAATGGGGGGGGGGGATCGGGATCAATGCACCACTATTCTCATAAAACTGCACTGAAAAATATTATGTTTTGAGTTGATTTATAAAAATATTTTTTCCAACATGTGTAACGTTTCCAATCATTTCTACACATTTTTCTTCATAGAAAAGTGACAGAGAGGCTCGCATGCCATATGGGCATAATGATGGGAAATACAATGTATGCAAAGCAATAAAGTTATGTATTTTTTGGTGTTTAAAATAAAAAAAGATATGCCTGAATTGGTGACTGTTGGATTTGGGTGTAATTATCAATACAATAAAATAATAGTATAACATTACAGTATTATCATATTATAGTGCTCAATGTCAGTGAGCTGCATCAAAAGAGCTAATTGGTTTCTATGGTAGTTTTTTACTTTATTTGGAACAGCTAGGATTTGTGTGTATAAAAAGGTTGAATTTGATGGACAAGGTCTTTTTTTTTTTCAACTGACTATGTAATTATGTGGTCCAGGAAGAAAGAAATAGTAACAAAAAGAAATGCGTCCTCTGTCACTAAAACAGTGTTCCCCTTCCATATCTCTTTGTAACTAAGGCAACTTTCACATTGGCATTAAGCAAGCTGCGGTTTTTGGCCGGCCGCCTCACGGCCTGTTTGCCGTGCTGCACCCGGATCCCCAGACAGTCCCCATTATAGTGAATGGGGCTGGCCCGGACTTCCAGCAGTACACATGGGCTAGTGCTGCTTTCGGCAAACAACGATTTTTATGTGCACAAACGATCGGATTGCCTGATGAACGCTTATCCTTAGGATTCTCTGCCCGTGTAAAGGTCCCTTTAAGGAACGACGTGGGCGTGGAGAGTCACTCTTCATCTGATAAGTGATTATAACACTTTTAGCAGCGCGGATCTGACTTTTTATTGCACCTTGTGGCTCCTGTAAGTTCTTCACCAGGAGAGCTATAGAGTGGACTGTCATTGCATTTATTGGAGGACATCTTGCGCTAGGAGAGGTATAGGGTGGGCTCGGCTTGCATGTTGGTACCTGCATTCCCTGGATTGAATAGAGGCCATTTTGGCACCAAAATGATAAAAAGAAGATTGGACCCAGCATGCACGTGGAACCTGCACTCCGTGAAATTTATGGTGGCCATTGTAACACATAACAGGTAGCATTTAGTGTTCGGTTCCCGTCTTACCAAGATCGCCTTGACGTTTGGCAGACAGGCACAAATAATTCTGTACAAAATGTATTTGCCAAGAATCTCAAATTTACTAAATAAGCGTAGCATTAGCACCAGAATACTTTCTATTACTATGGCATTTCTGTACTTTATTTGGTTTGCAGAGTGCTGCTGCATTGCGTTTTTTTCCCTTCCTGTAAGTTCTCACCACCATAAGGAATAAAAGGAATCGCATTACTCCAATATTCCTAATACTTCCCACTGCCCGTCCTGTGCGCTCTATAACACACTAAATGTTCATTATTTTGGTGTGCAGTGATTTGCCTTAGAGTCATTTGTTCCTTCGATAGGAAGAGGACGCTTCCAGGATGTAGCTTTCATGTGCCAAGAAAATCAGAAGTCAATATAAATATACAAATGAGTCAAATGGCAGGAAATGCATTGGTTTCATACAGAGGCCCTTACTAGTGCAGCTGCCTTTATACAGCACGCTATTTAAAGGGACTACCCCAGGACGAGGCCATTTCAAATTATTATTAAAATATTTTAAGGTTTTTATGTCATATTTCTTATCATTTTCCTCTCTACCAGTGCTCCCTGCTGTTTTCCCTGCGGCTAATACTCCAATCAATAAGGGTCTGACATCCACAACCCCACAAATCAGCTTTTCCCTGCAGTCCCCTGCGCTGGGACTAGAATGTGAATGGAACAGGAAGCACAGCGCCGTTCAATGTGTAGTGGCCATACTGGGTACTGCAGCTCAGCTTCCATTCACTCCACTGGTGACTGAGCTGCAGCAGTGGCATAGCTTTGGGGGGGAGGGAAGGGCCTCTAAAGGCTCATGCACATGAATGTATTTTCTTTCCATGTCCGTTCCTTTTTTTTTTTTTCGGACCGTATGCGGAACCATTCATTTCAATGGAAAATAATGTACTATAAAAATAGATGCAAACACAACATATGGACTAAGCCCTCACTCTAACGATAAAATCTGAGACTCTTAGCCAATATATTTTGATCAAAACACATCTGTGCCCACCTACCCAGCACCACAGTGGTCTCAGTTCAGACAGGTCCTTACACTAAACCTACCTATGCGGTTGTGCATCTATGGTTAGGAGTGCAAAGACTGCACATATAGTGTGCTGCTCCTAGTTACCTCTGTGTGCATCCGCAACCAATGAGAGGAAAACACGCACACCTATATGTACCACCAGAGGCTCAGCACAGGGGGGGGGCGAAACATACTTGATTGGGCCTTTCTTATTTTATAGTGCATTATTTTCTGTGACTTTATAAATGTAGCCATGTACATCTACATTTTATTATCATATCGTGCAGGATGTTTTTGTATCTTTTTTTCTGTGACTTTCATTTCAATGGGTCCACAAATAAAACGGAAGTTACTCCGTGTGCATTCTGTTTCCGTATTTCAGTTCCGCAAAACAATTCAACATGTCTAGAGTTGAGCGAACGTGATCGTAACGAGCAGTGTACTCGGATCCCCTGCGCTCCGCTGCGCAGCCATCCGGATCCGTCCTCCTCACCCGACTGCAAGTCAGTGGGGACGGATCCAATTGGTATGACACACTCGTGTGTCATACCAAACGGATCCGCCCCCATTGACTTACAGTCAGGTGAGGGCGGATCCGGATGCCTGCGGCCATGCGAGAGCAGGGGATCCGAGCACTACAGTGCTCGTTACGAGCACGTTCGCTCAACTCTAAACATGTCCTATTATTGTTTGCATTACGGACAAGGATAGGCCTGTTCTTATTGGGGGCAGCTGTTCCGTTTCGCAAAATGTCATGTGCATGAGCCCTTATAAAGAGAAAAATACGGTATTTTTTTATTGTTTATTTACTTTTATTTTAATTTTGGGGAAAGGGGGTTTTGATTTGAATTCTTATATTTTTTAAAACTTTAATTTGTACTTTTTTTAGGCCCTCATGGCGACCCCAATTTTCAATCATTAGATTACAATCTGTATAAAGTCATGGAATTTTATCCATTACAATATACAAAGATATACATGTACGGTGGATGTTGGGTAGGGGTTACAGAGAATCCATCAGCTCTCCTGAGGTCTGTTTTAATAAATTCTTGTATTCTTAATGACATTTAGAAATAAATTAACAGCTAGGTATTACCATTCGGGGGTGTCTCCTTGCACACTCTTCCACTGTCCAATCAGTGCTGGCTGTGTTGGGACACACCCCTTTGACAAGAGTTATGGTAACACCAAGTTGTGAACTTATGAATAAACATCGAGGAGGAATAACAGAGGAACAGCACAACACAAAGTAAAGATGCTCCAGAATTGTTATATAATGGAAGAAAAGAAGTTTTTACTAACATGTGACATGTCTGGTATTGCGGCTCAGCCTCACTACATCAATAAGAATGAGCTGCTGCCTATAATATGGGCAACGTGTGCCGCCTGCACCGATGGGAAGATAAAACCAGTACAAATATCTGACGTCAAGATTCCTTCCCAGTAAAGCAAGGACTGTTCCTGGGTAAATTCCAAAAACCTCTTCTTACGTATGGACCCCTATGATACCCCTGTTATGTCTACCTGTCTGTGCTACTGGTAGTAAATGGAGATTCATTCATCCAGTAAGTGGATGGGGGCGGCTCTACAAATCTTTACGGGATCCAATTCATTTCATTCATCTCCTGCGGTAATTGCTGCAAGTAAATTAACTGTTTAGTGTTTTTTTTTTTAATTGACCATATTTGATATTATAATTAATTAGAAATTTTACTACTCGCAGCCGTTTTTGCATGTGAATCTGTATTCTGAGTGAGTTCTGTATTTTTTACAGCCCGTATATGGAACTATTAATTTCAACTGGGGCTGCGTTCCGTTTCTGTATGTCCGCGAGTCCGTTCTGCAAAAAAATGGAACGTTTGCAGACAAAGACAGACATTGTTACAATGGATCTGCAAAAAAAAGATGTAATATGGACATCACACTGATGTCATCCATTTTTTTTTTTATGGATCCCTGTTTTGTGGACCGCAAAATACATATGGTCGTGTGCATGAGTCCTTATAAGGGTGTCATTTACATCTTACTGACAGGTAAGACCAGCCTTGAAGGAGCTCTGCAGGGATCTGTCGGGATCAATGGACGCCCAGCGAGCACCTCGTAGCGCTGAGCTTCCATGCAGTGATGATGTAAAGAATACAAGGAATGCCACAGAGGCTGTCAGGCTGATAACAGCTGAATGTGAGGGCTCTGACCTGTAAGACGCCTTCCATCATACAGGCTGAGGCTACAACGGCATCTTGGCTACAACACCTGTCACATGATAATAGACTGCTGCAAGAATTTTTTAAATTCTGGGGTCACGGTCACATCATTTTGTAAATCATTCAGTACAATGGCCGCATTGCTAGGTTACATGCACACAGCAGAATAGTTCATGCAGATTTTCGGATTGGATTATGCTGTGTTTCTGCACCAAAATCCACGTGTGCCCCGTGCACCATCCGCATGCAGGATGCAGGACCCATTGACTTGGATGGGTCCGCGATCAGCAAGAGACGGTCTGTCTCCAAAAAGTAGGACTGCTTGCCTCTTTTTTTCCCATAACGCAAGCATTTATGGAATTTTTTTTGTGTGTTTTTATGTTATGTTTGAATGGCCTTTTTTGTTCAAGTGTTTTTTTTTGTTGTTTTTTTTTTACTAAAAAAAAAAAAAAAAAGAGAAATTTGCACAAATATTTTTTTCTCCCTGGGTTCATCCCACTAGAAGGACAGATGGAGGCTTTGGCCAAAGGGATGAGTTTTTTGGAATATCTAATCTTTCTGCCTTTATGGAATTTAAAATCGTATTTCCACTTAGTAAAAGCGGCCAAGGGAAAGTATTCTATCTCACAACACCTTCACTTTCAATTATCAGCTCTTCTGCATAACGTAGTTAGAATGGAATTCATGGCTTGCACTATTTTAATCCTGAAGAATTCAATGGCGTAAACAGTAATGTCCGTACCTTAAACATTTTTATATCTATCATTGTTAAAAAAACGGCCACTCAAAGGTTTATGGTTCGGAATACATACAGGCTGCGCCCAATGGAGAATTAAAGAGGACTGGTCATCTTTCCTGTCATGTCTGCTTTAGTAACTACCTTATTTTTCATCCTATAAGACTCACCCGTCCATAAGACGCGCCTAGGTTATACAGGAGGAAAATAAGAAGAAAAAATATTTTTTTATCAGACCTCAGCTCAGAACCACAATGTTAATCAGACCTCAAAACAGACCTCAGTAAGACCCCCAATCAGACCTCAGATCAGACCTTCATGTGAATGACCCCCAATTAGACATAAGATAGGACCTCCATGTAAATGACCCCCATGCTCACATCAGATAAAAAAACTAAATCAACTTACCTCTCCTGCTCCGGACACCACTCCTCACATCCAGAACTTATTTTCTTCTTCCTGCCACGTGCTAAGCTGTGACCCAACCCGCACAGTGTGAGGTCACAGCACGCTGACACCCTCAACCTGTGCGCAGTAACAGCACAGCGAGCAGCCAAGGACCAGGAAGCGGTGAGTAGAGAGGCCGGGAGCGCTTCATTTACTGCTTCCCGGTACTCCTGTACTAATGAGCGTTTTCTGTAAGCGCTTATTAGTATACGCCCCATAAAAATGACTGACATCCCCCCCCCCAAAAAAAAAAAAAAAGTGGAAAAAGTTGATCTTACAGGCGAAAAATCTTCAGTGTAAAGAAGAACAAGGAATCCTGGAAGTGATTATATGGCCCCCACAGATCCCTGATCTCAACATCATCCTGTCTGTCTGGGATTACATGATGAAACAGGAGGATTTGAGCAAACCTATGTTCACAGGAAATCTGTGGCTAGTTCTCCAAGATGTCTAGAACAACCTCAATGTAAAGTTCCTTCAAAAACTGTGTGCAAGTCTACCTAGAAGAACTGATGCTGTTTTGAAGGCAAAGGGCGGTCACACACAAAATATTGAGTGCATTTGGGGGCCATTCACTTTGCAGTATGTTAATTGATAAAAATAAACTAAACTTCTATTTTTTGGGCATTCTTACTTTGCTGCAGTTTTGCACAATACTATGTGTGTAGAGAGATAGATAGATCTAATTAAGAATATTCTATCAAATATGACTTTATTGCCCATTCATAGCACTTTGCCCCCGTTTCATAATCCCGTGGCCGATCCTGCTCTGTGTAATATCACTGAAACATAAATCCCTTCACTGTTCATCATGGAATCCAAAATACAATGACATCAACATGGAATCCAGATGAGCAAAAGTTACTTATAAGTGCATTCCTGAGCAGAGGAACACATCGCCAGATGCCTCTCGCTTGGCCGAGCTCCAGGCTCTAGAAGTCTTCTCATCTTACATAGCGTTCACTTGTTGAACTTCCATTCACTTGCTGTAATACATATATTATCATAGTGATAGTAACAGTACTCCAGTTTCATTTTTCCACTTATGGTCTACTTTTAGCTGAAAGGAAATTCCACCTTAAAAATGTTATTTAAGGTGGAATTTTTTATAATATTATTTAAAAAGAACTGATACCAGGGAAACACTGTGTTCACTGCTGTTACTTCCTTGAAAGAAGGCAAGATATTATGGTGTGTCATTACATGCCCGGAACCTTATGTCCATCATTTTTTTTATTGCTCCAATAAAATGATCAGAAAGTGACTTAAAAAATACTGGAGCAGGTTTATTAATTAAAATAACTTTGGCCGTGTTTGTTAAAGGGGTTCTCCCATCTTGACTTTTCACAGCTTATATAGGAATACCCCAGTAAGCGCCGGCCTGGGGTTGGCCGAAATTATGGAAACGGGCGGTGCTAACGTTGCTGGATTTTATGTTTTTTACCCTTACACTCCCAGCGCCGTACATGTACGGCGCTGGGCAATGCGGGCACACGGCGCCCGCTCGCAAGTGCGGCGGGCGTCATGGCCGGCAAGTCTCTGCTGTTCTACAGCAGAGACTTGCCGCTACTTACGCTGATCGGCGGCGTCTTGCTGGGCCTTTAGATGCCGTGATCACACGTGATCAGGGCATCTAGTTGCGTCTGAACCGGAAGAGTACGCTTCCGGGTGGTGTACAGAACGCCCCGAGTGGCCAATCGGGGTGTCTGTACACCATATGAAAACTGTAATCCTCGCTGGTGAGGATTACAGTTTTCAAAGTGCAATTCTTATTCTGGCCACTAGATGGCAGGCCAGGATAAGAAATGAGCAATTCTTGGATTTATCTCAGTCTAGTAAATCCCTGATTGCTCATAAAGAAAAAAAAACACAATATATGAGCTCATATTTGAGCTTTAAAATAGTAAAAAAAAAAAAAAAAAGTTAAAAAATATATCAAAAATAAAAAATATATAAAAGTTCAAATCACCCCCCTTTCCGTAGAATTAAAAAATAAATACCTAAATAACAATAAATATAGACATCATGGGTATCACCGTGACCGAAAACGCCCGTACTTTTAAAATATAAAAAAAAATTCCAATGCGGCGAATTGTGTGGCGGAAAAAAGCGTCCAAATGGCAATTCGCCGTTTTTTGTCGCTTTTTTTTTTCTAAAAAAAAATAAATAAAAAGTGATCAAAAAGTCATACACACCCCAGAATGTTATCAATAAAAACTTCAGATCGCCCCGCAAAAAATGAGCCCCCATACAGCTCCATACACATAAATACCAAAAAGTTATAGGGGTCAAGATATGACAAGGAAAAAAAAAAGGGCAACTTTCTAATTATTTTATCACTATCAAAACGCAGGAAAAACTATACATATTAGGTATTGCCGGATTCGTACTGACCAGTAGAATGAAAGTAACTGGTCAGTTTTAATGCACATCGAATGCTGTAAATAAGAAACCCGTAGAACTGTAGCGGAATAGCGTTTTTTTTTTTTGCAATTTCACCCGATTTGGAATTTTTTTCCCGCTTCCCACCACACCATATCAAATATTAAATGGTGGCGTTGGAAAGTACAACTTGTCCCGCAAAAAACAAGCCCTCATACAGCTATGTGAACAGAAAAATAAAAGAGTTATGGTTGTTTGAAGGCAGGGAGCGCAAAACGAAAATGCATAACCGAAAAAACCTCCGGGAGTGAAAGGGTTAAATATAACATATTATATCATATTGAAATTGAAAATTAAAAATAACATCATTAAAAGTTCTTTAAAAATATGACTTAAACAAAAGATTCTTTTCGGATGACATTTCCTTTAAGATTTCCCTAAATGCGTGCATATTTCCACTATCATAATAATGGAAGAAGTCTAATGCCCCTTTCACACGAGCGGGAGACTCGCATGTCTCCCGCAACGCATCTACAGGGCTGGACTCGGCACGGACAGGGATCGCATATAATGCTATGCGATCCCTGTCAGTGCGGAGTCCAGCCCTGTAGATCCGTTGCGGGAGACATGCGAGTCTCCCGCTCGTGTGAAAGGGGCCTAATAGTTGAACTCTTTTGTGGAAAGTTTCACTGTGCTGTTTATATACGGCAACATGAATGAACAGCTGGTGCGTCCTGTGTATGGCAAGCGGGCGGTGGGGGAACACTTGCCGTCAATGCTCTTATCTGCTTTACATTTGTGTTTTCTTTTTCTAGAACACACATTTTTAATTACAGTAAAGCCGAGCAAAAAATGACCAGCCATGGTCCCTAGGACAACAGATGAAACGCCCCCCCTTGTGCTCCTCCGACATATCTCCCTCGCTCCCCGCTCCATCACAATGCGCCCCCTTTTTCACTGTTTGAATTGAGTACACAAGGCAAGCGTGACCCGCTATGTAGTATTTTTATCTAGACGTCTCCTCCGGCCGCTAGAATATTTACGCCGAGGTCTGATCAAACAGTTGAGGCCTTGGAGAACCAGATAAGACGTTGTTGGAGGGTCAGAGAACACCTGGCTCAGACCCATAGGTATTTGGTTGGATTCGAATCAATTCTCATTATACTCCCTAGAATGAAGTTCATATATTCTTCCAGATATCATTCATGCGCGCAGGGGCGTCGCTATAGGGGAAACAGGGAAAGTTCTCAATCAACTCTATTTACTTTATACCAATTTAGATTGATATTGATTGGACAGAAACTGTTCAGAATAAGATATTTGTACTTGTAAACGAAGGCCCTTGAGGCCCATCAATGAGAATCAGATCTCATATAGCACACGACAATCTCTTACTAACCAGCCCTGTACCTTCCATGGACCTAGAGATTTCACCATTCCTTGCTCTTTGCTAGATCTGTTTCGGGTTGGCTGGATGTTCTTTCTCAGGGGGTGTCCTTTCTGCTGAAGCTTTCTCGCTATCACTGCTCAGGGGGTATGTCCTATCTCAGGGGGTGTCCCTTCTGACATAGCTCTCTCGCTATCACAGCTCAGAGGGTATGTCCTATCTCAGGGGGTGTCCCTTCTGACGTAGCTCTCTCGCTATCACAACTCGAGGGGGGGAATGGGGTTGTCCTTTCTCAAGATGGGGGGGTAAAGAGGGCCCTTTCTGCTGCAATTCTCTCCCTGTAACGGTCACAGCTTCTAACAGCAGATATGGCTGATGGCAGTAGAAAAATGAAAATGAGCACCTCAGTAGGTGGACGTGCACATTAATACACAGATTAAACACCAGGGGGCACCATTATAATAAAGTAAAGGGAATATCTTACAACTGAAAAGTAAATCACAAAAGTAACTTTTTTTTTTGTTCTGAGTTATATTAAAAATACATTTAATGTTTACACAACCTTTAAGGCTGGAGCTACACCTAGACTTTTTGTAGTTATGCTGACCACAAAAATGCAGATCCGTTTTTTTGCAGATTAGATGCAGACTTATTCACTTCTATGGGGCCCTTTTCTTCTGTTCTACGGCTCCGCAAAACAAATAAAACATGTCCTATACTGGTCAGAGAAAATCAGGATGTGGCCCCTATTGAAGTCTATGGGTCTACAAAAATGCAGGATGCAATCCGGTTTTTGGGGACATGCTGAACTATCCGCAAAAAAACTGATCCACATTTATTTCTGACAACATACGGCGGTCTAAATGAGCCCTTCGACTGACAGATTGAGTCGCATCTGCAGACACTAGAGAAAAGGAGATGGGGCTTATAGGGAGGGGGGCGTAGCCAGATTTACTATAACTGACGCCAGAGACTGCCTCTTAATAAATTAGACGCATCTTACTCTAGTGCACTGGGGATCAAGACGCCTAATCATGGCGTATGATTAGGCATGGCAGTCTTGATAAATCTCCCCCAATATTTTGCTTTAGTCTGCGGCTGTCAATCAGTGCTTTAAACAATATGCAAATGTGGGCTACAGTGGGTAGAGCCCACCCTCAGTGCACTTAGGCCATCTGCAGTGCACTTAGAAAGGAACTTTCATGGGATTATGTATTACAAACTGGTATTCTTATCAGATAGTGGGGCCCTTACAGATTCAAACACTTTCTATATTTTTTTCAAAAATACCCCTCCGTTCCACCGTTATACCCCCTGCTGTTTTTGCTAGATTTAGAGTATCGGTACACTGAGGAGTCATCTCGGTTCTTGAGTGGGCGTCTCTTTCTCTCTCCACATCCAGGGAGAAGGAGACACCCACTGAGGAACCCAGATGTCTCCTCCTCCCTGTACCGATGGTCCAAATGAAAATCTCAGGCGTCAAAAACTGCAAGGGGCACAGCGGTGGAACGGAGCAATGTTTAAAAAAAAAAAAAAAAAAAAAAAAAGTGTTAGCCTCTGTAGGGGCCACACTGGTAGGAATACCAGTTTGTAATACATAATCCCATGAAAGGTCTTTTTTAAATACACTAAGGATGGCTCAAGTGCACTGATGGTGACTATCTGCCCCGGGCGGCTTTCCAGGACACTTAAAGGGGTTATCCCACAAAAAAATATATTTTGCAGTTTTCAAACCAGCAACTGCATCTGAAACCTTTTGTAATTCGTACCTGTACGGCGCCACCTGCTGTTTGTTTTATTTCTTATTTGTCTGTCTGCCTCACTGAGATGGACGCACATGCTCTGTTACATCCTTCAACTGCCCCTGAGCTGTGATAGCAAGAGAGCTGCAGCAGAATGGACACGCCCCCTGAGCTGCAGCAGAATGGACACGCCCCCTGAGCTGCTAGCTTGATATAAATCTAGCAGAACAATGAATGGGGAGATCTCTGGATCCATGTGAGGTACAGGGCTGGTTCTAGCTTTGTTAGAAAGAGATTGTCATGTACTATATGATGTCTGATTTTTATTTTTACATTAATCATGGGATAATGCCTTTAAAGGGGTTGTCTCACTTCAGTAAGTGACATTTATCATGTAGAGAACATTAATAAAAGCCACTTACTTATGTATTGTTACTATCCATATTGCTTCTTTTACTGGCTGGATTCATTTTTCCATCACATTATACACTGCTCGTTTCCATGGTTACAGACCACCCTGCAATCCATCAGTGGTGGTTGTGCTTGCACAATATAGCAAAAAACACAAGCCTATATGCGCTCCAATGGTCCCGGCCACCAGAGAGGCTAAAGCTTTTTCTTATAGTGTGCAAGCACAACCACTACTGATGGATTGCAGGGTGGTCTGTAACCATGGAAACGAGCAGTGTATAATGTGATGGAAAAATTAACCCAGCCAGGAAAGGAAGCAATATGGATAATAACAATATATTAGTAAGTGGCTTGTATTAACTTTCTCTACATGATAAATGCCACTTACTGAAGTGAGACAACCCTTTTAATAGACAGGGCCAAGAACTGAGGGGTGAAATGTATTGAAAAGCAGAGCAAATGAAATACCTCTGTACAGTAGGCCTGCGATGTGCACTGATCACAGTCATCTGTTCTGTGCACTGCTTTGATGTGGGAAGTAATTTGGCTAATTCTGCACAATCAGCAATGTAATTAATTTTGTAACCGCTATTCATCTGTGCATGTCCGTCCGGCAGCAGTCCCACAGTCAGAGGGTAATGGATAGGGACTACTTCTACCACTACGATCTACAGATTATACACTAAATATTTCCAGGGTAGAATTTTTTATCTAGAGATACTACCCGCACGGCATCCGAACCCAAGCGTGACGTACGTAACATCAGCCTACAGTAGGTTCTTCACGCGTTCGCCGGCAGGTTTTGTTGGCTAAACAATATTATGGTGCTACATGTGTAAATCCTTTCCAAGCGTCGTTCGTTTTGTATAATTACATTTCCCCTCTAATTAGGCCCTCAGGCTCTGAAGGAGTAAAAAAACAGGACTTCCTGTTAGTATAGGTCTGAATACCCTCCATTTACATCTCAATTATAGAACTTCAGCAAATAAGGTTAAAAAGATAATTATATGGTGCTTTCAAGTTTAACAAGCAATTATCCAGCACTGTAATCAACGCGGTAATTCCCACCATACACAGGTATCACATAAAGAAAATAAGATGTCCCAAGATGCCTCCTCAAGTAGTGATTGAATGTATTGAAACACCATACTGATCAGATAAACCACCGATCATCTGATTAAAAAACAAAAACTGACAGAGTGCTCCTTTAAATCCCCATAACTGCATTACAGTCGCACAGCTTCTGTACTTCATCTGCCGTGCTGAGATCATTTTGGTCTCTTAATCCGTCATGGATCAGCAAAAACGCTTCCGTTCTGATAATTCAACCGTCTGCATCCGTTATGAACAGATCCGGTTGTATTATCTCTAACATAGCCAAGTCGGATCCGTAATGAACTCCAATGAAAGTCAATGGTGGACAGATCCATGTTCTATTGTGTCAGGGAAAACGGACCCGTCCCCGTTGACTAAGGCCTCATGCACACGAACGTGTGCCGGCCGTGCCCGTGCTGCGGGCCGCAAACTGCAGTCCGCAATGCACAGGCACTGACCGTGAGGCCACCGCATGCGTATCGCGGACCCATTCACTTGAATGGGGTCCGCGATCCGCATCTGAGGGTAAGCACCGCAAAAAAGTAGTGCTTGCGCTACTTTTTTGCGGTGCGGAGGCACGGCCAGAAACACCACGGAAGCACACCGTAGTGCTTCCGTGGTGTTCCGATCCGTGCCTCCACTCCGCATCTCCCTGGGTCCGCGATCCGTGATGCGGGCTGCACACGGCCGGTGCCCGTTTATTGCGGACCCGCCATATGCGGCCCGCAGCACGGGCACGGCCGGCACACGTTCGTGTGCATGAGCCCTTACATTGTTTGTCATGACGGATCTGTCTTGCTCCACACATCCTCCAGATCCTATGATGGATCTCAATAGCGGAAAGTTAAAGTGCAAGTGTGAAAGTAGCCAGAAAACGAAGTCCTGTTCATGCCAGTCAGCAGAAATTCTCCTGCCCCCGGGCCTGCCAGAAATGCTGTAACTTTACTGATCTTCCATTTCCACTCCCCACCCATCATCTCTAACAGTAGTAGTCCAGGCAGTTACATTCGTTCAAACTGATGTAAAAAACAAAACAATAAAAAGATATGTATTTGGGTTCGCTGTAATTGTACGGACCCAGAGAACAAAGATATTATGTTATTTATACCGAAAAATGAATGCCGCCAAATTTATAATGTAAAAACTCAGTGGCAGTATTGCTGTTTTTTCACATCTCCCTCCCAGAAAGAGTTGTTAAAAGTTAATCAGAAAGTTATGTGTACCCCAAAATGGCGCCATTAAAAACTACAACATGTCCTGAAAAAAAACATGCCCTCATACAGCTACATAGACTAAAAAATAAAAAGGTTATAGCTCTTGGAAGGTGATGAAAAAAGGAAGAAAAACGCTTGAGGGGTTACTGGCTACTAAGGGGTTAATATTGTCTACAATTTATCATCAATGGGTGTCCTTCAGGCTGACACTTCAGCTCCAGAAACGCTTCGAGGATGACATTAGGAGTGTTCATTGGCCCCTTGATGTTTTAAAAGGCTGGGGATACACGGCAATCTTGGCCATGACACTGATCCTAAAGATCGCTATGCGCCCACTGAACTTAAAGGGGTATTCCCATCTCACAAATGTAGTTTGTATAGTTAGATATAGCCATACCAATATTATTACTAATAGAATGTATTTATATAAAATGTACCGTTTAGAAGATTTCCCTATTTGTATATCCATTGTCCCACACACCAGTCAGGCTGTTGCCCCTGGTTACGACCACCGTGGCCTTGTAGTAGTGGTTGCCGGCTTGCTCCTTTTCAAACCCGCTCTGAGGTAACTGCTGTATTGTGAACGCACAATGCATGAGCATGCGGAGACACATCTTAGGGTACTTTCACATCTGTGATTTGGACGCTACTAGTCCAAAACGCAATGGTCAGGATCCGTCCAAAATATAGACTTTATAAACAGATCCTGCTCCATAGGGATGAATTGATCATGGAACAGGATCCGCTTCTCTGTATTTTGGAAACGCAGAGAAAAATGCTACAACCCTAAGATGAATCTCCGCATGCTCATGTAATGAGCGTTCACAATATACAGTTACCTCAGAGCAGGTTTGAAAAGGAGCAAGCCAGCCACCACTACTACATGGCCACGGTGGTCGTAACCAGGGGCAACCACCTGACTCATGTGTGTGGGACAATGGATATACAAATAGACAAATCTTCTAAACGGTACGTTTTATATAAATACATTCTATTAGTAATAATATTGGTATGGCTATATCTAACTATACAAACCACATTTGTGAGATGGTAATACCCCTTTAAAGGAGTTGCAGGGCCGAAAGCAGCGGGGTACACTGCACGTTACAGCACATTTTTTAATACTTAGTCACACCTCCACCCAGTGCATATCTATGCCTAATCCTGCCTAGTCCTCTTAGTGGCCCCACACAGAACCTACATTGTGCCCGGGGGTGCACCTAGCCTTTCTGCTACCTGAGGTGAAAATGAAATGGCGCCCCCTTCCCCAATGCCAATTTCTTAACCTAATCCCTTTGCCACAATGAAAGCACTCATTGCCCATGGCCCTTCGGCTGCCCCTCTTTTACCCCTACCTAGTCCTGCCTGAAGCGATCGCCTCACCTGGCCTCATTGGTGGTGCACCGCTGCCCATCCTCTCATACACAGTGTATCACTCCCATCATCTCACATACAATTATCACTGCCATACAATGTATCACACCAATCAGCTCAGACACAATGTATTATTCCTATCATGTCACACACAATGCATCTCTCCCATAATTGTATACATACTTTATCACTCCCACCATCTCACAATGTGTCACTCCCATCATTTCGCACATTGGGTCAGATTAACAGTAAAATTGTCCTTGTTGCCCCTAGCAACCAATCACAGCGCTGCTTTCAATTTTCCAAAGCAATTTTAGAAATGATAACTGAGTGGTTGAGGAATTGAGATGACGATGGGGCATAGCGACCAATCACAGCACAGCTTTTATTTTCCAAGAGCAGAATAAGAAATGAAAGCTCCACTGTGATTGGCTGCTACAGGAACCATAGTTCTACTTTTAGGTGGTTTCTTAAATTTGCCCTATAATTCCACCTCTGGGGTCATATATCCCACCACTCATCCCAAAATCAATATGAAGAGAATGAACAGACACAAAGAAAATTTTAGACAAGAACATGTATGTAGATGCTGTTATATTAAAAAATAATTGTCCCAAGAACACTCCTGGGGTCAAAGTGTGAGCCCATTACATTCAATATGGCCGCTCTCATGCTAAGGCACTTCTTGTGATGTCATCATTAGAATGCCACCATCATGCTTGTCTTCGCCACTCTCTATGACGACCCCTTTACTTGTGATGTCATAATAGGGGGCATGACTCATTTACATATGACATAACAATCAGGGGGTGTGGCCTAAACCCATAAATCAGGGTCGCGCCATGACACTAGTGTCAGTTTCTCTAGCTGGCTGTCATCATGAGGAAGTCAAGAAAGAGGAGGCGGTTGACTGTTCCTGTGGTGAATGCAGTAGAGAGCATGGATTTCGGCCCACGGCAGTATCCTGATGATGAAGACATGAAGTCTGTCCACGACGAGGATGAGAAGATGGATGTTGGACCTCGCCAATATCCTGACGATATAGAGATGAAAGACCTTCCGGGGGCCACCACCACCATCAGGGCCTCAATCCCCCGGAAGAGGAAGCGGCCATCTTGTGTCATCTGCCGCCGGTTATAACATCTGCCGCTAGGCCCCTTTAATAACATCTGCCCCTCAGCCATATACCATCTGCTGATAGGTTCCCATTTACCATCTGCCGCCTGGGCCATCTACCATCTGCGGCTTGGGGCCATTTACCATCTACCCCTTGGGGCCCACTTACCATCTATAAATGATTTTTAACATCCAAATCATCTGAAATTCCTATGAAGATGAGTGGAGCTCCATCAGGTCCGGTAAGTTTGGCTGCTTCCCTCTGTCCTCTCCTTGTGTTTTTGTAAACTGTTTTTCTTATGTGGATATTTTCTCTTCTAGGATCCGACTACAAAACATAAGGAACCTCTGGTGACACTATTCCGTCTCTGAAAATCTGCCAGAGGTGCGACCCCCGACCTCCTCTCTACACATTAGTGGACCTGAAGCCAGCCAATCTTAAATCCGCAAAGATCCGGAGCCACAAAAAATGCACTAAAAACCCAAAATGTTTTACAATAAACATAGTTGTTGTTTTTTTAAGAAAAAAATGGTGTTTTATTTCTCTTAATTATCAAATTGCACAAACTGTACTCAGCTCTTATTTTCTATGGGTATCCTAAGGGTGTATTAGGTGAGTTCACAGCTGGAGCCTGAAGGGGTAAATTACCAATTTTCAAAAGTGTATTATTTAAGGTCACACATTTTTGCATAAAATCTGTGTGTACCAAAGTTTGTGACCTTTAGTATGCCAGAAAACTAGCACAAGTCTCACAATAAATTATCCACCCAGGTAATACTTTATCCACTAGTGATATCTCCCTTTACGGTATGTTCATAAAGTGTAATCACATTATATTCAAGATGGCCGCTGTCATGCTGAGGCATCGCTTGTGAGGTCATCATTAGAATCCTGGTATGGTCACATTTTTTGTGAGGTCACCATTAGAATTCTGGCACGATACCGCTTCTTGTTTCCATAGAAACAGTAATTTGAAGTTATTGGCCACAGAGTCTGAGTGTGTCATAATCAGTGGCCAGACTCAGGGGCATAGCTATGGGTTCAGAATCCGTCACCTGAGTGGCCCCCAATCTAAGTAATGCCACAATTTAAATACAATAATTATAATTAAAAAAAGACTTGGAGGAGAAGATGGAACGTCGGGCCATAATAGAACAGTCCTATCCTATTTTTTTGAGGGACCAGGTGACTAAAAAATGGCAAATTGTGCAGATTTTTTTTTTTCTGTTACGTGTTCACCACATGGGAGATTTTTTAAATATTTTAATAGTTCGGTATTGTTAATATATTTTATATGTAAAATTGGGAAAGGGGGTGATTAAGGGGCCGTTTAGACGGCCGTAGTATTGCGCATCCGCTCCGCAATACCGCGGATGCCGCTTGGCATGTGTTCCACAATTTGCGGAACACACGACCAGGCGCCCCGTTCAAAATGCCTATTCTTGTCCGCTGTTGCAGACTAGAATAGGACATGTTCTGTAATTTCTTGCAGAGCCACAACAAGTTCGCACGCCGCCGTTCACTATTGAAGTGAATACGGCCGCATCTATTCCGCAAAATTGCGGAATAGATGCAGGCGCATTCACATAGTCGTGTGAATGGGCCCTTAAATTTAATATACTGGGAGTTTTTTTTTTTTTTTTTACTTTTCATTTAATAACTATTAGCCTCCTTAGGGGAAAGGGCGCACTGTGCCACCAATGAATATAAAGCATATTTAATCAAGTATATGAGGCAGCAGTATAACATACCCAGCCTCAATAGCAGGGCGTGCAATCAGCAGCAATTAACCCCTCAGATGCCACACCTGAGGGGTTAATTGCCGCGTTTCTCTGCTATCGAGGCCAGGTATGTCATACCGCTGCCTCCTATACTTGAACTAATGTGCTTTACTTTCTTTTTTTTTTTTTGTACTTTTTATTTAGTAACTATTAGCCCCCTAGGGGCTAGAACCTGGGATCTTTATCCCTTGTTCTATTCACCCTAATAGAGATCTATTAGGGTGAATAGGACTTCAAAAGCTAACTGCTGCCCTGGGCTTTGTGCACAGGGCAGCAGGGAGCTTACCATGGCAGCCAGGACTTCAGTAGGGTCCTGGTTGCCATGGCAACCGATCGGAGCCGTGGCCTTCTCTGTGTTTACCACAGGCCCAGTGACGTCACGACTAGTATCACTGGCCTGGGCGGGGCTAAGCTCCATTCAAGTGAACAGAGCTTAGCCCCGCCCAGGCTAGTGAAACTAGTCATGACGTCACTGGGCCTAAGGAAAACACAGAGAAGGCTGCGGCGCTCCTGCAGCGCCGCTGTCTTCTCAAACAGCTGATCAGCAGGGGTCCTGGGTGTCGGCCCGCGCCGATCAGATGCTGATGATCTATCCAGGGGATAGATCATCAGTTTTACAGAACCCCTTTAACTCCTCAGGTGCCGCACCTGAGGTGTTAACTGCGGCATATTGGAGTTCCCTATAATACAGGTCGGGTGCCGGCTATGTGATTCTGCGCCGGCACTTGCCTCCTGTAGTTGTATTAAACATAGTTAACTTCATTGGTGGCGCAGTGCGCCCTCCCCCTCCTCTCCTCTGCCCCTCTCATTGGTGGTGAGGAAACATGGAGCGCGCTGACAGCAGCGCGCACCATGTTCTCCGATGCTAGGCTGCGCAGTAGCGCAGCTTAGTATCGGTAAATGCTGGTGGGGTCCAGGCGCAAATGGCGACAAGACTAAAAAGTCTTGTCGCCATTTGCAAATAATGAGTCGCATTGCAACCATTTTGGTCGCTATCTGGAGCCCTGGAATTACAGAGAGAACGGACAGGACAGACTGTGGTAATGGAGACTGCATACAAGAGCTGCCGCTCATCAGCCACATCCGCTCATGAACTCCATTCTTACAGAGATTCAGCTAAAGATCTTATCATCTGTATTCAGGACCATAATCCCTGACAAGCAGAGCAAAGAGGAGGATGAGGCAGCTCTTTACCTCAGTGTTGTGAAGTAACTTATCCTGCTGTGTGATTAGGACAGGTTTTATGTGTACTAATAGGACAGCGGCCATTTTGTTTCTCCTAATGACTGATCCCCAGACAAAACGAGCCATTATAATTAATGAAAGGTATTTGGCAATATATTTATTATGAAGTAATATTTAAGTATTTTCATTTTCTTAATTCCTAAAGAACCCCTTTAATAAATCCCTGCGCTGGATCTGCCAGAGTTATGAAGAGGCGCAGGCCTCTTCATAACTTTGGTGGATCCTCCGCCACATCTAAATGTAAGACAGCTTCCTAGCCGTCTTATATTTAGACCTTTTTCTAAGTCTTAAACAGGTGTCGAAAATGGTAATTGAGACGAGCCTGCTGGCCCATCCCCTTCCATGACCACATTTTAGACCTGGCGTGAGTGGGGGAAAAGTCACAAATTGCGGTGGAACTAACCATTGAATCTTCTCATTTACCCCCCGCCTCTCATTCTTCAGAACTGAACCGCATCATCCAACACTAATCTCCAAATTTAATGCACCAGCTCCGTCTGCACTGCTCCATTTAGTACATAGGTGGCTAGACCACTTTAGGAAACAATTAATTTCACCTTTTGTCACCCCCATTTCCTTGTAGATTGTAAGCTCTTGTAAGCAGGGCCCTCCCTATGTGTATCTTATGAATTGGAAAGTGCTGCAGAATATGGTGGCGCTATATACTTAAAGATTTTATATATAAGACATCTCCCTCACAAAGTGCAATCAGAGGTCTGATTGGGATCTTATTAATATTGGGAGTTTGATCTGAGGTCTAATTAAAGGGGTATTCCTAGGATATGCCCCCATTGCCCACCTCTGGGATCCGCACCTGTCTCATAAACGGAGCCTTGAAAGTCATGGAGGGTGCACCACTCTTGCATGGCCACCTCTCCCATTCATTTCTACGGGGCTGACAGAAATAGCTAAGCCAGTGCTCGGCTATTTTCGGCAGCCCCACAGAAATGAATGGAAGGTGGCTGTGCATGCGCCCTCCACGACTTTCAAGGCTCCAGAGGTGGGACCCACACTTATCAGACATCAGGGGTTATATCCTAGTGATATGCCCCCATTATCTGAGAGGGGAATACCGCTTTAAGGCTTTGAGCTGAGGATTTATTAACATGGGGGGTGTTAGCTAAATACTGATGAAAAATGTTCTTTTCTTATTTTCCTTCACTAAAATCTAGGGGAGTCTTATAGGACAAAAAAGGTATATATATATATATATATATACACACATACAACCTTTCCAAAAAACTCCTGTATGAAAAGTCCAGCCCAATATCCAGGGTTATGTAAGAGAGGCTTTGCTGTGTACAGCTATAGGGGACATTTATTTTGCCTAGTACACCAAAAAGCTGACATAAAAAAGTCACAAAATTTGGACAGATGAAGACCGATGTGTAGAACACCAACCTTCATGAATGTTCACCATATACTTTTCACACAGGTCTCACACCACGAACCATGAGCGTGTGGGCCCACCGGTATCTCACTGGCCAAGCCGGTAATTTAGTGTCCTTGTCGATGCCGGTATATTGTTCTACCGGCAGTGGCGTACATAGAGAAGTAAGGGCCCCATAGCAAGGATCAAACCAGGCCCCCCACACAGGACAGAGTTTCCACCTAATCCCCTTTCAATGACCCTTGGGCCATTTTTCCACTGCCTCATTTGCTAAAAGTTGTTCCTTTGGAGGGTAGAGTCCTGACCAAGTTTTCACCTCCAGTAGAAGAGGAGATAATCCCAACTAAGACTCAGCCCCCTCTATCAGTCGCATGGTCTGCCGCTATGGTAGTTATGCATGGATTTTCCTATATGAACTGTTATTAGTGAGAGCTTCCATTGTGGAGCGCTCAGTAGTACAACCTTTAACTCCCGCCCCTCCCCCACTTGTGTTAAGAAGAGGTGGCATTAGTAATTCTGGGGGGCACTAATGGGGGCATTACTATTACTTGGTGGAACTACTGGGAGCACTAATGGGGCATTAATATTACTGGGGGGGCTCTAATGGGGGCATTATTCATTCTGGGGGGCACTATTGAGGGTATTACTATTACTGGGGGCATTAATGGGGTCATTACTATTACTGGGGGCACTAATTGGGTCATTATTAACTCTAGGAGTCGCTAATGAGGGCATTATTAATTCTGCGGGGCACTAATTGGGGCATTAATATTACTGGAGGCACTATTTAGGGGCATTATTAATCCTGGGGCGCTAATGGGGACACTTAATTCTGGGGGGCACTAATGGGGACATTAATTCTGGGGGGCACTAATGGGGGCATTGCTATCACTGGGGGCACGAATGGGGACATTACTATTACTGGGTTTACTGGGATTTATTGGGATTACTAATAGGGACATTACTATTACTGGGGGCACTAATGGGGTATTACTATTACTGGGGACATTAATGGGGGTATTACTATTATTGGGGGGCACTAATGGGGACATTATTAATTCTGGGGGGCACTACTATTACTGGGGGCACGAATGGGGACATTACTATTACTGGGGGGAACTAATAGGGACATTACTATTATTGGGGGCACTAATGGGGACATTATTAAATCTGGGGGGCACTATTGATGGTATTACTATTACTGGGGACATTAATGGGGGAATTATTATTACTGGGGGCACTACTGGAGGTATTACTATTACTGGGGGCACTATGGGGATTACTATTACTGGGGGCACTAATGGGACATTACTATTACTGGGGCACTAATGGGGACATTACTATTACTGGGGGCACTAATGGGAATACTATTACTGGGGGCCACTAATGGGGACATTACTATTACTGGGGGCCACTAATGGGGACAGTATTAATTCTGAGGGGTGCTAATGGGGACATTATTAATTCGGGGGGCACTAATGGGTGCATTACTATTACTAGGGGGCACTAATGCGGGCATTATTAATTCTGGGGGGCACTAATGGGGACATTATTAATTCTGAAGGGGCGCTAATGGGGGCATTGTTAATTTGGGGGGTACTAATGGGGCATTATTATTACTGGGGGGCACTAATGGAGATATTACTATTACTGGGGACACTAATGGGGGCATTACTATTACTGGGGGTACTAATAGGCACATTTTTTATTCTGAGGGGCACTAGTGGGGACAGTATTAATTCTGGGGGGCACTAATGGGGGCATTACTATTACTGGAGGCACTATTACTGGTGGGCACTAATGGGGCATTACTATTACTGGGGGCACTAATGGAGGCATTACTAGTGGGCACTAATGGGGGCATTATTCATTCTGGTGGGTATAAATGGAGGCATTAATATTACTGGGGGGCACTATTAATAATGGGAGCCACATTTTCAACCTGTGTTAAGTCACGCCCCCACAACAACACCCCCTTTGGGTTGTGGCTTAAGGTGGTCGTATTTTTGTTGGGAAAGGTGGCAACCCAAACAGGACCCCATAGAGACCCATTCTAGCACACAATAAACAACTATCCTGTTAGGGTGTGTTCACACATGGCATATGCAGTGAACATTTTCCATTGCTAAAAAGCCGCATCAGAAACGCTCCATGTGGACATTACTAAAAAAAACAAAACCTGATCACTTTTATTATCATACTACCTACATGTTCTCGTGACTCCTTCGTTATATTCCTCTCACTAGTCACCATAAGACTACATGGGAAGCAGGCATGTCGCGGCAACGCAGGTTTTTGTCCCGTCCGGCACATCAGGAGTTAATGTTGTTTTCAGGCCCGCGTGCACCAAACTGTGGTTTTAAACCAAAACCACGCCCTTTCAACCACGTAACCACACCCACTAGTGGGTGTTTCCTTTCTAATCACGCCCGCACAGAAGGCGGGGCGTCGCCCTCCGTTGTCACTCGCACAAGGATTTCCACACTCCCGACTCCTCCCTCCGCCTGAGCCTTGTGTACTAGGCGGGAGCGCGCACGTCGCATTTCCCCGCCCATACTCTCCGCAAACCCCGCCTCCTTCCCCAGCATCACTAGCCTAGGGAGGCGGGGGCGCGCACGGCGCTCTGCCGGCGTCTGAATGAGAGAGAAGAAGAAACGGACAGAGAACAACGGCCCGGAGCTCCGGGGAGCGGCGCTGACACGGGGAGGGAAGCTGGCTGCAACGGTTCTCTGCAGGTAACCGGCAAGCGGGGATTTACCGGGGGGGGGGGGGGGGCTGAGCAGCCGCTGCTGGAGGCTGTGTGGTACCAGTAGCCGCTCCCACCGCTCTGTGTGGATGGTAGTGTGATGTGAAGAGGGACAGGGATGCGTGGCTACAATGTGACACATAGGGCCATGTCCTCTGCACGGCTCACTGCTGCTGGGGGACTACAAGTCTCAGCATGTCAGCCCTGGCAATGGTCCCCTGTCCAGTCCTATATAATGGGTCACAGGTCTCTGCTGTCACTGACTATAGCGCCCCCCCTGACCAGTGAGGACCACCGCTGTATAGTCACGGGGCGTATAGCGGTATATAAGGTCCTGGCTCCTCTCGCCATACGTCTTGTTGTAGGTAGTGTCAGTAGGTGTCTCTGAAAGGGGCAGAATGTAACTTCTGTAAAGTTTCTGTGGCTTTATAAAGTTGGAGCACATTATGGCTGTTGAGGTGAGAGCTAGGGGTCCCCGGCTGTAAGGGCCCCTGTAGAGTAACTATGTGTGACGTATGTAGTGGTGGCGGTATGTCATACTTGGGACAACCGGTACCTACTCCCGGTTGTATGATGTCCTATAGCCTATCGCCAGACTTCTGCGTTGTCACTATGACCCTCTAGCTTTATGGAAGGGGGTATGTAAACACCCCTGTACCGCCCGGGGGCGCCGAAACCGAAAGGACTGAATTTCAGCATAAAAGTTACATGTTTCATTGCCTCGAAAACTGAGTGATGTGAACGCAGTAATGGCAGACAACCTTCTTAGAGCAGTTGTCAGCCACCTCCTTAGTTCACGGGCAGTTGTCAGCCACCTCCTTAGTGCACGGGCAGTTGTCAGCCACCTCCTTAGTGCACGGGCAGTTGTCAGCCACCTCCTTGGTGCTCGGGCAGTTGTCAGCCACCTCCTTGGTGCTCGGGCAGTTGTCAGCCGCCTCCTTGGTGCTCGGGCAGTTGTCAGCCGCCTCCTTGGTGCTCGGGCAGTTGTCAGCCGCCTCCTTGGTGCTCGGGCAGTTGTCAGCCGCCTCCTTGGTGCTCGGGCAGTTGTCAGCCGCCTCCTTGGTGCTCGGGCAGTTGTCAGCCGCCTCCTTGGTGCTCGGGCAGTTGTCAGCCGCCTCCTTGGTGCTCGGGCAGTTGTCAGCCGCCTCCTTGGTGCTCGGGCAGTTGTCAGCCGCCTCCTTGGTGCTCGGGCAGGTTGGTTCAGCCGCCTCCTTTGGTGCTCGGGCAGTTGTCAGCCGCCTCCTTGGTGCACGGGCAGTTGTCAGCCGCCTCCTTGGTGCACGGGCAGTTGTCAGCCGCCTCCTTGGTGCACGGGCAGTTGTCAGCCGCCTCCTTGGTGCACGGGCAGTTGTCAGTGGCGCTCTTGTGACCGTACACAGGGTGAAACCTCACAAGTCTGAAGAGAGTTGAACAACTTTCAGATAGATTGTTTCTCAAAAGCAACAGCTGGGGTGCTGCCCGAACTACAACTCCCACAATCCTCTTCTGTATTTAAAGGGACGCCGATCAGTTTATCTTGTGCACGTTTGCTCTGCGGTTGAATACAGTCTACCATTCCTTGTTATCAGACATTTCAGGCAGGGGAGAGGCGGACTATAGAGATAAGGGAAGGGGACAGGAAGTCCAGCGAGTCCCCTGTCCTCATGATGGCGGTATTATCTCCGCTTCTTATACCCCCCAGGGACGTCTGTCTCTAGATCATTGGCAGCTCTTCTTAGAAGCTGTAGACCAGGGGGTCAACAACCTCCGTCACTCCAGTTGTGAGACTACAGCTCTCAGCATGCTCTATTCACTTCCACGGGAGTTCCAAGTGTCTACGCTGGGAGTTGTAGTTGCGCCACAGCTGGAGGTTGCTGATTCTTTCGGTAGACCAAGGGCTGAGTCACACGACGTCGCTGTGTCCGGGGGACGCAGGCCATGTGTCAGCGGCATCTCCTGGACGGCCCGCAGCTCCCCTGACCTGAGGTGACTGCATCGTAGTGATTTATCAGCTCCTGTCTGATTGTGAGGCTGTTGCACTGAGCTCATCAGCCCTTTATGGTTCATTATTATTATTATGCTTCACCTGTGGCAGTATGTCGCACGTGTATCCTGTGCGGTTTGTTGTGCCCCATGTCCGCCTGAGGCTTAGACCCATTGTCACTCCGCAGGGCTAATCCGTGGCCGTGCCATGCAGAATCTACAGGAATAAATTGCGCGCTTCTTATTTCTGGGGGTGGATTTGTTTCTGCAGCGCAGAGGGTGGGGTTACAGACGCCAGGACTCAGATTCACGAATGTGTCTGCAACTGGGAACTGTCTAAAAAGTGGCGCAAATTGGAACAAATATGGCTTCTCCACTGTATTTTTTTTTTTTAAATTCACTTGACAAGGGAATGGGGCTTTGCGCAAAAGGGGCATGACATCACCAGAAAGGGGGTGTGGCCTAAGATGCAACATTTTACATCAAAATTGCAAAGTAAGGCCACATTCAGACGACCGTAAGTGTTTTGCGCTCCACAAGTTGATAATCCGCAAAACATGGATAATGACCGCGTGCGTTCTGCATTTTGCGGACCACACTTGGCCGGCCCTATGATAGAAATGCCTATTCTTTTCCATTTGTATACAAGCATAGGACATGCTCTATCATTTTTGCGGTGCTGCGGAACATAACTACGGATGCGGACAGAACAAGGTGTGCTGTCCGCATCTTTTGCAGCCCCATTAAAATGAATGGGTCTGCACCGGTTCCGTAAAATTGCGGAAGTATTGCGGACCCAGAAATACGGTCTTCTGAAGGCACCCTAAGGCCCTTTTCACATCTGCTTTATTTGGCACATATGCCAGCTGATGACCGGACCAAAAACCGCTGCATCCAACAGTATTTTATCTGGCCAAAAACTGTCATTTATGCCGGAAAGCGCCAGAATCGCCGCCAGATCCCTTTATAGTCAATAGGGATTTGTCGGATCTGTTGAATCCAGCAATGCTGGACCTGTCGAACTCCGGTTCCCTACTGGGACAGCCTGCTGGAACCGTTCACCTGAGACGTGAACGTGGCCTTAGGGCTCGTGCACATGACTGTTGCCTGTTTTGCGGACTGCAAATATCACGGATTCGCAAAACATGGATTCTGGACCTTTTGTGGAATGGACAAACATAGGACATGTTCTATACTTTTGCAGATGCCACGGAATGGACATACGGATGTGGACAGCAAATCCTTTGGCTCTCCAGCTGTTCTAAAACTACAACTCCCATCATGCCCTCCTGTAGGCTGTCTGGGCATGCTGGGAGATGTAGTTTTGCAACAGCTGGAGGGCCACAGGTTGGGCATCCCTGGTCTAAGGTTACTGCAGCATAATACCGTAGCAGCAAAAAGCATGAGATTGGACAACGCGTGCATACACTTTTTTTCCTCGTGGAAATGGACCTGCTGTGCAAATTTTGAAAACCGTAGCATGTCATTTTTTTTTTTGTACGGATTTCACCCTTTGCAATGCAGGGGTGAGATCTGAGGTAAAACCGCATCAGATCTGCAGCGAAAACCACAAGTAACGCCTGCAGTTTTTGGTGCGGGAACGCACAGATTTTCTGTTTGTAAACCTGCACCCATGTGGCGGTATCCTAAGTTCACTCCACCTGTAGGATTAGTAAGCCTGCCCCATGCGTGCTGGTAATGAAGTAATATCCAGCCGCGGCCGTGTAATGCGATACCAGGAGCCGCGCGCTTGTTTCAGACAAAAACTTTCCGGCCTATTAGCTTACATGCCCGGGCCCATTGTGCTCGCCTTCTGATCCTTTGTGATTGTCCGGCCTCCTGATCGCTGCTGATGTGCTGTTTCAGTGTGTTATTATGGCCGGCCCATGGGCTTTATTTGTTTGTCAGATGTCCGTGTCATATCCGTTTTGGAACAGATATGAAAGGCAGAGAAAATAGATTTTGGAAGCTGGCGGGGCACACCCATGTATGCTCAGTAGTGTGTGCACTTTTGGATGGCCGCCCGCATCATTTTATTTCGTATCGCAGGTGGCAGGTGTGATGACTACTACTCTCATGATTTGCAATCCTTGACTCTGGTCCTGTGTAAGGTTACCAGTGTTATTCACAAGCAGAGCAGTATTGGGCCTCCACCTATTAAGCCTCATTCACACGTCACTGTTCCAGGTACGTGTGCTGTACGTATTCTCCACTCCATTATGATGTGTGTATTCACATATCAGTGTTAGGCCTCATGCACACATCCGTGGACCACGGTCCGTGTAAACCCGTCCTGCTGAGTGCACGAAGCGCACGGCGTCATAGCAACCAATGGTGCGGTGCAATCAGCAGGCCGGGTTTTCACGGACTGTGGTCCACGGATGTGTGCATGAGGCCTTATACCACGGTCCGTGGGTCTGGATGCATAGGCTCTATTTTGTCCCTGTTCACAAATCCATCTATGGGTCAGTGAAAACCACGGATGCAACACAGATTCAGTCCATGTTTCACTAGGAAGAGATGGTTTCAAAATGATTTTTTGAACACGGATGACACACGGACAGCAAAAAACGGACACACGACCAACACACAGATTCATCGCAGACCTCTTCATGGAGGCATCACTGACCACCTTTTAAACATGGACGTGTGAATGAGGCTTTAGGGTCTTTGACTGGGGCTAAGGCCTCATGCTCACGACCATAGCAGGTCCGTGCCCTTATTGCGTCTGGCAAACAGTGGGTCCGCAATATTCGGCAACCCGCCGTGTGCGCACTTTATGAAGGATGTGGACCCATTCACTTGAACGGGTTTGCAATCCGGAAGATACGGTGTGCCACGGAACTGATACACTGCGGTGTGCTTCCGTGGGTTTTCTGTCTGTGCCTCTGCACCTCAAAAAAGTATTGCATGACAGCGTGCCCACCATCTGCAGACGCGGACCAGTTCACTTGAATGGGGTCCGCGATCCGCACCTAAAAAAAGTAGTGCATGCACTACTTTTTTGCCGTGCAGTCGTGGACCCCATTCAAGTGAACAGGTCCACGTCTGCAGATGGTGGGCACGCTGTCTGTGCCTGTGCGCACTATTACAGACTTGTCCCTTTTTTTTATACCACTTGCCATTTCAGCGTCATCCTATCCGCGCTTCCTTGGTGCCGTAGCATACATTGCCGTTTATTATAGCGCATCCAACCGTCGCTCAATGAGGCACTGCGACTTTTTGGGCTTGTTTTCCCCAAAAAATGTTTGCAGCATTTTTGTTCCAGTTCTAAAAAGAGGGCGGGAAAGTGGCAGTAGCTTGTCGAACTGATTGAAGCCACATTTATCCGCTGCCACTTCTTAAAAGGCCGCAAAAACTGTTTGCGCTCGGACTCCTGCTAGGGCGCCTTCACGCGTTTTGGGTTTTGTTTCCCGAATTTTCCACAACTGAAAATCAGTTCCGTTCATTGGAACAGGGCCGCAAGCAGATGGATTCCTGCAAGTCCCGTTCTGGTGAATGAAACGGACACCGTCGGGGGTCAGACACATAAGGGATCTGGCACTGCTGTATTTTTATGGTTTTGCCGACAAACGCAGATGTGAGCAGAGCCTAAAAGGCCATGTGGTAATCCTGTCCTGAAAGTTGTGCCCCCTGTTGGTGGTTCGTGGTCTATTTCGGGATAGGCTGCGGTCTGGTCCCGTGCACTGCCTGGAGTTGATAGCTCCTTATCTCGGGGAGCGCTGACCCTTTTTTCTTTTTTCTTGCGCCCGGTCGCCGCTTTATCTCCTTTGTCCTTCTGCTCCCTCTCTTTTTGTTGATGCCTGTTAATTATCCGCCGGGCGGTGTGTAAAATGCATGCGTATCTATTTAGCAGCAGGGTGTTTGAGGCCGAGGTGATCATGAGGGACACGCTCCGCAGGAGGAAGCACCTGTTCCCAGGCGTTTTTCTGCATTTAGCTGCACTGACGGGTCACCATTTGTCAGGGGGAAGCCTTCTGTCCTCGCAGATGTGTCCGTCTGGCGTCTGTTTACCCTGACGAGATACTACGGCCACAGATGGTCTTAGGTCATGGTAAATAGACGGTGGGCTTAGACGGCATTATTTTAATCCCGGCAGCGTTGGCCTTTGGCCTAAGTTTACAATTTTCAAGGTTTCAGCTAAATTGCACTTTACTTTTTTGTCGCCCTCAGTTACCAGGTTATACCTCGCTAGTTGCAGAAGATGGATATTTCTAGACCTACGTTTGTCAGGATGGACTGTTTTTTTCTTTAACGGCAGCGTCTTCTATAAAATTCCTTTAATCTGGCATCCACTAGTCCAGACCTGATTTCATGGCCCGACATAGAGCTGCAAGATAATCTGGAATCTCTCTGGGGGTCATGTAGCAAAGACCGGTCTTCGATGGCCCCTGCGCTGACGGAGGAAGTGCCAAATTTATGATAGGGTGCGGGCCTGGTCGTAAATTAGTCTCACCTCCGTCAGTCTGTGCGCGCCTGCACTGAAAACTACGTCAGTAGCTTTCCCTCCCCTTCCACGTCTGTTTCCAGGTGTAAATAATAGTACATTTGCCCAGGTCGCTGGGTCAGCCACTCCCCAGAAGCAAAGAAAGCGTAAAATCTCTCGTACGACAAAATATTGTCACACAGGTGTCAAAGGTTGAAAAAATTGGCGTAGTGATGTTAGTAAATGACCCCCACTGAGTGGAGATATTTAGGCGTTTTCACGCACGGATCTGAGTTAAGGCCTCATTCACACAAACGTTAGCCGTCCGTTCTGCGGACCGCCAGTAGTGGTTCACAATGCATAGACACTGGCTGCGTGAATCCAGTATCGAGTCAATGAATCAGAGATCGGCGATACACGGCCCATCTTTTGTGGTGCGGAGGCATTGGATCCCAAATCCTAAAGCCCAGGCAAGCACTTCCATGGGCTTCCGATCCGTTCCTCCGCTCTGCTCCACTCAGTATCTTGCGGATTGCGACCCATTCAAGTCAGTAGGTGATATCCGTGATATGGAATTCACATGGCCGGTGCCTGTCCCGCCGTGGACCCCCCGGTTTGCGGCCCGCAATATGGGCAGGAACGGATTACGGTTGTGTTAATAAGACCTTAGGGCTCATGCACACGACCATTGTTTTTTGTCCGCATTTGATATGTATTTTTTGTGGATTGGATGCGGATCCATTCACTTCAATGGGACTACAAAGGTGCGGGACAGTGTGCTGAAATGAATGGAGCGACCGGCCCCTCCGTGGATAGGGGATAACGTCTAACAGCGGAATACCCCTTTACGCCATCTGCTGCTCACATTTTTTTTTCTTGGCTGGATTCGTATTGGAGTGAAAATGGGGTATAAGCGAACCGCAGCACTAAATGGCTCATACACGTAGGTCGTGACGGCCGCACCTAGCCGTCTCCTTGTCAGTCCAAGTTTAGGATATGAGTGTACTGAAATCCAAGGATGTCTTGACACACTCGCTTTTGCTGGAATTTTTGTGTTTTTAATGGTGTGGGTTTTTTTTTTTTGTTTTTTTTTTAAACACCTGTGTTTTTGGTGGGTTGTTTTTGGAGTAGATTTCAGTCTAGGCACACGGACTGCCGGAGGATGCGCCTTATTTATAGTTTGTAAGGCCGGGTTCACAGCAGCAGCAGAGAACAGCCTGCCGGAGTCCTCCCGGCCATCCATTGCCAGATACTGCCTGCCGGACCCCATTGACTATAATGGGGTCCAGCAGAGACGCGGCCACTACCGGACCCTCTATGCGTGCAATGCTGTGTGCACTCTTCATCAGGGACATGCCCTATCTCTGCTGGACAAAATGAGTGATCGGACCTGCTCACAATGCCATCCATATGTGGAAAAGTGAAGTATCTGGACTTGGTTTCAGGAATGATTACCTTGATACTTTACAAATTGTACTGCCGTAGTAGATGCCTATAGGTAGCTGTAATGGGATGACAACTGCAGTCCTGGTCTGTAATTTTACTTGTCCCCGGCCTCAGGGTGCAGCATTTTGCTAATGAGGACGAGACGCTGGAGGCTAGAAGGATGCGGGAGATTACTGGAGCCTCGCTGTGCGGGTTGTGTTTGCCCCCCTGAGTACTCGCCTAAATCAGGGAATTTCCGAGATTTCCGCAAGGTTGCAATGCATGATGAGAACGCATTGCACCCGCACTGAATCCTGACCCATTCATTTCAATGGGGCTCTTCACATGAGCGATGTTTTTCACGCATCAGTTCGCCGTTGCGTGAAAATCGCAGCATGTTCTATATTCTGGGTGTTTCACGCAGCCCTGACTCCATTGAAGTGAATGGGGCTTCAGTGAAAAACGCATTGTAATCCTGAAACAAGCGCGGATACAATGCGTGATTCACTGATGGTTGCTAAGAGATGTTATTTGTAAACATTCAGTTTTTTATCACGCGCGTGAAAAACGTATCAAAATGCTTCGCACCCGCGCGGAAAAAACTGAACGTACGCAATCGCAGTCAAAACTGACTGCGATTGCGTGCGGATGTGTGCGGATTTTCCAGAATGCATCCGGACTGAATCCGTGACGCCCGTATGAAAGAGGCCTAAGGGACTGTTCACACAAGTGTATTCCAGATGTGTTTTCTGTCCATATTGGGCTTCATACACACCACAGTGGCTTGGGTCCTGATCCGGTCCACCCTTTTTGCGGATCGAATGTGGACCTGTTCACTTCTATGGGACCACAAAAAAGGCAGACGGTACTCTGTGGGCTGTGTGCATCCGGACGTCCGTTCCACAGCTCTGCAAGAAAAACACAACTGGACTGCTCTGTCCAGGGACGGATGTTCCATTCCGCAAAATGCGGTACGCACATGGGCAGTATCCGTGTTTTGCAGATCCTCAATTTGCGGACGGCAAAACAGACGTGGTCGTGTGCATGAGGCCTTACTCACATGTGTCAAGATGCGACTGGATTACACTGACCCCCAACTCACAGCATCATAGAGATAGTTGGGGTGTTGAACCCACGATCAGGCTGTGACAAATGTCAGTACTACAGATGGAGAATACGCCGGGAATATGCTTGTGTGAATGGTCCCCTACTGCAGTAAGGTTAATTCAAACTTGTCCGTTTTTGTGACTGAGAAATTTGCCCCTCCTCCCCCCTTTGTGGCCGTGCCCTGTGTTGTGTCGTTCTCCTCATACGGCCATTATCTCTTGGGACAGGTTTGGACAAATCCTTGAAGGCCGACTACCTAAACAGGACGCTACGGTTTGTGTAGAAATGAATGTGTGCACCTCCTGACCTATTCAGAACATGTTACCGCCTGTGTATGACGCCTTCTTACTCACCTGTCATTAGGAGCGTTACTTGCGCCATTGTTCACTAGGATTTGTGCCATTGTGTCTTGTACCTTGCTGTAAAACTTTTTCCCCTTGGTTTCAAGAGCAGATACTCGCTATATTTCCAAAGGGTTTAGGGTCCACGCATGTGGTATTGGTGCATGCACAGCGGCACATGGGGGGAGATTAATCCGATTACACCTTATATTATTACGCCTCCGAGGCACCTACGTGTTTAATAGGAGCCCAGAGAAAGTCCAAAGGTTAGGGTTATTTATCAAACTAGTGTTCCCACAGCAACCAATCAGATTCCACCTTTCATTTTCCAAAGGAGCTGTCCAAAATGAAAGGAGGAATCTGATTGGTTGCTATGGGCAACTAAGCCAGTTCTACTTTCCACCAGTTTGATAAATGAGCCCATGAGTCTGTAGGCATCTACTATTCCAATTGTAACATGATATACACAATGCTCGTGCAGATGTTTGTAAAATAAATCACGGGTTTGCAAAACCTCTTCAATAACAAACGGCTTACCGTGGTATAATAATGTCAAAAGAAGGAATGCTCACCTTACTAATCCCCCGAGGCTCCCGTGCCAGCGCCTCCCTGGTAATCCGCCGGTCTCTGTTTACTGAGCTGTAACAATGATATGATGTGACCACTGACCACAGGTCGTAGCGGTGACTGGTTCAACACCGCGGCGTGATTGGCTGCAGCAGTCACATGTAATGTGAGCCAGAAGAATGTAGACCAGGGAACGTCTGGATGGGAGCGTTAGGGGTTTGAGGGTGATTATTATTCTTTTTGTTAATTTATCTAATTATAGAAGAAAAACGATGGCGTTGGGAAAACTCCTTTTACGTCATCGTTCACATTTCCCTGTCCGTCTTTCATGCATGTTATATGACCTCCGTGTGTCATCCATATTCCACAGACACCACTAGGTTGAAAATTAATTTTCTATCAATGGTGCATGAAAAACCACTGACCAAACACAGAGAATAGAACACACATGGAGGGTTTTCACGGACCCATAGACTTCAATGGTCATGTTAGGCCCTCATCACAGACCAGAGTGGTGCTTGTCTCCGGGATCTGCAGCTAATCAGTCATATATGAACCTGGCGCTAGTGCAAAGCTTAGTTCACACATCATATTTTTAAAAAAAATCATTAACAGGGTTGTCCCAGATAATTAAAAATCTCAGACAAGCCGCCTAAATGGTGTAAATTAAAAAATGCTATGCTTACCTCTGTCTCTGTGCCGCTGGTCCGGTTCTCCTGCCGCTGCTTATTTACAGACTCCGGCAATGACCTGCAAGTGGAAGGCATGTGACCGCTGCAGCCAATCACAGCCAATATTATGTTATTTATTTTTTTTTTTAATCATCTCTGACAACCGGCTGCAAAAAACGTTTCAAAAGGTACTCTGCGTTTTTGCGTTTTTTTTTTTCTTTTTCCCTTTTTGGTGCGTTCTTGTAATTGAGGTCAATGAGAGGGGAAAAATAGCCTTAAAGAGGACCTTTCACCACTCCTGACAGGCCTGTTTTAATAGCTTCATGCATTCCTCATGTAATAACAATTCTGGAACATCTATTCTTATGTCTGTATGTTCTGCCATTCCTTTATTATTTGCACTAGAAGTTATGAATGAATTGCTATTTGCCTTCAGTAAAGGAACAGAGGGGAGGTGACCAGTTGAGGGTGTGTATCTGTACAGACTGACTCTATCCAATCAGTGCTGCCATCCTCAGACTGTGCAGGTACACACCCCCAACTTGTTACCTCCCCTCTGTTCCCTTACTGAAGGCAAATAGCAATTCATTCATAACTTCTAGTGCAAATAATACAGGAATGGCACAACATGGAGCCATAAGAATAGATGTTCCAGAATTGTTAGTACGTGGGGAATGCATGAAGCTATTAAAATAGGCATGTCAGGAGTGGTGACAGGACCTCTTTAAAAACCTGTACTTGAAGAATGTACTATTTAAAAAGGAAGTAAAAAAGTTACATTCACATTCATCACACACAAAAAAAAATGCACGAAAGTGTCTAAAATGGACAGTATGAGGTGAAACCCCCGGCTTTAACCGCTGATGCAAGTTGTCCTCTTATTACGGGATGACTGGGGTAGTAGTGCTTTCTAATATCTGATTTCCACTAAAATAGAATATGTCGAGCGATGTTGTTTTAGTAGTGTCATGGTGGCGGTGAGCCAGGACGAGTGCAGGCTGGCGGTTTACTCTGTGTAGTCGCAGCCTGGCAGGACGAGAGCTCTGCTCCCGCTCTGTTTATGAAAGTCGAGAAAAGTTGAAAGATGAGCGGCTGCCCGTGGCCGGGGTAGTTTTTGGCAGCTGTGGGTCTCATGACAGATCTCTGTGCCGCTTCTCTGTGAAACGCATACAGCAGGACGGCTGCTGAATCCAGGTTTATTTTTTGGCCCTTTCCCAGTATCTGGATTAGGAGGCTTTGTCTTCATTTATTGCGGTTTTCTGCAGGTAATTTCTCTCCCGTCTCCTTGCTGCGTAGGTTCATCTGACCCCAGCTCTGTGCACAAGGCTGCATGAACAAATCCGTAATATGGTGTCTATAGCCTGCTGTAAGTCCCTACATCGTGCACACAACCGGATGGATTTTGCAGTCTGCAAAATATGGATACTGTTCATGTTGCATCCGCATTTTTGGCGTATCCGTTCACTTCAAAGGGTCCGTGGTGCACATTTTTCAGCTACGTATAGGACATGTATCTTTTTGCAGAACGGATATACGGATGCGGAAAGCGGACAGATCATCCGTGTGTCTTCTGCATCCGTATGTCCATTCTACCAAAAGATAGAATATGTCCGCAAAATATATGATCCATCTGTATCAGGCCCACATGACTGTGTTTGTATCACATTCTGTAAAATACAGATGCGGTCTGCATGCCACCTGCATTTATTTTTTTTTAAGGACTCATTGGGGGTCATTTACTTATAGAAATACCTCTACATTCGGAGTATTTCTAGTGCAGATTGCGGCACAAAGGTTATTTGCGCCACAATCTGTGACACTTCCCCATTCACACCAGATCTACAAAAGTGGGTGTGGGCAGGGAAAGGGGATGGATCCGCAGACCCGTCTCATTCTTAATTTTCTACGCCTGTCTTAGGTGTAGAAAATGGTCTAAATCTATGCCTCTACCTAACTTTGTCGGATTCATTGCCAGAGCAGGGGCTTATTAAGACCGGCGTCTAAAATGCTGTTCTTAATAAATGACCCCCATTGTCTTCAATGGGTCTGTGGTCCACATGTATTCCTATCTGTTTGTGAAGCGGACATATGAATGTGGAGAGCACACGGATCTTCCGTATGTCAGTTCCACAAACAGATAGGACATGTCCTATTCTTGGCCGCAAAATGCGGACCATGGGCCCATTGAAGTCAGCGGGTCTGCAAAAAAAAAAAAGTGCAGACTGCACATGGACCACATCTTTATTTTGCAAATCCTGGGTTTGTGGGCCGTAAAATGTACAAGGCCGTGTGCTTGGAGCCCAAGTATTGCAGCTCAGCCCCATGTACTTCAAACAGGAGCGCCGCTGCCTTCTCAAACAGCTGATCGGCGGGGGTCCCGGGTGTCACAGTCTGACACTATCCAGTCAGTGCTGCCAATGTGCAGGGACGCATTTCCAACTGGTAGCACCCAGCTGGACCTTCATTTCAAACTGCCAGAAGTTCATTCATAATTTTTAGCAGGAATAATAAAGGTATGGTACATCACAGAGTCATAAGAACAGACGCTCCAGAATTATTACACGGGGAATACAAGTAGTTCCTAAAACTATTATATCAGGGGAGGGGACGGGTCCTCTGTCATGTACTTGCTGCAGGTTTAGATCTTACCGTCTTAAAGGGAAGTAGTTATGAAAGTTTGTCTTCATTCACTGTGATAAAGAGCAGCAAGTGGATGTGGGAAATTGCAAAACTACCACTTTGGGGGAGATTTATCAAGACTTGTGTAAAGGAAAACTCTCGTAGTTGCCCATAGCAACCAATCAGATTCCTCCTTTCATTTTCCAGAGGAGCTGTGAAAAATGAAAAGTTTGGTTGCTATGGGCAAATAAGCCAGTTTTCCTTTACCCCATTTGTATTTAGTACACTTCTAATTTATAAGCTTCTGTGGATCTTTGAGCAGCGGATACAGTTCTGCTGGTTGCTATTGGAAACAGTCAGCAAGCTTGTATATACTGCTATAGTGCCATTATTACCTGATGTATATATTACGCAGATTATTTTGTTATATACATTTAGATGTACTATAATGCTGGTGTTATAAAGGAGTTCTTCTTTAATATTGATGACCTATCCTGCGGATAGTCCCGAGTGGTCAGACGATTGGACCAGGACGCTGATTAGCAAATGAGAGTGCTTCAAGTCATATGATGTCAGTTCCTTTGGTGGGATCACCCCTTTGCAAGTAAGGCCTCATGCACATGACTATATTTTAGGTCTGCATCTGATCCGCCTTTTTCCTGTATTGCACACAACTCATCTGTCCGCGTCTGTACGGCTACCCCGCAAATTATAGAACATACCCTATTCTTGTCCATTTTGTGGAAAAGAATAACTATTTCTTTAAAGAAGAACTCCCGCAAAAATTGTTATTCTCTGACCTGTTAGAAAGGTGCATGATATAATCTGTAGTGATTGTCATCTTCTTACCAGAGGCTGAAATTGAGAGTTTCCACTCTCTTCTTATAGTAGCTGGGTCATGTGACCAACTCCATGACCTCCAACTGACCCAGGACAGAAAGCCAGTCACTGCTCTATTCATTCCTATGAGACTGAAAGTGAGGCTCCCATAGGAATGCATAGAGAATTAGACTTCCTGTCCACACGCAAGTCTGTGTGTGAGTTGGTGGGTCTAATTCCTAGTCACATGACACAGATAAGAAACTTCAGGATGATATAACTCAAAAATTCAGCTACTGGTAAGAAAATGACATTCACTACAGATTACATCATGTACATTTCTAGCAGGACATGGAATAAATTTTTTTGCGGGAGTTCTTCTTTAATGGGGACTGAGGAAAATGCAGCTTGCGCGAGGAAGGTCCGTGGACCGCAAAAACGGATACAGTTGCGCGTATATAGGCTGAGGTGCATATTTTAAAGCCGCTTTCTCACCTCCCAAACCCAGTTTTACTTATGGCCCTAAAAGGGATGACCACACAGACTAAAAGCCACTTACTTATTCACTGGCATACTGAGGGTCACGCCCCCATGCCTCCAGTTCTGATGAATAGATGAGTGACTTTTTATTTCTTTATGGTAATCGCTTTTGGGGCCATGATGAAAATTGCTGATAACCCCTTTAATATAGTGAAATGTTTGATATTGCATTTGAGTCTTAAAGGGGTTGTCCAATTTTGTAGAGATCCTAGCAGGATCTCTTAAGTGAAGAATACTTACCTGCCCCCCAATGATCGGTTCTGGGTTTTGGGATCTATCACAGCATTTTACTGCCCTTTGGCATGGACCGGCTCACGTGAGCTGCTGCATTGGTGTCATGTCCCTAGGTGATCCAGCAGCGACATGCTGCTCGGGGACTCGTCACCGCTGCAGGCAGTTTTTTGACTGCAGCAGCACACGTGTGCCCATCCGTGCCTGGGATTGTACTACGCCATGTCAGTCGGAGAAATAATGGCTTTGGCGGTTAAATACTGTGTTTTGCCGTCATGGGCTGTGATTTTTATGGGCCGCACATGTAGTAGGAGGTGACCCGGACACATGGCGGTGCAGTTATCTGTGACTGAAGTGCCGCACTAACGTCACTTACCAGCAGTTCTGCCTGACCTGGTTTTTACGGGTGTTAATACTCTGTTTGATCTCCTTACGAGAATGCCTTTGGAGCCTCCCTTGGGTCCTGTTGCAGATTTCTGAGGACGCAGCTGCAGGCGTATTGTAGTCTTCAACCAGGTCAGACGCTTCATATCGGAATTTGGCTGCGTTATCCGCTTTAATATAAGTGTAATTGTGCACTCGTATAACGGGGGTTATTTACGAACATTTTGTTACACCAGATTTTTTGAGTAAAGGTAGTCGCAAGACCCCTCTTTGTGACTTAAAACGCCCATATGACAATATTTTGTCGCATAGATGTTATTACGCCATCCTCGCCACAAAACAAAGATCGGCGTAAAAAGCCATTCTTTGTAAGTGACCCTCAATGTGGCTATTCAGGGGTGCACAACCTTTTTTGTTCTGGGGGCCGCGTTGTGACATTTAAAAGAAATAATAATTGGCGCTTGTTTGCATCAGCCTACTTAAAGGGGTTGTCTCACTTTGGCAAGTGGCATTTATCATGTAGAGGAAGTGAATACGAGCCACTTACTAATGTATTGTGATTGTCCATATTGCTTCCTTTGCTGGCTGGATTCATTTTTCCATCACATTATACACTGCTCGTTTCCATGGTTACAGACCACCCTGCAATCCATCAGTGGTGGTAGGAAAAAGCACCAGCCTGTCTGCACTCCCATGGTCCCGGCCACACTACAGTGTGTAAGCACGACCACCACTGATCGATTACAAGGTGGTCGTAACCATGGAAACTGGCAGTGTATAATGTAATGGAAAAATGAATCCAGCCAGCAAAGGAGGCAATATGGACAATCACAATACATTAGTAACTTCCTCTACATGATCAATGCCATATACTGAAGTGAGACAACCCCTTTCAGGCCGATACAAAGTGACTGGGGGGGGGGGGGAATGATGGCTACTACAGTCGCTCCTCTGTCATTTAGTTCTGCTTATTCTCAGCAGCACATCCCTGATTACACATGGAGATTCGCCGCCAAATAATTATGCATCTGATGAAAGATGCCAATCAGCTGACGAACAGGCGTTTGCTCTTTTATCGGCTGATCTCTGGCACCATATATAGGTTAATTATTGGGGAGGAGCGTTTCTAAGAACACCTGTTCCCTATAATTGGCCCAGAAATCATGCAGAGTAACGCAGCAAATGTTTCGTATGGCATGGGCGTTTTTATTTTTATTTTTTTTACTTTTATTTTTGAAATTTTTTAAAAATATTTTTGGCACGTAATGTCCCTAAATGGTCATTAAAAGACTTTTTTTATTTATTTTTTTAATTTTAGCATTTTCTCCACTGAGAAGAGAAAGCTGCAGACTCTTCTTGCAGCTGTCTACTTCCCTGAGAGCGAAAGAATTGGGCATGTTGAATTCAGACAGCCTGATCCTCAAGAGTTGAAAGACCCCCATACACATTAGATGATTGGCTGGTCTGGTCCCACTGAAAAATTTCTAATGACCAGCTATACAGTCTGTTACCTGCTGATACTTTTTTTGTGACCACGTGTGGCCATGTATCTTATTGGCTCACATAGTCAGTGGGACGTGGACAGCCACGTAGAGGCATCTTCTGGATCTTGCCATTGCTGGATGTACATTAAACCCATACAATAGTATAAAGTTCACCTTGAATTTGATAATATTTCAGCCTAAGTGATCCCTTTAGGACATGTTTGCTCAACCTGCGGCCCTCAAGCTGCTGCAAAACTACAACTCCCAGCATGCCCTAATAGCTGTAGGCTGTCCTGGCATGCTGGGGATTGTAGTTTTTCAACAGCTGGAGGGACACAACTTTAGGAGAACATATGAGGAGCCGTACACTGAGCAGAGAGCTGGTCTGATGTAATTAGCACAGAATGGCGTCCTGCAGCTCGCTATGTATTGTGATACATGCAGGCTGCAGAGTCCAATCTGTTCAAAATTTTTAATAAAGTCCAATTACAAAAATGATGCTTGGCCCATAGTACATGCAAAAGACCAAGGAACTTTAGCTGAATACTAGGGGATGAAGAGCAAACCTGAAGCTACTTGGAGACTTAAGTTATGCTATAAAAAGGGGCAGCCTCATGAAATCAATTACATAGTGTTCTGCCTTCTCGTTCCAGGAGGTTGAGCGACCCAAAACCTCGAGCCTCAGCCTCCTTCTTATGAGGAATATTAATATGTGTCTAAACACTTGACATCATTGGTCTTATGATGGTGTTTTTCTGTGCTGAGCGAGGCTCCTCGGTGGCGTTCTAATGTCTTATTCACATGTCTGCATTTAATATTCTTCTCCGGGGGAAAGCCTGAAAGCTGCAGCTCTGAGATGTAAGTGTATCTTGTGATTGATACGGTTTATAGGAAGACACAGGACGGGCATAGTGCGTACATTGTTTGGCGGCTTTGGTGTTGGTGAGCGTCCTGAGCTGACTGTCAGCAGATGCGGAAATGTCTTCACGTCGTCTTATCAACGTTATTGGAGGTAAAAGCATAATCCTTCCAGTGTCTGCTATTTTCAGCTTGTGTGAATAATCCCAGGTTCCTGGGACTAGTAGTGCGCCCACAGATCATACTTCAGATCCTGATGCAGGCCGCCTTCTGGGGACGTCTGGGAAATCTAAGTATGTGTTTTTGGATTTTTTTTTGAGTGCTGCCCCCCAACCCCTGGGCCGCAGTGCTGCCCCCAACCCCTGAGCCGCAGTGCTGCCCCCCAACCCCTGAGCCGCAGTGCTGCCCCCCAACCCCTGAGCCGCCGTGCTGCCGTTGTGGCTGGCATAGGACCCGGCTGCGCTGTTTACCCTCCTGAGAACATTGTTGTGATTTGCCCTACCCATCCGATGCCGATTAGTCACCGCACTTGGATCATTACAGTGGTGAAATGCCGGTCATGTCTGTGGTGTAGTCTTCCCGGTTATGTTCTCACTCTACATACTTTGGTGTTTTCGTGATCTTGTATGAGTTATAATTATAAGCGTACAGTCTATCATCTAGTAATGTGCACCTTCAGAGCTGACACTCCTACAGCTGACGGGTCAGCGGTTCAGGGTGCCCGTCCTATGAGCTGTACTAACGCGTGATTCATTTTCTCGGCATATCACAGAACACTTTTCATGGTTTCATGAATATATTTTTTTGATTGGCTTTCTGCAGGTAGTGCGTCAGAGTATTGGTGCAGTTTGAAGCCATACGCCTTTCCCTCTAAAGCCCGTATTATGCCCCTATCACACGAGCGGGAGACTCGCATGTCTCCCGCAACGCATCCACAGGGCTGGACTCGGCACGGACAGGGATCGCATAGCATTACATGCGATCCCAGTCAGTGCCGGAGTCCAGCCCTGTAGATGCGTTGCGGGAGACATGCGAGTCTCCCGCTCGTGTGAAAGGGGCATTACCCTGCCCGATTTTTCGGCAGATAATCGCTAACGAGTGTTCACATGAATGCTTGTTAGTGATCATCTTGCAGTGTAATACTACCGCAGATTGTCCGTTGAAGGATTAAACATTTGATTGTCGGGCAATTCAAATCTTTTGACGTGTTTAAAAAATAGTTTGCCGCCGACAAACCACTATACAGCATGGGGCTGAGCCATGGCATAGCAATCACTCCTCCCCATGCTGCAGAGGAGATCAGTGCATGTGATAAGAGAAGTCTCCTCCGCTAGCGAGCAGGCGATTGCCTTCCCTCCCGACAGTCATCTGCCACATCGAGCTGTGTAATATTGCCTTAAAGGGGTTGTGGCACTTCAGAAAATGGCATTTATCATGTAAAGAAAGTTAATACAAGGCACTTACTAATGTATTGTCATTATCCATATTGCTTCCTTCGCTGGCTGTATTCGTTTTTCCCATCACATTATACACTTCTGGTTTCCATGACTACGACCACCCTGCAATCCATCAGTGGTGGTCGTGCTTGCACACTATAGAAAAAAAGCACCAGCCTATGTGCGCTCCCATGGTCCCGGACACCAGAAAGGGCGGTACTTTCACCTATACTGTGCAGGCACAGCCACCGCTGCTGGATTGCAGCCCCTTTAAGCCATGATTGCCCTAGTTGAGAGGTGCAAGAAATGTCTAAACACATGATAACCGTGGTGCAGAGCATGTATACCAGTAAATACAGTGTTCGACGGCGTCCACACACTCCTCCACACACCTGAGAAGAGCCTCGTGATGCTCTACATCCAAAGCCCAATAGTAATCATATAAAGTACTCAAATAATTAAAAAATTGGGTACATGAGAAGTGGATGTAACAGGGGACGGCTGTGCTGCCTGAGGAAGTTATTAGGCACAAATTAAAGGAGTTTTCCGAGTAATTTTTTTTAAATGTGTCAAATGCAGGGACTTGAGGTACTAAACACTGTCGCACCTTCCTGTACTCCTCCAAACCTCGGTTCCCTCCTCCTGGCTGCAGCAGTTATGTATTGCTTTGGCTTCAGCTTCATCTTGTATACCACTGCAGCCAATCACTGGCCCCTGTCGTCTCAGGCTGGACACTGCTGAGGCCGGTGATTGGCTGCAGCGTATACGGGACATCACTGCTGCAGCCCGGCGGAGGGAACAGAATGGTGGCACTGGATGGGAGGAGCCTGCAGCGGTGAATTAAATGTTCTCTTAACACAGTCCCTGCAGTATGCCCATTAAAAACATGTAAAGGGGTTGTCTCACTTCAGTAAGTGGCATTATATATCATGTAGAGAAAGTTAACACAAGCCAATTACTAATATATTGTTGTTATCCATATTGCTTCCTTTGCTGGCTGGATTCATTTTTCCATCACATTATTCACTGCTTGTTTCCATGGTTACAGACCACCCTGCAATCCATCAGTGGTGGTCGTGCTTGCACACTATAGTAAAAACCATCAGCCTCTCTGGTGGCCGGGACCATGGGAGCGCACGTAGGCTGGTGCTTTTTCCTATATTGTGCAAGTACGACCACCACTGATGGATTGCAGGGTGGTCTGTAACCATGGAAACGAGCAGTGTATAATGTGATGGAAAACTGAATGCAGCCAGCAAAGGAAGCAATATGGATAATAACAATACATTAGTAAGTGCCTTGTATTAACTTTCTCTACATGATAAATGCCACTTACTGAAGTGAGACAACCCCTTTAACTTGGAAAACCCCTTTAAGTCAGAATTTTAATGCATTTAGCTCAGTAAATCCTTACCTGTACATTTCCTTTTTTTTTCCTTGGGAGACATTAACTATTTAAAGGGCATCTCTGGTGAAAATTGGATAAATTAAACTTTGACAGAAAACCTCATTTACATGCAGTTTTTATAGGTGGAAGCCCACAAAATATCTTTGGAAAATCTGTGACGGATCTAGTTTTGCATGAAGAGCTGAAAGGGAAGCGAGGCGGCCACCTGGGAACTGGGAGGTTAATAAATTACTTAGGACATATTTTTTATGTCATTTTTATTTTTTTTACCTAATAACGTGCTTTTCGATGTTTCCACATAACGTGATGCAAGTGAGAAGGCGGTTACCATGTCTGCATGGGGTAAACAGACCTCTCATAACATTTGCTGTAGTTTTGTGTTTCGGCCCCGGACTCCCTTGGCGTCCTGGTACGAGAACACAAGTGCTTATATTGAGCGTTGGAAAGGAAATGGGCGAGCGCCGACCGTTACGTGTTCATGAAAGCTGCTGTGTCTTCCCAGCCCAGACTGGAAAAAAGAAGCGAGTTTGACCGCAAAATGAGCAAAATACGTTCTGTTCTTACCTACGTTATGTCTGTATGTATCAGGAGCGGCCGTACAGTCGGGTTAGTAGAACGCCGCGGCTCAAGAGTCCGATTTTCAAACATTTTGTACGTAATAAAAGTAATAGGAAAGAAAATAACGAATTGTAGCTCCTGGAAATGGGTGCGACTGTGTCCTTTCTAAAAGACTTTGAGGATCTGCCAAAAAAATACGTGTGTGGCCGCTTTCCTCACACATAGGGATGAATGAGGGGAACTTAGCATGTGGCTAGCGTTGGCAGGATATCGCTCCTGACACCAATTGTTCTCTTTGTTTCTTATGAAGGTCTGGTCGGACGGGTGGCTTTGGAGGTGCAAGAAAGCTGCAGTAGGTGCCATGTTGTAAGTAGATGTTAAAATTGGATATTGTCTGACGCTCCGTGAATTTATACCTTGAGAGAAAGTAATCTGATGTCATTTTGGTGTAATCCCCTGTGTATAGGTATAATCCTGGCTCTGTTAGGCCTTATGCACACGGCCATTCCGTTCATTGGGGTCCACAATTTGTGGTCCCCAATGCACGGGCAACATCCAGACCCATTCAACTTGAAAGGGTCGATCCGCACCGCAGACAAGTACTGCATGCACTACTTTTTTTTTTTTTGGTGCGGAGGCACGGACAGAAACCCCACGAAAGCACCACGGACTGCTTCTGTGGAGTTTCTGTCCATGCCTCCACACCGAAAAAAAGCAGTGCATTCCTCCGTTTCGCACCAACCAACTGGATTGCGGAACCCATTCAAGTAATGCAGGGTGCAAACAGCCGGGGCCTGTGTATTGCAGACCCACCGTTTGCGGGCTACAGTCACGGCACGGACGGGCAATTGACGTGTGCATGAGCCCTAACTGAGTTAAAGGGGTTGTCTCACTTCAGCAAGTGGCATTTATCATGTAGAGAAAGTTAATATAAAGCACTTAGTAATGTATTGTGATTGTCCATATTGCCTCCTTTGCTGGCTGGATTCATTTTTCCATCACATTATACACTTTGTTTCCATGGTTACGACCACCCTGCAATCCATCAGCAGTAGTCGTGCTTGCACACTGTAGGAAAAAGCTCGGGTGGCTGAGACCATGGGACGCACATAGGTTTTTTTTTTCCTATAGTGTGCAAGCACAACCACCGCTGATGGATATTAGAGTGGTCGTAACCATGGAAACGAGCAGTGTATAATGTGATGGAAAAATGAATCCAGTCAGCAAAGGAGGCAATATGGGATAATAATACATTAGTAATTGGCTTGCATTTACTTCCTCTACATGATAAATACCACTTGCTGAACAGAGACATCCCCTTTAATGACCGGCTTCACGAGGGACGGGGAGGTCCTGGCCCGATCATAGGTCTTATGACCCAAACTGATGGCATATGATCTGGCCAGAACTTGAATAAAACTGGTCTGGTGCTGGGTTTACAGATGATAAAATTGTCCTCAGTAAGTTATTTACCCTCAGATATATTTTTATGGCCCCGTATGTCTTCACGTACCATAGATTTTGTTGCAGTAATTTTTCCGACTGAAAATCAGTTCCAGAGACTCGTGTGCTTTTGTCGTACGTTGAGATGAATGAAACAGATTTTCAAATACAGAAACTTTTGCAACAAAATCTGCCGCATAGTCCTTACAGGGGTTCTCCCACGAAAAATAATGTGCTGGCCGCGCTGTATTCAGACTTTTCTTTTACATGTGGGATGCAATAGTTTACTGTACTTGTAGTACTGGTGACTGTATTCGTCTTCAGTGTATGTGATCGGTCAGTGGGTGGTCTGTTCCTGCAGCTGTACTAATATAACATAAGCCCTCCATGTCTCTGCTTGGGATATTGAACTTCTGGGCCACAGGTTATTCTGACCTCCGTAATCGTTCAGATTTATCCTGTCATCTCCTGCGGCACCAAGTGCTTCAGGTTCGGCATACTGTTTAAGGGGACGCCCGCTTTGGACAATGCCTGGTTTACCGACATGATCGCTCCTCCCCATACAGTCTTAAAATAAAATCTTTCTGTTCCCTATGATGACGTGGTCTTTCAGATTTCTTTTCGATCCTGTTTACACGTTGCATTCATTGTGATTAGCAGATCACACAGGTCCATAAGCGCTGTACAGATACCAGTTTATATTCATGTACTGGTATAAGGGTTCCTGGGGCCATTATTGGTAATGAAGGTGTTAATGGCCGCTGATCACCTGACAAAAATCCTACCAGTTCTGACCTTTTCAATATTCAGGTTTACTGGTCCCTTAAAGGGGTTTTCAGGAGGTCTTCTGATCAGTGGGGGGCTGACACCCGAACTCCTGGCGATCTGCTCTCCCAGCTGTCTGCGGCATCATGCTCTTCTGCTCAGGAGCTGAATCAGTCCTGCGCCTGCGCAGAAATGGATGCATCCGTGGACAGCTAAGAAAGTGGTCACATGATTGCCACCATTTTACTCTCCAAGGACGGGGAGGCCACAGCGTTGCAATGTATATGGCCCATGGACAGGCAGTTGGGGGCTTCTTTAACCCTTTCACTCCCGGAGGTTTTTTCGGTCATGCATTTTCGTTTTGCGCTCCCTGCCTTCAAACAGCCATAACTCTTTTATTTTTCTGTTCACATAGCTGTATGAGGGCTTGTTTTTTTGCGGGACAAGTTGTACTTTCCAACGCCACCATTTAATATTGCATATGGTGTAGTGGGAAGCGGGAAAAAAATTCCAAACCGGGTGAAATTGCAAAGAAAACGCTATTCCGCTACAGTTCTACGGGTTTCTTATTTACAGCGTTCGATGTGCATTAAAACTGATCCGTTACTTTCATTCTACTCGTCAGTACGAATCCGGCAATACCTAATATGTATAGTTTTTCCTGCGTTTTCATAGTGATAAAATAATTAGAAAGTTGCCCCTTTTTTTTTTTTTTTTTTCCTTGTCAAATCTTGACCCCCTATAACTTTTTGGTATTTATGTGTACAGAGCTGTAATGGGCTCATTTTTTGCGGGACGATCTGAAGTTTTTATTGATACCATTCTGGGGTGTGTATGACTTTTTGATCACTTTTTATTTAATTTTTTATCGCCATTTGGACGCTTTTTTCCGCCACACAATTCGCCGTATTGGAATTTTTTTTTCATATTTTAAAAGTACAGGCGTTTTCAGTCACGGTGATACCCATGATGTCTATATTTATTGTTATTTAGGTATTTATTTTTTAATTATACGGAAAGGGGGGTGATTTGAACTTTTATATCTTTTTTATTTTTTATATATTTTTTAACTTTTTTTTTTATTTTTTTTTACGATTTGAAAGCTCATATATGGGCTTATATATTGTGGCTTTTTTTTTTTTTTTCTTTATGAGCAATCAGGGATTTTCTAGACTCAGAAATCCATGAATTGCTCATTTCTTATCCTGGCCTGCCATCTAGTGGCCAGAATAAGAATTGCACTTTGAAAACTGTAATCCTCACCAGCGAGGATTACAGTTTTCATATGGTGTACAGACACCCCGATTGGCCACACGGGGTGTCTGTACACCACCCGGAAGCGAACTAACACGTGATCACGGCATCTAAACTCCCAGGAAGACGCCGCCGATGGCTGTAAGTAGCGGCAAGTCTCTGCTGTTAGAAACAGCAGAGACTTGCTGGCCATGACGCCCGCCGCACTTGCGAGCGGGCGCCATGTGCCCGCATCGCCCCAGCGCCGTACATGTACGGCGCTGGGAGTGTAAGGGTTAACAGCATTTCAGGTGAGTTCATGCACTGTATGGCCATCTAGGTAATATTTTTGTAAAGTGGCTTACCCCTTTAATGGACATACATTTCTTAGGCAAACCATATGGCTGTTATAGAGGCTCTGTCACTAGTTTTAACCATATAGCATTAGATATATGGGCACATAGGGCTCATCACCCTTTCCCCACACATACCGTTATTTCCCAGAAGGAATCGGCCATTATCCAGGAAAATGCACTCTTAAAAATATGGTAATGAGGCATCGGAGCACTGGGAGGTGTGTTCTGCTCATCTGAGCACCGCATCTGCGACGCCCTTCTTGCTGCTAACGCCGCCCTACATGATTAAAAACTCCCCCCTGCTGCATGATGGACAGCGCTAGACTCTCTGGTCTAGCGCTGAAATCTCACGCCTGCGCACTGACTCGTTGTACGCAGATGTAGCAGCACTAGCGATCACTGTCTTCACATAGCGTTGCTTCTCTTCTCCTCTTTCACTCCTTTCAATCGCAGTAAAAGTACGCTAATTAGGTGAATGCGCACGCATTAGCGTACAATGCGTAGCACTAGTGTACAGATCTTCAGATGGGTACTCTATTTACGATATTGTTCTGCGCTCACGCGATTATCCTGTGATCGCTAGCGCTGCTACCTCTGTACAACGAGTCAGTGCGCAGGCGTGGGATTTCAGCGCTAGACCAGAGAGTCTAGCGCTGTCCATCATGCAGCAGGCGGGCGTTTTTTAATCATGTAGGACGGCGTTAGCAGCAAGAAGGGCGTCGCAGATGCGGTGCTTAGAAGAGCAGAACACACCTCCCAGTGCTCCGATGCCTCATTACCATATTTTAAGAGTGCATTTTCCTGGATAATGGCTGATTCCTTCTGGGAAATAAAGGTATGTGTGGGGAAAGGGTGATGAGCCCTATGTGCCCATATATCTAATGCTATATGGTTAAAACTAGTGACAGAGCCTCTTTAAACTGACACTGGCTGACCTGTTACATGTGCACTTGGCAGCTGAAGACATCTGTGTTGGTCCCATGTTCATATGTGTCCACATTGCTAAGAAAAATGATGTTTTATTATATGGAAATGAGCTTCTAGGAGCAACGGGGGCGTTACCATTACTCCTAATGGTTCTGCTCTCTCTACAACTGCTGCGCTCTCTCAACTTTGATAGGAAAACATCATAATTCCTGGCCCTGTCGCTCAAAGTGGAGAAGGTTCGGCAGTCGCAGAGAGAGCAGAGCCCTCTAGGTGTAATGGTAACGCCCCCTTTGCTCCTAGAGGCTCATTTGCATATATTAAAACATCATTTTTCTCAGCAATGCAGGCACATATGAACATGGGACCAACACAGATGCCTTCAGCTGTCAAGTGCACATGTAACAGGTCAGCCAGTGTCATAGGCACAAAACTGCTGACAGATGCCAGCAAAAAGTAAGCATTTCTTTCATCAGCAGTCCACGTGGACCTGTGGTTTTTGGCCACATTGCGGCTGTGCTGTGGCCGATGAATGTGTCGGCACTCCAAATGTATGTTAACCACGACCGCCTCCACCTGAGACTTGGGTGTCTGCGTTTCATCAGTAGGTTACAAAGAGCACAGCCTGACATTGGATGGTATGTCTGCTAGGTCAAGGAGTAGTATGACGGCATGAATTCACTTGTGCCAGTGTTTTATACCGCCCTGGACAGATAAAGGGGAATTACAGGATTAATAACGGCATATCGCATAGTCACGGTATAAAAGTCCAGAAGATAGCCGTCCTCCCGGCCCGGTGCACCGCTCTCTGCTTGCACGTAGCTATGGAATATATAATTGATACGGATCAGATTACCGTCCTTCAGTATCAGTATTTGACATGCGGCGTGGCTACTCGAGACTTTCTCCTACTCCCTTCTATCATGTCTGTTCTAGTAGAAGATCTCAGGAGGACAAGATTTATCGGATTACATCCCAATATTTTGACAATCCCTTAAGTACCTCTCTATGGCTCCTTTGTCTCCTATCTCTCCACCGCCTCCTTTTTGCTGCTGGGGCAGGGAGTAAACTTGCTCAACCAGCCCCCGCCATGAACCCTGTAGTGATGGGTCACGGAGGGATTTCTCACAGGAGTATTACAAATTTAGGGTGTGCCTAAGAAGTCATGAATTCATAATGAAGTTATTTTGTGACCTGAAACATTGCAGCTTTTTGTTCAGCTGCTCTTTCCACATGATTTCCATGGTCCTCAAAACTGTTTGGATCTAGTGATAATCGCGGAATATAAATGACTTAAAGGGGTTCTCCGGACTTTTCCAAGTTCCCCAGAGCACAGTGTTCTCCATAATTCTTTAAGGGGTTTTTCTGAGATTTTGATACTGACGACCTATCCTCAGGATAGGTCATCAATATCAGATCAGCGGGGGTCCAACACCCGAGGAGGAAAACATATTTTGCGTGGGCCTGAGTATTCAAACCCTTTGCTATAACATTTGACATTTAGCTCTGGGGCCTCCTATTTCTCTGTCATCTTTGAGATGTTTCTACACCTTGATTGGAGTCGCTTATGGTAAATTCAGATGATTGGACATGATTCGGAAAGACCTAGTCCTGTCTATATAAGGTCTCACAGCTGACAATGTATATCAGATAAGAACACCAAGCCATGAGGAGGAAAGAACTGCCTGTAGAGCTCAGAGTCAGGATTGTGTGGAGGCACAGGTCTGGAGAAGGGGACATAGATTTCTGCTGCACTGAAAGTTGCCCAGAGCACAGTGGTCTCCATAATTCTTAAAGGGGTTTTCTGAGATTTTGATACTGATGACCTTTCCTCAGTATAGGCCATCAGTATCTGATCAGTGTGGGTCAGACGCCCAGGATCCACACCGATCAGCAGCTTGAGGAGGCATCGGTGCTCTGTGAGTGCCGCGACCTTCTCACAACTTTTCCAAGTCCAGTGACGACACGTTCATCGGTCACGTGGCCTAGGAGCAAAGACCAAAGGGTACGTGTAGTTTTGGTGGATTTTCCACATGGATTTTCGTAAGGGTTTAGCTGTGTTAATGCACTGTGTGGATGAGATCTTGAAAATGGAATCTACTTAGATGGTACTATATTATGCCCGCAGATTTTCCGCAGATAATAAGCACCTTGTGGATGCGGCCAAACATTATCTCTGCGTAATTCAATCTACACTATATTACGTCATGGCTGAGCTAACACTTGAAATAAGGCTTCTACGACAGGCGGGACCCCAGGATTTCTAGCAGCTCGTGGGGTCTCGTGCTGTGGGGACAAAGCTGCAGTTAGGCTGGAGACCTACTTACCTGGATTTTGCAGAGATTTTTAAGAGACTACCTTTCTGCAAGTGATAGAGCATGGTGTGGATTATAATTTTTCGGCAGGGTGTGAATGGAGTGTATAAAAAAAAAAACTAAAAAAAAAAAAACACTGTACATTGTGTGCTGGGGTCAGAATTCTGCTATGTGCACCCTGCCTTGTAGATGTGATGGCATATGTAAAGTCGGAGGAGGTGGCGATGCTGTAGGTCCCATGTAATGGGCAGACAAGCTCCGACTCTCCGGCAGGCTGGTGGCACCAGCAGCGTGGGCTGTCCTCATGTTCTTCACAGTTCACTGCCCCCATTGCTGGTGTAATTGAATTTTTGTCAGCAAGTTCTTTGTTCCTTCAGACAGTTCAGGCAGAACCCTTTTCAGTAGTGATATCATTGCGCGGGAACGCGTTCCGAGACCAGAACACACATGCAGGATGATGTCTTACTTGCCGCAACCCGCACAAATCCTTTTAAGAGTGAAATAAACCTGCACTTGATACAGTTCAGGCAGTATCCAGTTACTCTCATGTGAACGATTGCCAAACGTGATTCTTCACCGGCTAAAATGTTTTTCTCCTTCCTATCGATATCATTATTTATTTCTGATGGCTCTTGGAGAAATTCCAGGTAACCAAGGTAGCTGCAAAATGTTTAGACGGACTTTGTGTGTGCACGTTGTGCTGTAGTTGACAAACTGCACACTTCTCCAGCGCCGCCACATGCCCAGGTAACTATGGCGGGGTTATATTCATGGATTGTGGGTACGTTCATCTCGGTAATGTATGGCTTATCCACAGTATAAGTCCTAAATGCCAGCCAGGTGCAGATCCTTCATCAGTCTGAGGTATGGTGAACCCGCTGGTTGCTGATTCCTGCCCACCACGCTCTTCTTGTTAAAGGGCATCTGTCAGCAGTTTTGTACCTATGCCACTGGCTGACCTGTTACATGTGCACTTGGCTGGTGAAGACATCTGTGTTGGTCCCATGTTCATATGTGTCCGCATTGCTGAGAAAAATGAAGTTTTAGTATATGCAAATGAACCTCTAGGAGCAACGGGGGCGTTGTCATTACTCTTAGAGGCTCTGCTCTCTCTGAAACTGCCGCGTCCTCTACACTTTAATTGAAAGTTAAAACGTCATCACGGCTGGCCCTGTCAATGTAAGAGCAGAGGGTGCTGGAGTTGCAGAGAGAACAGAGCCTCTAGGTGTAATGGCCACACCCCAGTTGCTCCTAGAGGCTCATTTGCATATATTAAAACCTCATTTTTCTCAGCAATGCGGACACATAAGAAAATGGGACCAACACAGATGTCTTCAGCTGCCAAGTGCACATGTAACAGGTCAGCCAGTGTCATAGGAACAAATCTGCTGACAGATGCCCTTTAAGGCCTCATGCACATGACCACATTTTCAGTCCACATTTTTTGCAGATCGGATGTGGACTCATTCATTTAAATGGGGCTGTTTGTCCTTTTCATCTGCTTACAAAAAACAACAGTTTTGCGCACAAGGAGAAGACATTTCTTTTGGTTCTTCGGTTTTAAAAAAAACAAATAAATGCACATGGCCAGGATCCATGTTTTGCATATCCAAGATTTGTGGACCGTAAAACAGATACAACGTGTGCATGTGAGACCTTACCCAGTGTAAAGAGCCCATGGAGTCATGTCCCAGCTCGGTTTGGCACCTTCCCAGTTTACCACGGGCCATGTGTCCCTATTCACAGCTTTGTAGTTTCCTTATAAATTGGAGTGCCAAGGATTGCTGACCCCTGTTCTAGAAGATGGTAACAAATTCACTTTCTTCCATGATATTAAAGGGGGTATCCCAGGAATGGGCTATCAATATCTGATTGGTGGGGGTCCGACACTGTGCACCCCATCCCCTCCAAACACTTGTTCCAAAGTAGCATCAGCTCTGGAAGTCTATGCTGGTAATATACTGCCCTGTCCACTGTCCTGCTCCTATTCAAGTGAATGGGAACAGCGCTGCAGTTACCAGTTCAGTCAACCACACAGTGGGTAGAACTGTATAGTCCCAGCACCGACTACTCCGGAACAAGTGACTGGCTGGGGCGCAGGGTGCCAATCAAATATTGTTGGCTTATCCTGAGGGTAGGACATCGGCAGTAAAATCATGGAAAATCCCTTTAAATGAGTGAATTTGGATATTGAAAGTGCTAAAGAATTGGCTAATTTCCCAGATTTAGTTTTACCACACATCTGGTAGTATAATAGTTACTGTCTCCATTGCATTCTTTTATGTAGCCAAATGTGGCTTGTGAGAGATTCAATAATCATTCTGGCCGTTGTGAAACCAGATTCCCGGGAGTCACTGAGAGTAAATAAACTTATTTAAAGGGGTTTTCCGGGCTTTTAATATTGATGATTTATCCTCAGGATAGGTCATGACTAGAGTTGATCGAACGTGCTCGTAACGAACACTGCACTGCTCGGATCCCCTGCGCTCGCATGGGCGCAGCCATCCGGATCCGTCCTCCTCACCTGATGGATCCGGATGGGGGATCTGAGCAGTACAGTGCTCGTTACGAACACGTTCGCTCAACTCTAGTCATGAATATAAGATTGGCGGCGTTCTGACACAAGGCATCCCCGCCGATCAGCTGTATGAAGAGACGGTGCGCATGTGCTGTCTCTCTTCAAAGTTCGACCAGCACCCCAAAAAAAAAGTGAAAAAAAAAAAGATACCAGTTGGAACTGAAGCCAAGTTCCGTTTCAAGTATTAGAGTGGTTTTCCACTTTAAAAATCAACTACGGAAGTTATTCAACAAAGTCACGTGCAACTTTGCGAATAACAACTTCGGCTCATCGAAGCCCATACATTCTAATACCGTATAGAGATGGATCTCCGTACAGTGTTATTCCGAAGTTTTGAATGAAGAGACTTTGGATGTAGCATCTGAAGCTCGCTTTGCTCATCACTAATGGCAGCCATGTTTTGAAACCAAAAAGCAGGCCTGTGCAGATTTCTGAATATCAGGCGGTGAAAGTAACACCACCAAAATTGTTAGGGGCTAGAAAAACACCCCTGGCTAATCCGTGGAGCGGTGGCCCCCCCCCCCCCCAGGTGTGGAGAGATACATTTGTTGGAGGACGTGACAGGTATTCTTTGAGTCAATCCACATCTTCAGTCTGGCAGTGGAGGCCATCGTTCCCGGTCAGGCTGACTTTTTTTTTTATTTGTTCTCCACACTGATTGTTCCAGTTCTGTGCAATTCCCAATCTTTCACGCCTCGCTCCATGGCAGTGCGCGGCAAGCTCTTTGTCTCTCCAGAAGATCTCACAATAAGATTGTCTATGTGTAAAAGAGGAAATGGCCATTCCATGAAGGTCTGTTGCTTTCCTAGCTGAGCACTTTGGTTATTTTTATACTTTGTGTCCTGATTTGAAGTTGCCGAGATGAAAATTGTAAAATGTGTTCTATACACTTTTTTTAAAGCCATTATCAAGCGCCCTGTACCTACATTTGCTTAATTAAAAATCTGCGACAACCCCTGCAGTGCCTTTAAAATGGGGGGGGGGGACGTAAACAGGATATACTCACCCATTTCTCTACAGCGCTGGTCTGGTACTTACTCCGATGTTTACAGACAGCAGTGGTGACCGCTGCAGAGTGCTGAGGATAGTGATTGACTGCAGTGATCATGTGCCATATCCAGGCATGTTACCGCTGCTGTTCATAAACAATCAACAGCAGGAGTACCGGACCTGTGCCACAGAGAACAGCATTGGCAAAACAGGTGAGTATATCATGATTTTTCTTTATTTATGTTTTTTAATTTTAAGACATTATAGAGGTTGAGGTAAATCCTGTAGTTAATCAAGACAGTAAATCACTTACAAACCAGCTGTAGTCTCTGTGTCAGTCCCTCTGCCTGTCTGCAGCTCTTCCTCCCCTTTTCACTCTCCTGAGACTTCGTTGTAATCTAATACTGAATTGAACGTCAGCTCGAAGATGGATTTGAGCTGTGCGTTGAGAATTAGGTCCTTTTCACACAAGCGAGTTCCAGCGCTTTGGACTTCCAGAGCGCTTGTCAGCGAGCACACCCGTCCTGACCTCCCAGCAAGCACTGACAGGGTTGCATAGCTTTGTATTGATTTATGATGATTTGTAACCCTTACAGTTCCAGAATGTATTGGATAACACTGACGGCATTATGGGGTTACATAGCATCATAAATCAATATCATACTATGCGACCCTGTCAGTGCTGTGAGGTCAGGACGGGTGCTCTTGCTGACACATGCTGCAAGTCCAATGCTTGGAACTCGCTTGTGTGAAAGGGGTCTTAAGCCTCATTTACACGTTCCATTCTCAAATCTGTGAAAAGGTGGTCACTGATGCCAACTGACTTTAAATAGTTTTATTCTTGAACAAGTTTTTTTTCATGCAAAACTGAGCCCCGTTCGAACTGTAAATCTAGAGAAGCCGACTCGGGACGCTCTGCTTCACCCGTCATGCTCCATCACACGGCCGCAGGTGTGAACATCCTTTCTGTTTTTTTTTTATTGAGCCGTGCTGAAGCAGAAAGATTTTCAGAAAGGATGAAATGGCTGGTATTATACTGATTACAAGATGGCGGTATGCTTTTTACAGCTTATTTGCAGTTCTGCTACCATTACCTAAATGCCCGGTGTGGCTCTTGGTATGTCATGACTCCATGGTTTCCCCTGGGCCTTCAGTCTCGTAGTTTGCACCGGTGATTAAACACTGGCCTATATACAATGAGTCATTTTATTATGGAAGAATTTGCTCCTTCGAAGCCTTTACGTTTTGTTTTTTTTTTGTAAATTTTTCGCCTATAATCACCTCAGCCATGAGTTTACCACTTTGATCCTCGAAGTGAAGTTGTTGAGCCTCTGTTCTCCATTCCCTCACGTTATTGGTGCGTCCACATGTTGCATGTCGAATTTGGTTCTGTTTGAAACCCCCTATAAACCTTTTATTAGGTCTTCTTCTAAAAGTGTTTTACGTAACGCACTCATCGAACCGATCCTGGCGTTAGTCCTGGTCCCCCGGAGTAGAGCATGTGCCTTGTGTCTCCAGACTAGGTACGGAAAGCGCTCCCACCGATCTGCAGTCTTATCACATGTTTTTATGGGAATACTCCTCGCCTAAAGGTCCTTTTACACGGGCCGATTATCGGCCGAAAAATCGTTCCTAGGAACGCTAGTGCCGATAATCGGCCTGTGTAAAAGTGGCCCTAATCAGCCGACGAACGAGCAAAACGCTCGTTCGTCGGCTGATTGGATCTTTTGTAGAAACCAAAAGATCCAATCTGTCGGGCGCACATCGCCCTGTGTAAACAGGCGATGTGCGCCTGACAGTATGGAGCTTCCCGGCCGCACGAGCGATACAGCGATCACTCGTGCGGCCCGGCGCTCGATTCGTCGGGCCGTGTAAAGGCTCCCTGCCCGAGCGCCGATATCGCTAATCGTCGCTCGGGCAGGGAGAATAATCGGCCCGTCTAAAAGGGCCTTTAGAGAGTCTGAAGGACGAATTATTACAATAGGATATATATTTTTTTTTTTTCATTGATGCATTTCTTTGGAATTCGTTTTTTTGGGCTGAGTTCAGATGGAGACATTGCGGAGACCTGAGGCACTCGGTGAACTCATCAGTCCTGGGATCTGAGGTATTTCAGTTGTTTTATCAATGAAATCTAAACACTGATGCTACAGAGTAATCCTGCAAGTCATGTATCTGTGCCCGAGGCTTCAGCATTTCCATACTTCTTCCTTTCCAGGGTGAAAAGTTCTGTGTAGCATGAGGTATATAGCAGTATGTATTACATGTTATGTAATGGATGTGAGATGGATCTTGGCTATGGTGGTTGCTCATATTGCTTTGATTTTTGTTTCCTCCCCTGCGGTTATTTAAAGCTGGGAAATGTTCCCCCTCCTTCCAACCTGCGAATACAAATAAGTAACCACCTAATTTGACAACAGAAAAACCTAAATTGACTACTTGCGTATGTACATACTATGCCAGGCAGTAATGGCGGCATTAATAATTTCTGGTGCTCTGCAGGACGAACTGCTGTGTAAGTTCACGACGACAGAGGTTTACTGAGCTGAATGTGCCAGAGTTCTGCCACCAAATCCTGGTGGACATTCCTTGTGCCAGATTCTTTCCTCCCCACTTGGTAAAGGGGTTTTATGAAATTTTTTTGGTGATGACCTACCCAGAGTATCTGATTGGTGGGGGTCCGACACCCAGGACCCTCGTCGATCAGCTGTTGAGAAGGTACTGGCGCTAACAGTAGCTCCGCTGCCTCCTCGCAGCTGACCAAGCACAGCGCCCTCCATTGTGCAGGGGCTGAGCTGTGCCCAGGCAGTGTGACTGATGAACGTTCCATCACAATGACTAGGCCGCAGCGCTACTGTGAATGCAGCTGTCTTCTCAGACATCTGATCGGCGGGGGTCCAAGGTGTTGTACCTCCACTGATCAGATACCGATGACCTATCCAGAGGATAAGTCATCAGTATAGAAGGCTAGGAAAACACCTTTAATACACCATAGTGCATCAAGATTTTGAATCTAGCCCTACACTCCAGAGATTTGGTTTAAAAAAAAAAAAAAAAAATCTCCAAAAAATTATCTTGCAACTTTTTGGATGCTTTGTGTTTTTTACCACAATTGTCTGTACCATTTTGCGTTTAACACCACTCACTCCATTTTTGAAAAGTGCCCTGGGAAAAAACAACAGCGTCAGTGTGATAGCGGCTGTGCTTGGTATCGTAGCTCAGCGCCATTCACTTGAGTTGCGCCTTTAGGCCGTTTGAATGATGAACGTGACATTACTGGTTTCGGTTGCGGCGCTCGATGAACGCTGCAGCCTCTTCAAACAGCCGATCGGCAGGGGTCCCAGACGACAGACCCCCACTGATCAGGTATTGATGGTCTATGCTGAGGATTGGCAGTTAAACTCCCGGACAACCCCTTTAACAATAGATTGATAGTCAGATTTTAGCGATCTGTAGACGGCCGCTGCAGCTTGCATGACCACCTGATTTTCGGCCTCTTTAACCGTCCTCCATGTCTGTTCCTACCCTAGCTTGAACTTCTAATACACGTGGTAGCAACATGTGAAGTGGAGCTGGTTAAGACTTTGTCACAGATGTGAGAGCGGTTGATTTATTACCTTGACGGATTTGTTTCTGACCTGTGTGTTTTAATAAGGAGCAGCAGGTTTGGTATGTCCGGGCCCTGCCGTTCTGACCACACAGGAAGCTCGGTGATCACAGAACCCTTTGGCTGTGTGATGCCGTCCCAGTGGAGACGACATTGGACACATTATAATATTTTTTCATACTTCATGCCACCCCTTAGCTTGCTTATAAAATTATCTCTAAATACAACAGCAGTAGGTCCCTTCGAATTGCGCTTATCCCGCCATGCCCGTGCCACCTGCTAGAACACAGTTTTCTAAAAATTGCATTTGACGAAGAAAGCAATGGTTAAATCCTAAATGCCGGGCTCTTTTGTCCCCGTCGTCTTCATTCCGAGTCCCTGATATGTGGCAGACAGTGCAGCTTTTTATGTACCGGAGGCCGTCAGACACCGATTATAGACCGCTAGATATGATTTCATCATCTCCTACAGATAGGCAAGATTATAGGAGACCTACTATACTTGCAGATTGTGATCTGTTGTCAGAACCCAAAGGGGTTATCTCATGATTAATGTAAAAAATAAAAATTAGACATCATATAGTACATGACAATCTCTGTCTAACAAAGCTAGAACCAGCCCTGTACCTCACATGGATCCAGAGATCTCCCCATTCATTGCTCTGCTAGATTTATATCAAGCTGACAGCTCAAGGGGAGTGTCTTTTCTGCTGCAGCTCAGGGGGCATGTCTCAGCTCTCCCTATCACAGCTCAGGGGGCGTGTCTCAGCTCTCCCTATCACAGCTCAGGAGGCAGTTGAAGGATGAAACTGAGCATGTGCGGCCATCTCAGTGAGCAGGTCAAAGAAATAAGAAAAAGAACAGCAGGTGGCGCTATACAAATACATGTCCTATATAGAGCATGTCCTATTCTTGTATGCAATCGCGGACAAGAATAGGCATTTCTATCATATGGCAGTCCATGTGTGGTCCGCAGAACGCACACGCGATATCCTTGTTTTGGGGATCCGCAATTTGCTTCATAGGGAGTGCAAGCATTTCCTGCCCTGTGATATGACTGGTCATCATTAGTCTGCATTGGATGGGTCCTGCCCTGTATAATTCCTGGAGGATTTCAGATCCGGCGCTGTCCTGCAGTGGCATCCTCTGTGGATCGGTGCTAGTACCTACAAACTGCAAGGGAACCCGGTGATGTATGTAGGTAACATGTTCCCTTGCCTGTATTACTTACTACATGTATGATCCCTGGTACTCTATATAGCTGATCCATATTTACACCACTTCATCAGTAACTTGCGCCTTCCGGATATTTTTCGGGGATCCCTTTTATATTGTGCTTTTTACCATTGGCCGGCAGCAGGACACATCCCTATAGATTCTCTGCAGCCCAATTGTTTTTGCCATTCAGTGCGTAACTCTTCTCCCCCTCTCTCTGCAATTTTATTTGCTTTAGGAATGAAAGCACGACAAATCCCTCTCATATCGCAATGAAAAAGCCAATAACACAGTATTTTTTCTTCCCCTGCATTGCAGAGCTGGGAAGTTAATCTCATGTGCAGCTGGATAAAGCAGCCTGTGTGCAGCGGTTCCATGAACTCAATGGAAAATGCCAAGAATGTCCCCCCCACCGTACATAGCAATGAAGCGCCTGTTGTGGGAATGCGCTGGGAGAATGCACACACTTGTAAGGGTGACGTCGGCGCTGGAATCTGTTGTGACAGAGAGGCCACTCTGTCCAGATCCCAGGAAATGAATGAGAAGCGGACTCCTCTGCTGGCAGGGCCCGGATCGCGCGCTCTGCATCGGACACGTTGCCTTTGTCACGACTACATAAAAACTCTTTCTCGACGCTTGCAAATGAGGCTGAACGTTTCTACAGCTTGGAAACGTGCCGCTGGAACAATGGCGCGTCAAGGCTTCATTAGTCGCCAATTTTATGCGCTCTTTACCCCCCAAAAAACAGTTGCAAGGACAGGGATGGACACCTTGTTAAAAAGAAATCAGGAAACGAGGAATAAATAATAATTTTTTTTTTCTTGGCCTTTTTATAGGTTTGATGTACCGTTTTGACACTTGCTTCACCTTCCTCCTTTCAGAAGGGCGAGACCTGGCCGCCTGACAACACTTTGTGTGTTTATCTCGTCGACGTAATGCAGTGCATCTACGCTTCCTTCCTGTACTGTATCTAAAGGGTTTCCGACTATTGACTTATGTAACATGTCAGATCTCCTATAGGGTCCTGCAACTGGAACCCCCCCACCGATGTTGAAAAGAAGTGTCCCCGGTCCCGGATGTCTCAGGTGCAGTCACATTGCGCTGCCGTCTGGGTTTTGAACCAAACTATGGACATCTGCATGGAGTCCTAGTTAACCTATGGTTAATTTGCTGTCCATGTAATATATATGAGTGTGTCCTGACCCAATAACAGAAAGTAGGAAAGAAGGGTGGAGCATGTTTGATTTCAACATGCCCGATCCTTTATTCTTGTAGGAGATGAGCTGCCACTTGGATGTCTGGCAGCAGCAAAGGGCCTGGAATCTGTATGGGGAACTATTGAGAGGCGATTGAAGTGCATGCAGCTTTAATGAGTTGGCAATGATTGGGAATGAACAGTTTGTTCCTGATCATTGCCCTTGTTATCATGTAAATGGCCCTTATTCCCTCTCTCCCTATTGAGAACACATGCATGCCCGGCTGAGCTTGCATGTGTATTGGGAGAGAAGGGTCGGGGCGGTATAGCTGTTGGCCAGTCAAGCAACAAAGGTCCATAGTACAGTCACGTTGATTAAAGGGGTCTATAATTTATTTTAATTTTTTTAACCCAACCAGTTGAACTTGTGAAGAGAAACCTACTTGCTTTCGTACTCCCGGGCTATCTGCACTGCCAGCCCATCTGTCAGCATCCGCAGTGACAGGATCACGTGTGCTGCTGCAGCCAATGGCAGGCCTCAGCAGTGATGTGTCCTGAAGCAGCATGTGACCCAGCAGTGACGCCACACTTGGTTGTATCTCACCGCCAAGGCCAATCATTGGCTGCAGTGGCGCTGGGTGGGTCATAAGTATCTATTGCTGGGAATCCGACGACCGGGACCACCGCTGATCAGCTGTTTGAGAAGGCATCGGTGCTCCTGTGAATGCCGCGACCTTCTTCCAGCTTTTACTAGGCCGTGTGACATCACATTTATCGGTCACATATCCCATAGGGATGAATCGGACTGCGCGCAATACCAAGCACAGCCACTATACAATGAACGGCGCTGTGCTTGGTGAGCAGGGAGAACAGCGCCTTCTCAAACAGCTGATTGGTCGGGGATCCCGGGTGTTAGTCCTCCAGAGGATAGGTCCTCAGCATTAAAGTCTCGGAAAACCCCTTTAATATACGTAATGTAACTTCTGATCCCCACTGGTGTGGAGGTGGCAGTCTTTGTACAGCGCAGTGGAATATGTTGGCACTATATAAGCAGAACTAAATAAATAATGAATGTATCAGTTAAAAACTAGGATGTTGGTGATTTACGATGCGTGAGAGCAGGTGCTATTTTTTTTAAGGACGATTTTTGAAGAATAAGTGGTAATTCCAGAGGTGAAGTGATACATCGGCAGTGTATCCGCGTACACAGACCCCGAGGTCACACGACGCAGTAAATGTCGGCTGTCTGTGAGTTCTGATGTTGTGTCCCTTTCCCACAGAAGATTGTCTTAGGTCATTGTTATTCACAAGCCGAGCTCCATGGTATCTTCAGCGTCTTCTCCTTGTCTAAATGTTTTCTCAGACTGTAATTAGGCGCTGCCTCCGGCTGGGTTTCTCGCGGGTCTGGCGCCAGTTAAAGCGCTTGCACTGGGAGCTGTCGTGTTTATGGATGGCAGCAGCGCACGGCCGGCGACTGCTTTATAACGTTACTTCTTTGCTCCTATTGTGTAAGTGTATAACCTCATATTGCTAGGAATCCATTGGTAAAAGTTTGGTTTCCTCCGGCCGCCTTCTGACTCTTATCTATTAATTTTTGACGTTTTAATTATTTTTATTCTTTTTCACTTACTAAAATGGATGATTCTTGTCTTGGGACCGACCATCTAATGACTCTGGCTGTGTCCCGACTTTACCCCCCTATGTAGATGTTTGGGGAAAGAGGGATCACGCATGTTGGATTTCTCCTGAAAGTCAAAGGGGTTGTCTCACTTCATGTACAGAAAGTTAATAGAAGTCACTTACTAATGTATTGTGACTATCCATATTGCTTCCTTCCCTGGCTGGATTCATTTTTCCATCACATTATACTCTGCTTATATCCTGGGGTTACGACCACCGTACAATCCAGTGGTGGTCGTTCTTGTACACTATAGGAAAAAGGGCCAGCCTTTCTGGTGGCTGAGACTGTGTGAGCTCAGATAGGCCGGTGCTGTTTCCTATAGTGTACAAGCACGACCACCACTGATGGATTATAGGGTGGTCAAAACCATGTTTAATGTGATGGAAAAATGAATCCAGCCAGGGAAGGAAGCAATACGGACAATCACAATACATTAGTAAGTGCCTTGTATTAACTTTCTCTACATGATAAATGCCATTTGCTGAAGTGAGACAACCCCTTTAAGGTGCCACTGGAGGTGTCTAGAAATGCCTTACTCTACTATTCCCATTGATAAAACGTGCATACTTAGCTGAGTGAGTATGTGTATGGGAAGTCAGGAGACATAGCTGTCGGCCAAATGACTCTTCAGCCAACGGCCAAGATCTAAGGTACATGGCCAGGACCTGTCGCCTCTCCCGACGTCTGTTTTAGTAACTACTTTCTATAAAAATTCTGCAGCATCTATTCTTATGGCGCTACGATTTGTCATTCTTTTATTATTCCTACTTTATTATTCCTACTATTATTAATGAATTTTTAACAGTTTGCATTGAAAGTCCAGATGGGTATTACATGATAGGGGGATGTGCCAGTACAGTCTGACACTATCCAATCAGTGCTGCCAGTGTCGTGTTGTGCAGCGGCACCCCTCCCCAACTGGTAACACCCTTCTGGACCTTCATTGTCACTGCAACGTCTAAAACTGGCAGCACTAATTGAATAGTGTCAGACTGTCAGGGACCCCCACCCCCAACTGGTAACACTCCTCCGCACCTTCAATGCAAACTGTTAGCAAGGCATTCATAACTTCTAGCAGGAATAATAGAGGACTGGAGGATAAGAACATATGCTCCAGAATTGTTATTTCTCATGGCCTTGTGGGTCCCTGCTCTGTTAGTTGAAACCATAACCCATAATCCGGGATGACCGGTGAGCGAGCCTGACGTGCTGCATGACAGATGTCCTGCCGATCTACAGAGCTGTCATTTAGTTTTGCATGACAAATGGCATAGGCGTTTTTCTTCCTGTTAAATATACTATGAAGCGTTCCAGGCCGGTGAGCTGTCAGATGACGAGCCAGCCGTGTACAGCAGGAGCTGAAATGTCCCATGGTCGGGTTCTGCATATGACGGCTGGGTTATGGCAGTACACAGGGCGGATTTATTAACGTGTTGGCCGGAGTAAGAAGTGCACGGCTTTTATAGTAAATGTGGCGCACCTCCTTATGGACCGTGCACCGGAAATGGAGATCTACACCAGCTATGGGCTGGCTCTGATTCCGGCTATAATTAAAGGGGTTTTCCAGGATTTTTAGTCCTCAGGACAGGTCATAAGTTTCTGATTGGCGGGGGTCCAACACCTGGGATCCCCACCAATCAACTCTTTGAAAAAGCGCCAGTGCTGCTGTGAGTGCCACAGCCTTCTCTCAGCTCACCAAGTACAGCGCCGTCCATTGTATAGTGGCCGTGCTTGGTATCGCAGCTCCATTCACTTCAATGCGGCTGAGCTGCCCCTAGGCCATGAGACCGATGAACGTGATGCAATATTTGCATGTAAAATCTAGGGTTGCACCTACTGTCGAACTTTCAATACCCAATCAATACCTTGCACACGGATCGATATGATACTGGGATTTGCTCAGCAGCGCAGCCTAGTATCTTTTAGAAAACATGGTGTAACGCCCTCGGCTAAAGTGGCTAATAGTTATTAAATAAAAAATTTAGAAAAAAAACCCCCAAAATATTAAAAGTTTAAATCACCCCATAAAAATATGTAAACAATAAAAAGTAAACATATTAGGTATTATATTTAGTATATTTAAAAATATCTCCTATGCTGTGAACGCCGTAAAAAAGTAAAAACCACGTGATTTGCCTTTTCTTTTTTTTTTTTTTTTTTTTTTTTTTTGTCCCCCAATCAAACCCCTTTCCTCCCTTAAAAAAAATAAAAAATAAATGGGCTGGACGTTCCATAAAATGCAGAATGTACACAGCTTTTTTTGGTGTTTTATTTTTCTTATTTTTCTTTTACATGGTATCGAGTATCGCAATACTTTATGGTATCGAAATCGAATCAAAATTTTGGTATTGTGACAACCCTAGTAAAATAAGACACAGAGGTGCAGTATAGGCTCTTGCATCATGTTTAGGACCAAGCCACATGGATCTGTAACAGCATAGGGGAGACCACCCTGTGCACTGTATTTCATGAACAGCAGCCACCCCCTCACTACCCTGCGGCAGAGAATCCACACAAAATATCATGTCCTCCTGAACCAGACTGGGTCTCCATCTTGTCAAAGGCGGCAGACTGTGTGGGCACCTAGCGTATCCCAACGTAAAATCTTCCCCAATACGCGTACTGTCCAGCATTTATATACTGTAACTGTATTCGGCTATGTGGAATTCCCTTTGTGTCCACTAGGTGGTGCTGTGCGTTCAGCTATTGCTGTCAGTGAGCTCAGAGGCTTTTTTAGCCTTGGTATAAAATGGTAATTTTAATTCTATTTTTTTTTTCATGTACTTTGCAAATAAATTGAATTTCCACCAGAAGGTATGTATACGTAGTTGTAATCAAATCTCGCATGTAATTTAATAAGCGTTAGAAAAGCTGCTTCATTGCTTCTGGGATATGACAGTGAAGAATCTTCTCCTTTTTTTGGTGTCTTTACTGTAATCCAGTGTTTAAAAAGATGGTGGAGGGTGTCCTAATTTTGCTTTGAATTTTAGTTACACCCTGGATTTTGGTGGGAACCTGCACAGATTCTAGTGCGTTTAATACCTTACAGCCACTCTTACTACACAAGAAGATGAATGATATGAAGGTTGATGTGAGGATGATGAATTGGACAGGCCGCAGTTTGTACGGACGGGGGCAGCAGTGTCTGGCAGATTATTGAGCAGTGTAGGTGCCCCTCAGGGAACTCTGCTGTCGCCCTTTCTTTTCACATTGTATACTGCAGATTTTCTGTATAAGGCTGGTTTCACACGAACGTTGTGTTTTGCGGTCCGCAAATTGCGGATCCGCAAAAAAAACGGATGCCGTCCATATGGCATCCGTTTTTTTGCGGATCCATTGTAACAGTGCCTATCCTTGTCCGTTTTGCGGACAAGAATAGGACAGGTTCTATCTTTTTTGCGGGGCTACGGAACGGGCATACGGGTGCGGACAGCACACCGTATGCTCTCAGTATTTTTTGCGGACCCATAGAAATGAATGGGTCCGCATTTTTCATGTGAAAAATGCGGATCGGAGTCCGCAAATAATACTGTCGTGTGAAAGGGGCCTAAATCTGATTTTTGCCACCTGCAAAAATTCTCAGTTGACTCTGTGGTAGTCTGATGTATTGGGGGGGGCTGCGGTGAGGAGGAGTATAGGAAGTTGATGTCGGGTTTTGTGGAGTGGTGCCAGGCTAACTATCTACAATTAAATTTAAAGGGGTTGTCTCATCATGGACAGTGGGGGCATATCGCTAGCATATGCCCCCATTGTCTTATAGGTGTGGGTTCCACCGCTGAGACCCACACCTAGATCAAGAGCGGAGCCCCCAGAGTGAAGGAGAGCGCACTGCACCTGCACAGCCGCCCTCCATTCATTTTCTATGGGGCCGGTGAAAATAGCCGAGCACTGGCTCGGCTATTTCTGTTGGACCCATACAAAATAAATGGGAGCGGAGGCCGCGCATGCACGGTACTTTCCCATTCACTTCTATGGGGTGGTGGCCGGACTGGAGTCCTCCAGCCACCACCTTGTGGGGCTCTGTTTTCATATAGGTGCGGGCCACACCGCTATAAGACAATGGGGGCATATCCTAGCGACAAACTAGGTGTCACGCTCTGGTGTGGAGGGTATAGCCACACCAAGCGTAAGAGGGAAGAGAAAAGACCAAACAAGGGAAACGGTCACCTCCTGCAGGAATCCCTGAAACTAGGCCCTGACTGACTACCAGTAAGAACAGGCCTTAGTGGTAGGAGAGTTCATACACAGGAACCTAATAACACCTATAGAACCCTGCTACTAGTGACAGAGGAAAGAGTCAACCCGTTTCTCCAAGAGTACGGACGAACAGGAGACTCCAGAAGGCAAAACCACAACAGGGAAAAAGTAGGATAAACACAATAGGGAAAATGACACTTATCTTAATGCAGATATTGCAGCAACCGGATCTCATCCGAGAACAACACCACAAAGTAAGCAGAAAGTATAAACCGCAAGGAATACTGGGAGAGGAAGGGATAATTAGGGGAAAGACAATCACCACACCCGCAACAGCTGAGTGGAAGGGGTGTGGTAAACAGCAACCAAACCAAGAGGAAAACATGTCAAATTATGTCACTTTTGAAAGCCTAGCCGAATGCCTGCAACCTGATGCAGGAACGTTCGTGACACTAGACTGGAGGGGCAATACGGACAGGGTTTACAAAAGTGGGGTGAACAGACTGTACTTCTTACGGAAACTAAGGTAGTTTTAATGTGTGCAGCAAAATGTTAGAAATGTTCTACCAGTCTGTAGTGGCAAGTGCCATCTTTATTGGATCAACCACCATACGTATTTGATCGTCATCCAGTCCCACCGAAAGTGATGTGCTTGACCGACAGCCATCTAAAGCTTGTAGCCTTCTATAAAGACTTAGTACGTGATGATCCAGTACAGTAGGTTCTGAGTAACTCACATTTGGATCTTTCTACCAGAATACACAATTTATGTACTAACTGCAAATGACCCTGCCAGAAACGCGCAGAGCACTGGAGTTTTTTTGGCGTGCATTTATACCCATCCATCTACTTTTAGATAACCGCCTTCATTCACCAGAACACCTCCTGCTATCCCCCCGACTCCTGAGACGTGGTCTCTGCTCCCAGAAGAAGCTGAACAATCAGACCCGTTGTTAACGTAAATTTAGAAACTCATTTTGTCACCCTTGACCCAAAGCAATTATCCATGGCCACTTGGAGTTTGCAATAGGCCTTTTCAGTCTTTGCAGTCAATGTGTTTAGTCACCAAGATGAATGGCGTTCAGTTCCTATAATTACTTAGAGCCTCTTACAGCAGCGTGGCGGCATTGTATGAAACGGTCACATTCTGTACTTTTTAACCTGCATATCTTTTCTTATATATGACGGCTGAGCTCCTCTGTTCGCTTTTATTGCAGTATGAAAATGATGCCGTTACTTCCGTGGAGATGAGATGATCAAAGTTCTGCGCTCACTTCGGAGAGGGAGCAAGCACTAATGGTGCCGGAAGAATGGACCTAATGAACGGCCAGGCGAGCAACACTGCTCTCACGGCGAACGCTTCAGAGGTGAGGGGCGTGCCCAGCTAGACTTCTGCAAAAAAATAATAAAATACAAGACCCTACAAAGCCATTGTTGAGCCCATTCCAGATCTGTGAATTTCTCGCGGTTATCATCTAAAAACGCTGCTGTTTCTTTTAAGCTGTTTCTTCTGTGTTTCAACCCATTTCAACTTTTTGCCTTTTTGATTCTTACAGAAAAGCAGCAGCTCAGAATCGCTGAGCGACAAAGACTCCGCTGCCCTGAAGAAAAGTTTTGACGCTGTTGTGTTTGACGTCCTCATGGTCACTCCAGAGGAATATGCCGTAAGATGTTTCCTTCACTCTCTGTAAAAGCTGCTTGGTGAATCTCCACCTTTCAGGTGAAAAATGATTTATTAAAGGGCATCTGTCAGCAGTTTTGTACCTGTGACACTTGCTGATCTGCTACATGTGCACTTGGCAGCTGAAGACATCTGTGTTGGTCCCATGTTCATGTGTGTCCGCATTGTTGAGAAAAATAATGTTTTATTATATCCAAATGCTGAGAAAAATGAAGTGTTAATATATGCAAATGAGCCTCAAGGAGCAACGGGGGCGTTGCCATTACACCTAGAGGCTCTGCTCTCTCTGCAACTGCCGCGCCCTCTGCACTTTGACTGGACCAGGTGTACACTGCCTGGTCCTGTCAATCAAACTGGAGAGGGCGCAGCAGTTGCAGAGAGCTGAGTCTCTAGGTGTAATGGTAACACCCCCGTTGCTCCTAGAGGCTCATTTGCATATAGTAAAACATAATTTTTCTCAGCAATGCAGGCACATATGAACATGGGACCAACACTGATGTCTTCAGCTGCCAAGCGCACATGTAACAGGTCAGCCAGTGTCACAGGTATAAAACTGCTGACAGATGCCCTTTAAGTTGCTTATCTATCTTTATAGCACTAGGAAATCTGTTTTTCGGAAACAGAGCTCCCAATCCTCTGCATTGACATTGAAGGAATCAAATATTGATGATCTATCCCCAGAATACCTGATGGGTGTTGGTGCAACTCTTGATCATCAGACCCGTGGCCTTCCTGCAGCTCAAGTCCGATCCAAGTGAGTGGGAATGAACTGCGGTGCCAATCATGGCCACTATACAGTGTATGGGGCTCTGCTTGGGGTATATCTTTGAAAGAGGCGGCAGCGTTCATACCAGCGCTGTTACACCTTCAAAAAACTGATTGCCTGCAGTCAGACACCCACCCATCAGATATTGATGACCTATCCTGAGGATCGCAGCATTTTAGGGCTCACTTAATTTTTTTTTTTTTTTTTTTTAGCCTAAACTTAGATTACTACATCTTATGTTGCAGCCATAATACAGATGCCAAAACGCGTATGACACCAGCCTAAGGCCACATGCAGATGACCATAGCCCGGCCTGTGCTGCCCCAGAGGACTGGAGCGCACGGCGTCATTGGTTGTTATGACGCTGTGCACTTCCTGAGGCCGCCGCCGTACAGTGAAACGGCCTCAGGAAGTGCATGGCGTCATAGCAACCAATGACGCCGTGCGCTCCCGTCCTCTGGGGCAGCACAGGCCGGGCTTTCACGGTCGTCTGCATGGGGCCTAAGGCTGCGTTCACACCGCCCCTCATAATTTCCATTGTCCTGCTTCTTTAGAGGAGCAGAAGAACTAAATTAACAGAGCTTCCGAAGCAGATGTGAACACTCCCTAAAAAGCAAACTCTCTTTTTTGTTAAAGAAAGTCTTTCACCTCATTTTCACCTATATAACTAACAGCAGTGCCCCACAGAAGATTGCAGACACATCCCAGACATACCTGTGTGCACTGTGTGTCTGTATTACATGTCACATCCCAGACATACCTGTGTGCACTGTGTGTGTATTACATGTCACATCCCAGACATACCTGTGTGCACTGTGTGTCTGTATTACATGTCACATCCCAGACATACCTGTGTGCACTGTGTGTGTATTACATGTCACATCCCAGACATACCTGTGTGCACTGTGTGTCTGTATTACATGTCACATCCCAGATATACCTGTGTGCACTGTGTGTGTATTACATGTCACATCCCAGACATACCTGTGTGCACTGTGTGTCTGTATTACATGTCACATCCCAGACATACCTGTGTGCACTGTGTGTGTGTATTACATGTCACATCCCAGACATACCTGTGTGCACTGTGTGTCTGTATTACATGTCACATCCCAGACCATACCTGTGTGCACTGTGTGTCTGTATTACATGTCCAGAAAAAGCAATTTTATTCTGCTGGAAAACAGCTCCCAAGTGCCCAGCTCTGCTGCTGCAAGTGCCCAAAGCAAACCAGACTGAAGAGGGGAGGGCTGCTTTAGCTGCTCATATCTTGGGATTTGTAGCAGATAGAAAAATGGTGCTGACCTTCTTTGAAAGCTGATATTCCAAGCTTTCGAATGATACCAAAATCACAGCATATAAATCAGAAGATATAGCTGTTAGAAATCAAGTCGGGACAGAAAGCTGTTTTTAGTTTCACTTTCATTCGGGCACTCGGGAGCTGTTTTCCAGCAGAATAAGGGCCCTTTTACACGACCGTTGAGCACAGTCTGGGACGGTCCGTGAAAACCCGGACTATGCTCCTTCTGAGGGCAGGAGCGCACGCGTCATTGGTTGCTATGATGCCATGCACTTCCTAAGGCCGCCGCTCTACAGTGATATACTCTGTACGAGCGTGTACAGTGTATCACTGTACAGTGGCGGCCTCATACCAACCAATGAGGCCGTGCACCCCTGCCCTCAGAAGGAGCACGGTCCGGGTTTTCCCATACCTGTGTGTACTGTGTGTCTGTATTCCATGTCCAGGAAAAGCACTTTTATTCTGCAGGAAAACAGCTCCCAAGTGCCCAGCTCTGCTGATGCTGCTGCAAACCAGACTGAAGAGGGGAGGGCTGCTTCAGCTGCTCATATCTTGGGATTGGTAGCAGATAGAAAAATAATGCTGACCTTCTTTGAAAGCTTTCAAATGAGACTAAAATCACCATTTTATATCCAGTATATCAGAAGATAAAGCTGTTAGAAATTGAGTCGGGAGAGAAAGCTGTTTTTAGTTTCACTTTCAGCTGGGCACTTGGGAGCTGTTTTCCTGCAGAATAAAATTGCTTTTCCTGGACATGTAATACAGACACACAGTGCACACAGGTATGTCTGGGATGTGACATGTAATACAGACACAGTGCACACAGGTATGTCTGGGATGTGACATGTAATACAGACACACAGTACACACAGGTATGTCTGGGATGTGACAAGTAATACAGACACACAGTGCACACAGGTATGTCTGGGATGTGACAAGTAATACAGACACACAGTGCACACAGGTATGTCTGGGATGTGACATGTAATACACACACAGTACACACAGGTATGTCTGGGATGTGACATGTAATACACACACACAGTGCACACAGGTATGTCTGGGATGTGACATGTAATACAGACAGTGCACACAGGTATGTCTGGGATGTGACATGTAATACACACAGTGCACACAGGTATGTCTGGGATGTGACATGTAATACACACACACAATGCACACAGGTATGTCTGGGATGTAACATGTAATACAGACACACAGTGCACACAGGTTTGTCTGGGATGTGACATGTAATACAGACACACAGTGCACACAGGTATGTCTGGGATGTGACATGTAATACACACACACAGTGCAACACAGGTATGTCTGGGATGTGACATGTAATACAGACACACAGTGCACACAGGTATGTCTGGGATGTGACATGTAATATACACACACAGTGCACACAGGTATGTCTGGGATGTGACATGTAATACACACACACAGTGCACACAGGTATGTCTGGGATGTGACATGTAATACAGACTCACAGTGCACACAGGTATGTCTGGGATGTGACATGTAATACAGACACACAGTGCACACAGATATGTCTGGGATGTGTCTGTAATCTTCTGTGGGGCAGTGCTGTTAGTTATATAGGTGAAAATGAGGTGACAGACTCCCTTTTAAAGAGATTCTCCGGGCTTTTATCCTCAGGATAGGTCATCAATATCAGATCAGCGGGGGTCCAGCACCCGCACCCCTGCCGATCAGCTGTATGAAGACACGGAGCGTGCTGTGTGAACATGTGCTGTCTCCCTTTCTCTCTTTCTGTTCACCACTGCGGTCTATGGCAAAGCAGCAGCAGAGAAGTGAGATGGCACGTACACACTGCCCGCATGCCATCTCCACATACAGCTGATCGTGGGGGCGCGCGGTGTCAGACCCCCATCAATCTGATATTGATGACCTATCCTGAGGATAGGTCATCAATATAAAAAGCCCGGAGAACCCCTTTAATCAGAAAATGTAAAGTCTCCATAAATCGGAGTCTGTGTCCCCTCTGGAAAGTGATACGGTTTGTGAATGAACTGGTTATAATTAAGGATGAGAGCTGGTGCCAGATATTCTGCGATGCGTTCTTTCCACAGCACGATGCAGTAAACAGAGGGATCGCGGTTCCTCACTATGAAATACAAGCCTATAAAAATGAAATGTCAAAAATGATCAGGACCATATGTGGAACACAAGCCCTCTACGTACTGAAGCTGGTTACTGGCGTGTGACACGTCTGAGTATAAATGTGAATAATCCTGGGTATCTGTGGTTGGTTTTAGACTCATTTTCAGCCTTGGAAAATCCTTTTTGTTAGGACTCACACACACAACCATTGCCCAGGCGTGCCCGTATTGCGTGTGCACACTGTATCACAGATGTGGACCCATTCACTTGAATAGGTCCCCAATCTGGGGGATACGGTGCAGAACAGAGGCACAGATTGGAAGCTCTGTAGTGCTTCCGTGGGGCTTCTGTCTGTGCCTCTGCACCACAAAAAAGTATTGCATGCACTACTTTTTTGCAGTTTTGACCTTTTGGATGGGGATCGCTGACCCCATTCAAGTGAATGGGTCCGCGTCTGCAGACGGCAAGCAGATAGTCACGTGCATGAACCCTTAGAAGGATGTAAGCTGATCGCTGTAGGATGCAGGGAGTGTAGAATTGCTCTGCAGCGCCACCACAGGGATAAATGAAGCATTACACAGTGTCCATTGATATCAGTGGGACCTCCGGAGACTGCATAGTCCGGTTATAATTGAGGGACTCCTCTCTGGTTCCAATATGTCTGGTGTAAGGCAAAAGCAGTATTTCCCAGTAAGAACCTCAGTCTTGTGATGAAGGGTGGGTGGAGGGGCCAGTTTGCACCTGAATGTTTTCTGAAAACTTTTTATGTCCCAAGGTTTTGGCCAGAACAAAAAAAAAAGTAGTTCAAATAACGCTTATAAAACATTAAAATGACTAAAATAAACTAAGATTTAAGGGTTCTCTTTTCTTAAAGGGGTTGCCTGTTTAGAAAAACCCATATGTAAATATCCTATGACAGCTTGTGAGTAAAAGGGTCATCCATTGTCAAGCAGTTTTGTACCTATGACACTGGCTGACCTGTTACATGTGCGCTTGGCAGCTGAAGACATCTGTGTTGGTTCCATGTTCATGTGTGTCCACATTGCTGAGAAACATGATGCTTTAATATATGCAAATGAGCCTCTAGGAGCAATAGGGGCGTTCTCATTACACCTAGAGGCTCTGCTCTCTCTGCAACTGCTGTGTCCTCTGCATTTTGACAAGGCCAGGTGTGATGATGCTTTCACTGCCTGGACCTGTCAAACAAAGTGGTAAGGATGCGGCAGCTGCAGAGAGAGCAGAGCCCCTAGGAGTAATGGTAACGCCCCCGTTGCTCCTAGAGGTTCATTTGCATATATTAAAACATCATTTTTCTCAGCAATGCGGACACATATGAACATGGGACCAACACAGATGCCTTCAGCTGCCAAGCGCACATGTAACAGGTCAGCCAGTGTCATAGGTACAAAACTGCTGACAGATGTCCTTTAATTCACAAGCTGTCATAGAATATATTTACATATGGGTTTTCTAAAAAGGCAACCCCTTTAAGAAATGAGGACCCTTAAACCTTAGTTTCTTTTAGTCATTTAAATTTTTTTGCATTAGCATTGTTTTGTATTATTTTTTCTTTCTGGTCAAAGCCTTGGGTCATAGAGACAACATTCACCCATCCTCTCTTCCCGACTGAGGTTCATGCTGATTTTGCTTTACAGCAGACATATTGGAAATGTTCCTGAGAACGTTCTGCCAAACATCTGGTGTCATCCAGGTGTTTTTTGGGACAAGCATCGAGCTTGCTCTTGGATAGCAGTGGAGTCTCCCTTGAGTTTGATTTTGGCCAGGTCCCTTACTATGGCGTCATGAGTGTGTGACTGTAGAAGCACATGGAGAGGTTTCGGGACTTCTTGGATGAGTTGTCATCTGTATGTTTTTGGCAGACTGGCCACTCCTTGAAGTCTTCTCCATTTGACACTAGGGGTGTTCACGGGACCCCCAGAGCCCTAGAAAGAAACAATCTTTTCTCTCCTTTGTCCTGGACCTGCAGTTTTTTTCCCTAAGCAACCATTTATTGCAATGGATATGCAGTACGGAGTATGCATTTTTCACTGTGCCTTAGGGGTCATGCACACGGCCGTTGCCCGGCTGTGGCCGTATTGTGGCCTGTATACAGTGTGCACCCCGTATCAATCCGGGGGATGCATGCACTACTTTTTTGCGGTGTGGACCGTAAGTTGTGGATCGTGGACCCCATTCAGGTGAGTGGGTTCCACGATCCGAATGCGGCGTCCCCACTGTCTGTGCCCGTGCGTTGTGGACCACCATTTGTGGTCTGCAGCATGGGCCTGGCCAGCACACGGTCGTGGGCATGAGCCCTTTGCTATATAAAGTTCTCTGCAGGTTCTTCCACTTTAGTGTGGGTATAAAGCAATGAGATCCAAATTCTGAATGTATTTATGAAAAAAATTAAAAAAAAATTCCTGCCAACTTCTTGTTATGAAATGGAGAGCATTTAAAGGGCCTCTGTCATCAGGAACATGGTTAATAAACCGGCTGAGTATAGACATGTGCTAATGGCAGCTGAAATTAACAGTATTCGCCCTTTTTTTGTATCTGCCTCCATTAAAAAATATATATATATATTTTATGCAAATGAGCCATTAGGAGCAATGGGGGTGTTGCCCCTACTCCTAGACGCTCCCTTCTCCCTCCTGTGGTCGCACTCTCATCATGTTGATAGAGCCAGGCAGTCTTCACATCACCCTGCCTTGCCCTGTCAATCAACATGATGAGGGTGTGGCCAGAGGAGGGAGCCTCTGACAGTAGGGGCAACACCCCCATTTCTCTTAGGTGGCTCATTTGCATAAACTAAAACTTAATTTTTCACAAAAATGGAGGCACATAGGAAGAAGGGACAAAGCCTGTTAGCTTCAGCTGCCGTTAACACATGTCAGCTGGTTTAATAATTTTTTCATTTGGTCATTATAAGACTTTTTCAGCAGTTTTCGAGATACAGTGGATAAAAATTCAGTATGTTTGCAGACTATTGCTTCTGATTCCCATCAGTTGACGGCTCATGTGAAGCCTTAACTGATCTCCTGACCTCATAAACACTCATTATAGCTGAGCTCTTATCAAACTGATATGAGGAATATGGCTCAGATGAGTGTTTATGGTCAGGAGATCAGAGACAAGGCTTCACATGAGCCATCAGCTGATGAGGCTCAGAGGGGATAGGCTGCAAACAGACTGATTTTTATCCCCTGTATCTCACAAAATGTTGAAAATGTTTAATAAAATTAGTAAAATAGAAACATAAAAAATTGACCCACAGGTGTCCATAGCCATAAAAATGTGATTTTAAACGATCGGTCGTTTTCTGCTGACACGTTCCCTTTAGCCACTTCAAGTCTGCCCATTGACTATAAACGTCCTTGAGCTTTACCCCCTGTGTGCAGCACCTGTACATAGAAGCTCCATGACTCAGCTGCCTCCTGACAGTCAAGAACATGGAGCTTTAACCTGAGACCTTTTTTCCTGGCCTCCAGGCTTTTGATCACTCTGACAAGCTGTCAAAGCCATCACAAATGTATGTACTATCTCCCTCTCATTACTGCCGGTCACAGAGCAGTTTACAACTACATATTGGGTGTTTTGGCAAACTTCAGAATCAGGAAAATAAATATTCAGGTTTGATTTGCGGTTTACCCTTGCTATCTTATGGGAAAAATGAATTCAAAATTGAAAATCTGCGAAAAAATATATATATTTTAAATTTCACCTTTCTTCTGTTTTAATTCTTGTGGGAAATCTAAAGGGTTAACAAACTTTGTAAAATCAGTTTGGATTACATTGGGGGCTGTAGTTTCTAAAATATGTTCATTTATGGGAGGTTTCTATTATTTAAGCCCCTCAAAGTCACTTTAGAACTGCAAAGGTCCTTTAAAATTAACTATTGGAAATTTTCATGAAAATCTTAAAAATTATATCTAAAATTTGAAGCCTTCTAACGTCCTAAAAAAATTAAAATTACATTTACAACATTATGCCAACATAAAGTGGACATATGGTGAATGTTCATTAATAACAATTTTATTAGATATCCCTATGCAACTTAAAAGCAGAGAAATTCATATTTAAAAAATTGTGATTTTTTTTTTTCTCAAAATTTTCAGTAAATTTTGATTTTTTTTATAAATAAAGGTAAAACATATTGACTCAAATTTACCATTAACATGAAGTACAATGTGTCATGAGAAAACAATCTCTGAATGGCTTGGATAAGTAAAAGCGTACAAAGTTATTACCACATGAAGTGACACATGTCAGATTTGCAAAATTAGGCCTGGTCAGGAAGGGGGTAAATGGCCCGGATGGGAAGTGGTTAATGACGCATTAGGGGCCTTATAGACTTGTATGGCAGCTACATTAGGGGGCTGTACGACTTGAAGTTTTATTTCTAAAATAAATGAATGAAAAGAGTAGAAAATTCTATAAAATAAGAAAAAATACCTCTTCTGCTCACTGCCCACCCAGCACTGACACTTTGGTGGTCCCCCTGGTCTTTGTTTGCCGCAGCCAGTCAGTTGCCTGAATGGTCACATGCCGTGCCGCCACAATCATGGCTCCCATTGCTACGTAGTTATGTGACTACTTAGGTCATGTTCTGGCCGCTTGTAATCAGACACCGGAGCGTTGGCTGGAGCACCTCATTTGGGGGACAGAAGCTTTGAGTAGTGATTTATTTTTTTATTTTTTTTTGTTTGATTTTTTTTTTAACAACTGGACCGCCCCTTTAAGATCAATGTTCACACTGGTGAAAGTGGTTTTATTGCTCACAGCTTCTGACCTGAGGTCCTCTGTGCCTTTTTCAGTGGGTTATCAGTCAGATCTGTTCTGGTGACTTCATTTTTGCATACGTTCCCAGCACTATAAAGCCCCAGAGTAGGCCCTCCACCGTTAATATGCTTAAACGTGCATCATCTTAAGATAATTGGTTCCTGTTTGGTCCTAATCCTCTGGGCGCTCTCTTGCAGGGTCAGATAACACTAATGGATATGCCGGTTTTTAAAGCCATTCAGCCAGAGGTGAGTAGTTCATGGAATTAAAGTCTAGAAATCTTGATATTTTCCACACTTTTAACTTTGTTTTACACCGTTTTAGTTTCTTGCCCGTACATTTAAAACAATGCATTTGTTGCTGGTCGTGCTTGCACACTATAGGAAAAAGAAGTAGCCTATGTGCACTTCCACGGTCCCGGACACCAGAAAGGCTGATGCTTTTTCCTAGAGTGTGCAAACATGACCACTGCTGCTGGATTGCAGGCTGGTCGTAACCATGGAAACGAGCAGTGTATAATGTGATGGAAAAATGAATCCAGCCATCAAAGGAAGCAATATGGACAATCACAATACATTAGTAAGTGCCTTGTATTAATTTTCTCTACATGATAAATGCCACTTGCTGAAGTGAAACAACCTCTTTAATACAAGGCACTTACTAATGTAATGTATTGTGATTGTCCATATTGCCTCCTTTGCTGACTGGATTCATTTTTCCATCACGTCATACACTGCTCGTTTCCAGGGGTTACGACCCCCCTGCAATCCATCAGTGGTGGCTGTACTTGCACACTCTAGGAAAAAGTGCCAACCTCTCTAGTGACCAGGAGCGTGGCACAGCTTCTCCCGTCACAGCCACCTCGTATCTGTGAGGCAGCAGTGGTCGTAACACCTCTATAGGAGCAGTGTATAATGGAAAAATGAATCAAGTCCACATACTCTAAAGGAGTTGCCCCGTGAAAAATATTCTACAGTTTTTAATCCAGCACCTGGATCTTTTGTAATAAAAAATTTAGTGTAGCCACTGAGTTATTAAATTAATCTGTATAGCACCACCTGCTGTTGGATCTTTTTCTAATTTCTACGTCCACCTCACTGAGGTGGACACACATTCTCAGTTTCATCCTCCAACTGCCGCCAGCTGCAGCAGATAGTACATGCCCCCTGAGCTCGCGGCTTGAAATAAATCTAGCAGAGGAATTGGAGCAATGAATGTGGAGATCTCTGGATCCATGTGAGGTACAGGGCTGGTTCTAGCTTTGTTAGAAAGGTATTGTCATGTATTATATGATGTCTGATTGTCATTTCTTACATTAATCTTGTTAATCTTGGGATAAACCCTTTCATCCATTTTTTAAACCACCAACCTACTTGATTAAAATTGCCCTTTTTTCTTTTTTTTTTTTTTTTTGCAACTGTTCAAAAATTAGGCATGCACCCAATAAAGGCAGTGTTCACATCAGGTTTTTGTCTCACGTTTAAAGGGAACCTGTCACCTCAAAAACGCGTATAAAACCACCTGCATTACCTCATAGTGGTCCCCAGTCTGTTAATAATCATAGGTTTGATCCTGTAGTCTGATGCTCCAAAGGTTCAAAAAACAATGTTGTAAGCGCCATCAGCGCTATCTTGCCAGTCAGCCTGAAGTCAAGGGGGCAGCGGCCTCCTTGCTTCAAGTCCAGGTAGGCACGCCCGCTAACCGCCCCCTCTTTTGTGAGATTGACAGCCTGCAGTGTGGCCGGGATCGCCTAAGTCTCGCGCATGCACAGTGCACTGCTGAAACCCGGCTAACAGAAGCAGCAGGAGATGGGATTGCGCATTACCAAGGAGCGCACCGCGCATGCGCGAGACCTAGGCGATCCGCACTGTAGGCTGTCAATCTCACAAAAGAGGGTACAGTTAGGGGGCGTGCCTACCTTGACTTGAAGCAAGGAGGCCGCCGCCCCCTTGACTTCAGGCTGACCAGCAAGATAGCGCTGATGGCGCTTACAACATTGTTTTTTGAATCTATGGGGCATCAGACTACAGGATCAAACCTATGATTATTAACAGACTGGGGACCACTATGAGGTAATGCAGGTGGTTTTATATGTGTTTTTGAGGATGACCGGTTCCCTTTAACATGTACACACTTGCAAGTTAAAGTGGTTCTCCAAAAGTATAAAATGTCCTCCCCATGTGCCGAGCCCCTCCACATGGAATATACTTACGCTGCTCCTGGTTCCCGCACCGCTGCTGCTGCTTCTACCTGCACACGGAAGAAAACATCCAGTGGCGGGGGGAGCGCCTCCAATGGTAGGCGGGGACGAGCCTTCCAAGCGCCACCCGCGATGCTAGGGAGGCTCGTCCGCGTCCACACCTGCCATTGCCTGCTTTGCAAGATGTTTTCATCCGTGTGCAGGGAGAAGTAGCAGCGGTGGCGGGACCAGGAGCAGGGTAAGTATATTCCATGTGGGGGGCCCGGCACATTTGGGGACATTTTATACTCTTGGAGAACCCCTTTAAGTGCTTCAGACGACCTCTAGTTGCATTGGCGTGCTTATCGATGTGAATTAGAGGTCATCCAACAGATCTAAATCATAAGATGAGTGGTGTTGAACGAACTTCTGTTTTCAAGTTCGCCGTACAAGGTTCGGGATATCTTATGGATAACGCAACCACGGACCATAAGTTAGATAACCCAAACCCGAAACTTCGCTCATCCCTAAACATGAGGATTGATCGCCTTCACTTGGTTTTTCAGGTTTCAGAGGAGTTATTAAACAGGAATGGTATCAGATTTGCATCCAGTCACCGACCGGTTAAGCAGCCGGCTGACTGATACTTTGAACTGCTCTTCGTAAAGGACTGGAGCGGCCGGGGTGTTTATTTCTTTTAATTTAGGCAAGAAAAATGTTGGCGCGGTCCTGGAGCTGGAATTCTCCTGCACTAATCCATAGCACATTTTGCACTTGGCTCTGAACCTGGAGGTGTCCTCTCCTGATCAGACTTTCCATTATTCCATGGTTACTATTGTCAGTAAATAAGTCCTCGTGCCGATCCTCTGACCCTGCGGTCCTCTCCCCTGGTGCTGATGAAATCTTGCAGTTCACCAGTCTGTCTAACAAGCTGCGCACTGGTCAGAGGGCATTCAGCTAACCAGTCCAGTCCCCATGAGATTTGATTGAAAGCAACATTTTAGCTGTAAAAGTTCGTGCTCCCCCCTCACTGGGCGACCGTGTGTATTTTGCCCTTGTAATACTGGATTAAGGAACCTTTCAATCTGTTTCTGTGTGTAGAATTACTTTACCAGACTATGCCAAATATAATTTTTTTTTTCACTCTTAGGAATTATCGAGCTGTGGGTGGAATAAAAAGGAGAAATACAGTTCTGCACCGAATGCCGTGGCCTTCACAAGACGATTTAACCAAGTGAGTCACTGACCTCACTCTTCTTAATTAAATCTCACAATCGTACTGATAGACAGAAAATTCAGTGATGATTAAAAAAAAAGTATCTTTACCAGTCTAGCATACTAATTGTATGTATCGTAATATACTAATTGTAAAGCTGAATGCAAAAGATGTAGTAAACGTCCAAGCATGTTTGCAGTGATAACGGTCTACTTGAAAATTACGTGACTTTGCTCCGCTCCAACACTCAAATGGTAAAGAGGTTCCTAATTCCTGAATCTTTGACATCAGCTTTCTCAACCATCCCATACAAAAAAACACCTTTCCAAGTGTCCATGTTTTCCCATTAGGACAAGGGGTGAGGAGTAAATGGCTGCCGCACGCATTCTATTGCTGTTGGCTGAACTTTCTGGCCCCACTCTGGATAGGTCATCACTGTCTGATCGGTGGGGGTCCTGGGTGTTGTCAGCTGTTTGAGAAGGTACCGACGCTCCTGTGAGCGTCGTGGCCTTCTCACCGCTTTCCCTAGGCCACTGACTACACGTTCATCGGTCACGTGGCCTAGGAACAGCTCAGTCCCTTTGGAGTGAATTGGGCTGAGGTGCGATACCAAGCACAGCCACTATACAGTGCGCGGCACTGTGCTTGGTAAGCGCGGACAGCTGATCGGTGGGGGTCCCAGGTGGCAGACCCCCACTGATCAGATACTGATGAGGATAGGTCATCAGTATTAAAATCTCAGAAAAACCCTTTTAAGCCTTCGCCAGACTCCTCTAGCAGTGACTTATCTCCCCTGAGAACAAAAGGATTAGGCATGTTGAAATCCATCTGCCTGATCTCTCTTTCTCTCTTCTCTCTCTCTCTCTCTCTCTCTCTTTCTCTCTCTCTCTCTCTCTCTCTCTCTCTCTCTCTCTCTCTCTCTCTCTCTCTCTCTCTCTCTCTCTCTCTCTCTCTCTCTCTCTCTCTCTCTCTCTCTCTCTCTCTCTCTCTCTCTCTCTCTCTCTCTCTCTCTCTCTCTCTCTCTCTCTCTCTCTCTCTCTCTCTCTTTCTCTCTCTCTCTTTCTCTCTCTCTCTTTCTCTCTCTCTCTTTCTCTCTCTCTCTCTCTCTTTCTCTCTCTCTCAACATCTGCTATTGGGAAAGAGTTGGGAGGCCAACATACATATTAGATCAACTGTTCCTGCCAAATCTGCGTATTTGGCCAACTTGGATCTCATGTGTGGCCAACTTTTAGACTTTTTTTCACACTCAATTTTTGAATTGCTAGCAGTCTGCAGTAAGGGTACAGAGGGGTGGTAACCAGTTGGGGGTGTATACCTGCACAGTCTAACAATATTAATTGGATGGAGTGAGTATGTGCAGGTACACCCCCCTTCCTAACTGGTTACCTCCCCTCTGTACCCTTACTGCAGACTGCTGGCAATTCATAACTTCTGGTAGAAATAATAAAGGAATGGCACATCATAGAGACATAAAAATAGATGATCCAGAATTGTTATTACATGGTGAATGCATGAAGCTATTAAAACAGGCATGTCAGGAGAGGGGACAGGTCCTCTTAAAAAAAACAAAAAACACCATAACTAGAGCATGCTGCACTTTGACGCAAGAACAAAACAAAAACACCAGAAAAACGCTTCGCCAATAGTAATATACATATTGCATTTTTCGCTCCATAAAACACATCTTAGTTTTAGAGGAGAAAAATTTTAAAAAATTTCATCTTACCTCAGATCAGAGCATCAATGTTAATCAGACCCCCAATCAGACCTCAGATCAGTCCCCCAGTACTAATTAGACTGCAGACCAGACCCCCCATAGTTAACCAGACCTCACATAAAAAAGAAAATCAATTCGCCTTTTCTGCATGGATGCCGCCATCGTTCTTGAGATCCCGCACAACCCAAGACACACTGACATTTTTCCCCCACTGAGGCGGTGTAGTGCGTCTTATAGGGTGAAAAATACAGTAATTCACTTAATCCACCATAGACTTTAAAGTTACATCTGGCCCTGTGGGGAAAAAAGGTGGAAAACAAAATGCCACTAAAAACCTTATAACTGCGCTGTGCATCTATGCTACAGAGGATGGGAGAGTAAGAAATATGGAGGTTTTTCAGCAGCATTCGAACAGAGGAATTGAGCTGTATTTCCGCTGCTGACAGCAGCCCATGCTACAGGCATATAAAAGAATTTATATTAAACCAGTCACTGTTGAAGACAAACTTATTTCTGAGGAGAACACTCTATAAAAGTCATATAACCTGGTGAGCTGCTGGGGGATTTTTAGCAGCCAGACTTCATTTTTGCTCTCAGGAAATTACCATTCCTGTTTCCAAAGAGATTCTTTCTTTCTAGAAATAACATTCATTATTTAACTTCAGCGTTCCTTACGCTTAATGCGGTAACCAGAACATTGGGATATCCACTCCATAGATGTTTCATAAAAAAAAAGTGATTGGAAATATTTTTGTTGAAATCTCCAGACCATTTCCAATCCCAACTGTGACGTTAGTAACATTAAAATACGGAGTAGAGCTCTATAAAAGGACCTCTGTCGGAGGCAGTAATGAAGGCGATTCTTCCTCTGCAGACCCTTCAGCTCCTGTATTGATTCTGCAGCCATCCCTTGGCGTATTAAAGGTGTTAATGTTTTTAGCAATTCAGATTAGCTGGTTTGAGATTTTAAAAAAATAAAAATAAAACCAGTATAAAAATACCGGTAGTTATGGAAATACTGCTTCTTTTTTTCCGCTCTTTTGAGATGCACCTAGGTTTTAGAGGAGGAAAATAAGAAAAAAAAAAGTGTTGTTTTTTTTAATCAGAACTCAGATCAGACCTCCAGTCTTCATCAGACTCCTAAATCAGACCTCAGATAAGACCCTAATCGTCTTCAGGCCTCAGATCAGACATAAAATAAACAAACTTACCTCTCCTGCTGCGGACAGCACCACCACTTGGGGGTCCAGCACACCCTTCCTGCAGCGCTGCACTGCGACCTGGCGTTGTACAGTGCACTTACAGACACAGCGAGGGGCTGGCAGAAGACCAGGGAGTGGTGATTAAAACTAGCACCAGAAACGCTATATTCACCGCTCCCCAGTCCTACAGTCCTTTCATAATGGAAGCACTTATTAGTATTCACTTCATAAGACGCAATGCCATTTCCCCCCTAAAAAAGGAAAAAAAGTGCGTCTTATGGAGTGAAAAATACAGCAAATCTAGAGGAGTTAAATGCAAAGTAAAATGCATAGGTGTCCGATATGGACAAAGTCTTCTGTTTAGTGCTTTGCAGCCATTCCTACACCAGGGATGCAAAGCCTCTTCTGGTCTGAGGGATGTAGGGAACACCCAGGGGCCACAATAAGACTGAAAGACATATTGATATCTGAGGCATTTATTGGCACATCGAAAGTATATACAGTACTATAAATGTCTGTTAGATGCAGGTTCCTCTTTCTGGACTCTGTACTGTCAGGAGAATGGGGGCGTTCCCTTCTACCTCAGCACTCCAGAGAGGAGGAGACCCATGTATTTGGTTCTCACCTTTGAAGATATTGGGTGTTGGCATAGTAACCTAGCATTTAAAGGAGTTTTCCGGGCCTTTGACTTAATTCTAGCATTCATACAACTTGTGGAAGGAAGATCGTTTAGCAACTACTTAGGCTAGTTTCACATCTGCGGCTGTCCTCCAGCATGGAGGCACATTTCACCTTAACTATAACTTAACCTATAATAAATATAGACGCTACAACTTTAACTTGGATAAAAATGGCCGCAATGCTTTATTAAGGGTTACCAATAATAAATTTAGAATAAAATTCATCAATAAAATTTTCATAAAAATATATTTAAATAAATAATTAAATAACCCGATAACCATCTTCTTCTACGGAAACTACATCCACCCAGCTGTAACTGAGTGACTTGAGCCCCCACTAATAAAGCAAAGCGACAAAATTCCTTAACAAGAGATACAGCTTGAGGGAGGGAGGAGGGCGATGCTCCTCTTCTTTCTTCAAACTGGCCCCAGATGACCACTGCACCTGCAATAAATAGGAAACAGCTTCCCGCCACACAAGAAGACAACAAATCCGAGCGCTGGATTTCTCCCCCAGCAACGCCAGGAGCCAATCAGAAACGACCTTCACAGCACAGGTAACTTAACTTAAACCAGAAAAAAACGGTTACAACATCACCTCATAAATTAATCTGTAAATTCAGTCAGGCTAAAAAGGCGGGAAAACCTTAGTAAGAAATCCTAACATTAAATAAAATGGTGATTGTGCCCCCATGTATCCCCCAAACTAACCGCTCTGGGGCATCTGTCCAGGAACTGCTCACTGGATCCGTCATTGGCTGCAGGCTCTTCCGCTGATGTGTCAACAGGATCTGCCCCAATGTCTTCCTTTCCAGCTGCATGTCCATTATTCAGTTCTGCAGGAAGACATAAGAGCATATCCAGTCAAGATATCAGCAGAAGAGCCTGCGGCCAATCACATGAGCATAGCCCAGCCTGTGGAAGCTGCGATGCAACTGGATGGTAAGTAGTTGTTAAACTGTCTTCCTTCTGCAGCTTGAATGAAAGGTAGAATTCAGTCATAAACCCAGAGAACCCCTTTATCAGCTCCCATTCATCAACAGAAGGCAGAGCTCCTAACATTCATGAGGAACTGCTACAGAGTATAAAGCAGGGATCAGCAACCTCCGGCACTCCATCTGTTCTGAAACTTCAACTCCCAGAATCCTCCTTCAACTTCTATGGGAGTTACACGAACAGCCAAGTAAGCGTTTATGCTGGGAGTTGTAGTTTCACAGCAGCTGGAGTGCCGGATGTTGCTGATCTCTGGTATAAAGGGTAGTAAGTATTCTGCCTTCAACAAGTAAAGCATTTGCATTACATTATGAAATAGGCAATGTTGTAACCTACTTTTTATAACCATTCTCCATAGTTTTCAAGATCTCTGCTTGATGTCACTGAATGGGAACCTTTGTAGGCTATAGATCCGCCTAGTCATGTGATGTGCACGGCTCATTAGAGTTCAGTTCTCCTAGCTCTCTTCTGTATAGTCGCAGGACCAGGACAAATGCTCTTCCTTTGCATTCGCTTACAGCAAGCAGAGGTATTTCTACTTCTGTTTTTGGCGTAGAAAATGTTCTAAATCAGTGCCAGCAAGGAAGGTGTCTTACATTTAGAAGTGACAGTGGATCTGACAATGTAATGGAAGGGCCGGCGCCTCTACATTACTCTGGTGGATCCACCCGCCAGCTATAGGGGATATTAAAGGGGTAATTCACAGAATGAGGGATGATTGAAACGGTAAACGTCAAATAGGGAAAGTTATAACGTTCATTGCCAAAACTAACTTTTTTAAATAAAAAAATAAATCTTTATTCAATTAATTGAATAAAGATATTAAAGGGGTAGTCTGAGTTATGGAAATAAAATATATATCACTGTAAATCTGATGGGCAGCAATATATAACTAAGTTAAGCAAGTTTTAGGCAAAATAAATCTATATTTCCTCATTTCCCTGGTTCTCTTCTGGCCTTTGTTTATCTGCAGTAACAACAATCTCTGCCCCTCCCCCCGCTCTGCAAAGGGAGTGAATGCAAGAGCTGCCCTGAGTGACATGTCTACCTGCTAGGATACTCATCAGCATGTTATGTGTAGGACTACAAGTCCCAGCTGTACAATGACATTGCTGATACACACAGGATCTTCCTCCTACTTGTTCTTCTACAGATCTTCTCTAGTCCGTCAGCTCCTGTGCCCAGCATTTGTCTCCTCACTGCCTGCAGCTACTCGGTAAAGCCTTCAGCCCTGAGTCTGTGCTGGCTGAAGGGGTTAAAATCTTATCTTAAAGAATCCAGGGAGAGAGCAGCAGCAATACAGGAGGCGTGGCCAGCACAGTGACATCTTGTGTACAGACTCTTATCTGATCTCTCTGGCTTGTGAAACATCAGCAGAGCAGGGAGAGAAGCTAACATCACAGGTCATGTGACCCTGGTTATGTGAAATCTGAGAAAGGAGCCACTGAAGTTAGTTAGTGCATTAAAAACATTACATTTGCCTAGATAGAAACATACAAAGGACAAAAGAATAACTTGGACAACCCCTTTAAGACCGGCGTCTAAAACGCTGGTCTTAATAAATGACCCTGAAAGTATATTAGGAAGTTGCTGATCTTTCCGGTATACTGTGGTAGCACTTCATAAAAAAGCAGAGCGCCCGTGTACAGTTCTGCCAGTTTTAGCACTGACGAGACTTAAATACTTAGGTCCTTAGACGCGAATAAGGGGCACACAGCTGTAATGGTGTGTGAGGATTTTCATCCGTCGGTCCGATCTGTACCCATCTGTTTCCTGCCTAGATGAGCTGGACGCCTTTCAGAATCCGTGTGTTGAAAGGGCTCATTGAACCCCCTGGTGTTACCCGAACGGCCTCTTACACTTGTTCTATATCTTTGAATCCATATTTATGCTTTTTCTTATTTTCCAGGTGAGCTTTTGGGTGGTGAGAGAGATTCTTCACTCACAAACACTAAAGATTCGTGCAGAGGTCTTGAGCCATTATATAAAAACCGCCAAGGTGAGCAATGTCAGTGCTGTTTTTAATGGAAGATGTGGGCACCACATACTTAGAATGCTTACAGCCGCGGATAAATATTTATTCCCGACACTTCATTTGGCAGCGCTCTCGACCTCCATTAAATGCTTCCAGGCGCCCTGTGAGTCCATGAGCTCTCACAGTGTAGTCCTAGAGGTATGTGCAAAGAGGTTTTGTAGACCCAAGATTTAGACATTGATGTATTTGATAGCCGGCGTTTCTTCCAACACAAGCTGCGGGATGGGAGAAGAAAAAAATTCTTTGGGCCTCTTCAAATCACATTTTCAGTCTGTGTTTGACAGATATGTATATCCCCGATGAAAGGTTGGATTGTATACATCACTGTTATATGGAATAGCGTAGTCTGCTACATACTACAAAAAAGTATAGTCATGAGTACCGGCCCGGCAGAGGCCAAAAGGACACTATTTTAACCTCTGTAGGGTGAATGAAGCCTTATGAATACGTGTGTGTAATATATATGCTGAGCTTATATGCCAAATGTAAGGCCATCACATGGTGTAAACAGGTCCCTACAAAGAATATTTCTATAATATTGTGTAGGACTGAATAGCAGTTTCAATAAGTCTTATGGAAACTAAACAGACGGAGGTTATCCTTAGTCTTCAAGACTTCTTGAAGTAATGGTCACATGCAGTGATCTGCTGTTGCTAAATCTATAGATGGCATACACTTAGTGAGTCTAGACCTTCACCAGATTTATCATGAGGACTCAGGCTGGGAGATTAATCTGCTGCTGCAGGGACAGACACTTTTCTCTGACTCTATTGGCTGGCTGACTTTCAGACAAAATTTAAAGGGGTTCTGCAGTTGTTTAAAACTGATGATCTATCCTCTGGGTAGACCATCAGCATCTGATCGGCGGGGGTCCGACACCCGGGGCCCCCGCCGATCAGCTGTTTGAGAAGGCAGCGGCGCTCCAGTAGCGCCGCGGCCTTCTTTGTGTTTACCGCAGGCCCAGTGACGCCACGACTACTATCACTGGCCTGGGCGGGGCTAAGCTCCATTCATGTGAACAGAGCTTAGCCCCTCCCAGGCCAGTGATACTAGTCGTGACCTCACTGGGCCTGAGGAAAACACAGAGAAGGCCGCGGCGCTCCTGCAGCGCCGCTGCCTTCTCAAACAGCTGATCGGCGGGGGCCCCGGGTGTCGGACCCCCGCCGATCAGATGCTGATGATCTATCCAGGGGATAGATCATCAGTTTTAAACAACTGCAGAACCCCTTTAACAACAGAATTGTGGCATATTTTTTGTGTGAAAACGCTCTTAGGCTCTTTCATGCAAAGGCCTGCCCCTTCTCACTACGTTCCTTCTCCTTTGTTTTTTTTTTTTCTTCTCCTTTCTTCCTTCTGTTTTCCTCCTCCTTCCCCGTTCTGGTTTTTCTCCTCCTTTCTTCCTTCCTCTTTCTGTTTTCCTCCTCCTCCTTCCCCTTTCTGTTTTTTCTCCTCCTTTCTTCCTTCCCCTTCCTGTTTTCCTCCACCTTCCCCTTTGTTGTTGTTTTTTCACCTCCTTCCCCATTTTTTTCTCCTCCTTCTTTTTTTTCTCCTCATTTCCACCTTCCTATTTCAGTTTTTTTCTTCTCCCTCCTGTTTCAGTTTTATTCTCCTCCATCCCCCTCCCTGTTTTTCTTTTCCTTCCTCTTTTTGTTTTTTCTTAATCTTTCCCTCTTCCCCCTGTTTTTCCTCCTCCTTTCCCCTTCCCTTCTGTTTTTTCTCCACCATTCCCTCTCCCCTTTCAGTTTTATTTGCCTTCTTTTCCTTCTTCCCTTTGTTTTTTCTACTCATTTCCCCCTTCTCTTTCTGTTTTTTTCCTCCTCCTTTCCCATTCCCTCTCTATTTTTTCATTCTTTTGCCCCTTCTCTTTCGGTTTTTCTCCTCCTTTAAACTTCCCTTTCTGCTTTTTCTCCTCCTTTCCCCCCTTCCCTTTCTTTCTTTTCTCCTCATGCATGATTTGACCTCCCGGTTACATTTTACTATTCCACCATATATCGGTATTGTATTCTGTAGTGTCAGATGTTATTTTATATGTATGCATATTTATTGGTTCATGCCTTGTACATTACTATCTGTGTGCATCTCATTCGTTGTTTAGAACTACTTTATATTTTTTATTTTCATCTTTTCTGATGTTAAATATTATTATAGGGTTACCTCCCCTTATTATACCCATACCAGTAGATCCTGCAATCTTCAGAAAATCAACTTTTAATTCATATGCAGATTACCACACAAGTACAACAAGGACATGCCCAAGCCGCTCGCTGCTCCAGAGCTTCAGCCCCTTGTCCTCTCTTATTTGATTGACTTGACCAGGCTTCCCAGGTATCAGCGTGCCTGGTCCTGAAATCCCGCATCTGCTCTAATAGTTCCTGTCTCACCGCAACGCACAAAACTTTTTTGGTCTGGCCCCAAAAACACTGCACATGTGCAGTACTATCCGTTGAGGCTGGAACGGGCGCAGCACTGGGCATGCTCTGAGGTATGAAGCAACGGCGCAGGTTTCGATTTTCAGGGATTGGTGTGATGATGTGGGGGAGAAAAGGAGGAAAAGGGCTGGAGTCATGGTGCACCTGAGTGGTAATATGCATATGGAGTTTTCTGGAGATTGCAGGATTGGCATCTACAGTAAGATTGATCTACGATTAATATTGATGGCCCTACCATGGAGCATTAAAATTATTAATTAAACCTGATGATTATACTGTAAACTGTAGGGCAAGAAAATACAATCCAAACATATCGGAACAAAAGGACAGATTGTAAGATTTATCCTTCATATATCTACAGAAGCTGTATGAGCTGAACAACCTGCATGCATTAATGGCTGTGGTGTCTGGGTTACAAAGTGCTCCCATCTTCCGACTCACCAAGACATGGGCGGTAAGTAGTATCTTTATACTCATAGCATGCCTTAAAGGGGTTATCCCACAATTAATGTAAATAATGAAGACATCATATAGTGCATAACAATCTCTTTCAAACAACGCCAGAACCAGCCCTGTACCTCACATGGATCCAGAGATCTCCCCCATTCATTGCTCTGCTAGATTTATATCAAGTTGGCAGCTCAAGGGGAGTGTCTTTTCTGCAGCAGCTAAGGGGGCGTGTCCCTGCTCTCCCTATCACAGCTCAGGGGGCAATTGTGGGATGAAACTGAGTATGTGCGGCCATCTCAGTGAGCAGGACAAAGAAATAAGAAAAAAAACAAGCAGCAGGTGGCGCTATACAGATACATTTTATTGAATAGCTCAGTGGCTATGCTACATTTTTAATGACATGCAATTACAAAAGTATTCAGATACAGGGGCTGGTTTGCAAACTAGAATATTTTTCATGGGACAACCCATTTCATAGCCTGCAGCTTCTGAACCTTCTCAAAGTTGTATTTTAGCAACGGCTGGAGAGCCAGGAATTGAAGACCACTGTTATAAAGCGATGAAATGAGATTTTGTGCAGTGAAGGCATATTCATCTGGTGAGCCCACAATACGCAGTGCACGGTATGTCTTCTGTAACTGAGTTGTGGAATGGTGTTTTGACTGTGAGTCGGGCTCCTGTCACTCCTGGGATGTGAGCAGAGTTCATGGACGGGCGGTAATCTGTTACAGACTCGCCGTGCGTTTCTCCAGCGTTCAGGAGAAGGAGGTAGAGGTCAAGGAATACGGCGACGGCTATTCTGTAGAGATGGCATGAGGGTGAAGGAGCAGCTCTCTAAAGACTGCAACCTCCTGAATTATGGGGGAAGAGACAGATGGGCGATGGAGCTGTCTCTGGTGGAATGGAGAATGATTCAGTTACCGACGTCACTAGCCAGGAGATCGGACTGTGGGAATTGGGAAGGTGATGGAAGAAGAGTCTGCAGTAGAGAACAGCTGCACATGATGTGACCTTATATATTGCATAGGTGTAATAGTTATTGCTGTTTGCACGGCTCATTCTAAGATGTTAGTACAAAACCATCATTGTGCATCTTCCCAATAGTTTCAGGAATGACTTGTGGAAAGTAGATGTGACTTCTCTTTAGATCTGTGCTGTGTGCGAGGAGCGCAGAATCCCATCTGCAGAGCTGTGGACACTATGGGGGAGGGCTATAGTCTCCCTTGCTCCAAAACTTGCAAACTGCGTGTTTGTGACTTTTTAAATGTGACTCTTTCAGGCTACTTTCATATCTGCGCTTTCCCTTTCCACTGTTGAGATCCATCATAGGATCTCAATAGCGGGGGAAAACGCTTCCGTTTTGTCCCCATTCATTGTCAATGGGGACAAAACTGAACGAAACTGAATGCATTCCGTTCCGTTTGGCTACGTCCCCATCGTGGACGGAATAACACTGCAAGATGTGGTGCGGAGCAAGACGGATCCGTCACGACACACAGTGTAAGTCAATGGGGGCGGATCCGTTTTCTTGGACACAAAAGAAATGGATCCGTCGCCCTGTTGACTTACAAAGGCTTTAGAGACGGATCCGTCTTGGCTATTTTAGAGATAATACAACCGGATCCGTTCATAACAGATGCAGACGGTTGTATTATTATGACGGAAGCGTTTTTGCTGACCCATGATGGATCCAGCAAAAATGCCTTTCTAAGAAACGGACCGATATAGAGAATATAGAGCATGTTCTATTTTTTGAGGTCTGTTATTCACTGGCCGTCAAAAAAAGCTGCCGTGTGAATAACCCCATCGACTGCCCTTGGTATTAAAACGGACGTGTGATGGCCATTAAAAAAAAAACGTCCATCACATGTCCGTTGTTCACTGCCGTGTGCATGTAGGCTAACACCAGTTTTCTGGTGCAAGATAAGCCAGAAATCTGCAGCGGCTCTGAGCTGTCCTACATTTCTGTGTGGGCACGCAGACTGCTGGAGGATGCGCCTAATTTATGAAGAGGCGTCCACTTCATCATAAATTAGGCCCATCCACTGGCAGCACAGAGGATTATCAAGCACTGGTCTTGATAAATCTCCCCCTATGTGTTCCTCAGTATGGCACTATCGTGCGGAAATATTCTGTACTAAATGCAGTGTGTCTGCAATACAGCATCCAATCGAGCATCCCACAATCTCGTATCCATCCCACCAAAAAGGCCCCTTGTAGGTATTCAAATGAGTCCTACAAAGCCACAGCAACTTAGAGCTCACTCAGACAGTCCATTATATCCGTCATTGTCACCTAGGGCAGTGGTTCTCAACTCCAGTCCTCGGGACCCACCTGCCAGTCAGGTTTTCAGGATTTCCTTAGTTTAGACCAGCTGATATAATTAGCGTCCATCCATCAGGACTTACCACAGGTATTCATTCTGTGGGATATTCCTAAATCCTGACTGGCAGGTGGGTCCCGAGGACTGGAGTTGAGAACCACTGACCTAGGGAATCTTTACACTGTCCTATATCAGGGCAGCATATACTGGTGACAGAGACTCTGAGCAAAATGCTGGATTGCTTTCTTGACTGGATCAGTATTGAGCAGCTCCAGGTCAGTCTACACACAGCGCTGGGAAGTCATCACATTGATGAGCTCCGGTGTCTCTCCACACCCTGCTGCTGTTTGGCAGCTCTTCTATAGCAATCACGGGGTTAAGAGAGCCGGGAGCTCATCATGAAGGACTCCTGAGCCTGTGCACTGTATTGAGAGGCACAATACTGATTTTAGCAAAACAACTGGGTCATCCAAGTGAGAGAGCCAGCATTCTGCCGTCTGTCACCAATTTATGCCGCCCTCGGATAGGACAACATAAAACTGGTGACAGATTCCCTTTAACTCTTTCCTGTGCTCCACATACTTAATGCTCCCGCAGAGTAAACTTTTGCATTTCGCCGTCATATGTTTGGGTACAGTTTTCTTAGCTGCTTCTGTGTTTGATTCTGTATCTTTGGCTACTTTCACATGTAGCACAGCTCTCCGGCAGAGAATACCGGTAGTCGGATGAACAAAAACGTTGCATGCAGCATATTTGCCAGGGAGCGGCCGGATCTCATTATAGTCAATGGGGTCTGTGGGCAGACGGCAGTATCTGGCAATGCCGGATGTGGAGGACTCCGGCAGGCTCTTCTCTGCCGGAGAGCTGTGCCGCTGATGTGAAACTAGCTGGAAATAAAAGCATCTGTAGGAGCAGGAGAACGGAAAGGACGGATTCGGCACATAACTGAGCCGAACGGAGCCTAAGGACCCCATAGACTATAATGGGGTCCGTTAGGTTACCGCTCAGAAGATGATTTTGGAGCGGAGACAAAAGTTGTGCATGCAGGACTTTTGTCTCCGCTTCAAAAATCATCTTCTGAGCGGAAACCTAACGGACCCCATTATAGTCTATGGGGTCCCTTAGGCTCCGTTCGGCTCAGTTATGTGCCGAATCCGTCCTTTCCGTTCTCCTGCTCCTAAACGGAGCATGAGAACGGAAAGGCTTAACGGTGATGTGAACGAGCCCTAATTGCACTGAAATGCCACCGTCCATGCGTACATCCTTTTCCCAAAAAAGTAACAAAGTTGCAGATGTCCCATAATAATCATTTATATATTGCCAAGTATTCTGCAGAACCGAAGCAAAGAATGAGGCAAAAGGAGAAAGTATCCCAACTAAAACGAAATTCAACTCGGGAACAAAGAATACGTGTGTGAAATCAGCTAGGTATTCATATATCCCTGCAAGTTTTGCAAAAGTTATGGATGGATTTCATATTAACACTTTATTGGAAAAAAAAAAAAAAAACGAAGCAAACCTAAGAAATTGAAAAAAAAAACACAAATTTAAAGGGGAGATTACTATGGTTTTTAACACATTTGCTCATGTAATTGCTTACCTTATGTATATCTTCCCCTATTATTAATTTTTAGTTATTTTTTTTATTAGTATTCAATTTGGACTCTCCTGACTCATTTTCACCATGTAAACCAAGCCCTCTGGTTTGTTCCCATCCTGTAGGTAACACTTCCTGTTCCTGTATCCAACCAAACCCATGATGCACTTCTCCTTCCTATACCAAAGCTCCAGCAATGCCCCTAACGACGCCCAGCTAGTTTATAGCTCCTCCCACCAGCTAGTTACATAGACACTCCCCTATCACTGCTCGTAACAACGCCCAGCTAATTTATAGCTCCTCCCACCAGCTACTTACATAGACACTGCCCACTGCCCTTAACACCTAGCTAGTTTATAGCTCCTCCCACCAGCTAGTTACATAGACACTCCCCTATCTCTGTCCTGCCTATGGACAGGACATCACAGGAAATAAGACAGGGCTGCATGGACATGATGATGTGATCACAGCCCAGAACGGGAGATAGGAGCAAGATTACAGCGACCTTCATAAATGGTTATTTTAAAGGATGCTGATACAAACTGGAAAACCCCTTTAAGTGACATTGCCTATAAAACAATGTGGTTTTTAGATGTTACATTTTTAAGGCATTATTAATCCCAGAAGTAAAAGGCCTCTGTCGGGCTGTTGTGATGAATAGTCCTTAGGACAGGCTATGTGTTTAACCTCCCCGTTAATGTCCTATGTGAGAACATCTGTAATCTCATTCAGTTCCTTTGTTTGCAGCCATCCACATCAGTACAACCCTCTTTCTCTATGAGCAGTGATCCAGGAGAATTTTGGGTCTGGCCCCGGGGCTGGTAAACCCCCAGTGGTTTCATAGTGTGGTCTGAATTTCCAATAAACGCAGGATTTTCTTTCGCTTCTTTCCAGGAGTAGAGTATCCCAGGATCTCACTTTTCTTAGGACCTGAGCATGTTATTTTTTTGGGGTTTTAACCTTTCTCATCCACCTGGCTGCAGTCCGAAAGCTCCCAAAGGGGGACAGTAGCCAAGCCCGTCTCAGCCAAAGCCTTTAATTGGGTGTTTTCCCTAATGCTTCAACCAGCTGTTCCGTATGTGAAGCTGCTTTTCAGGCCGGGCTTGATTGGCGTCCACCTCAACGTGAATGAAACCAGCTTCTAATGTCATGGCGTGGCCCCCGGCGTACCGCAGCAGCTGCGTGCCTGCATGAATTGTATGGATCACCCCTTGTTTTTCTTCACTCTCGATGAATCTAGTATCTGTGTTGGCTCCGCCCACACATGTAAATGCAGAACAGGGTCATTGGGCACTTTACGGAATAAATTATATTTACTTCTCTGAATGTGTCAGTACTAATTAGTTTGAGTTAATCCATGGTTGGCATTTTTTTTTTTTTAAGAAAAAGGGGTCTCCTTTGACCTTGGGCTGTGTCTGGTGGTGCAGTGGTTCCATACTGAGGTGCAATACCAGACAAGGCATATGGATAGGAGTGGCGCTGTTTCTGGGAAGAGAGAGTACGACCCATTGCATTATCAGTAATCTCATATAGAAAGCGGAACTATGTAGAGCTCTACATATGGGTCATCAATCAGTAGTCCTTCAGTCTGTACCCAAAGGATTTTATTTTATGGAGAAGAGAAGGAAGGGGAGCAAGATGAAGAAATAAATTCCAACAATATTAGCTTCTTAATAAAAAAATAAAAATAAAAAAATAACCTCATGCATTAAACTCTGCCCGCATGGTCCTGACCTGCAGGGACGACTTCATGTACATCATTCATGTGACCTCTGCAGCCAGTCATTGGCCTCAGTGGTCACCTGCTATGTTATCAAGGATCTCCGCAGAGGATAGTGATTGGATGCAGCAGTCACGTTAGTGGTGTACCTGACGTCATCTTTGGAGGACAGATGTTTTATCATTTCTGGCTCTAGGGAAACTTGAACCACCACTTTAAAGGGGTTTTCCAGGATTTTGATACTGATGATCTATCCTCTGGACCCAGGACCCCTAAGCATCAGCTGTTTGAGAAGGAACCAGCAATCCTGTGAGCGCAAGCACAGTGCTGTACACATTGTATAGCGGCTGTTCTTGGTGTCACGCTCAGCCCCATTAAAGTGAATGGTGCTTGAACGCGATACCCAGCACAGCCGCTATACAATGTACGGCACTATGCTTGCGCTCACAGGATCGCTGGTTCCTTCTCAAACAGCTGATGCTTAGGGGTCCCGGGTGTCAGCCCCCCACCAATCAGATACTGATGACCTATTCTGAGGATAGGTCACCAGTAGTAAAATCCTGGAAAACCCCTTTAAAAGGAGGCTACCATGTCTGAACATCAGCCAATTCCTATTACAGGACTTGGGGTACTTTTAGGGTGAAGTAGCTGTCCTCATCATGTTCATACACATGATGAAGCACACACGTCCTGGCCCCTGGGTGACCGATGGTGTTTTCTTTCAGTTTCAGCCATTTTTTCCCCGGTAAATAGACCATTTTGGGATTTTGCAACAAGCAGTCTTTTAACAGGCATTGGATGCAATTAGTCAGTGAACAGGACATGTCTCCCCGGCTTACAGAGAGGATCCATCATTCAGTAATTACCAAGCTCTGCTTATAATGAAGTCGTCCAGTGTCGTCTGTTTCTTCAATAGTTCGGCTGTGAAGGTCTCTGTGTTACAGTCCTGTGTCAGCATTTGTCTCTATGGGGACTGACGTCTGACCTGTATTAGACTGGTTTACAAGTCTGGGGGTGTTCTTAAAGGGATCCTCTCTTGTTTGTCTGTAAATATTCATGTATATGTTTAAGAGAGGGAGTTAGAGGAACCGTACGAAAACGGTCAGTCTTCAGGATTTTCCATTGATCCAAAGCCAGGCAGTGTAAACGTCATCACGTCTGGTCCTGTCAATCAATTGCAGAGAGAGCAGAGCCTCTTGGAGTAACAACAACGCCCCCATTGCTCATAGAGGCTCATTTGCATATATTAAAACATCATTTTTCGCAGCAATGCAGCAACATATCAACATGGGACCAACACAGATGCTTTCAGCTGCCAACTTCAGCCAGGTCGGCCAGTGTCATAGTTATAAATCTGCTGATAGATGGACTTTAAAGAGGAGGAATTTACCATTTTTGGTCTTTTATTGGGGACAGAGCAGAGGAGGAGAGCGTCTGCTACAGCCAGTTGCCTTACAGCCAGACCCAGCTTTGTAAATAGTAGAAGGGGAGATAATAGCTTTTTTTCTTGGGTAGATAAATTCTTTATACATTTTAATAGTTTTGATTGCTGTTGGAGACTGGATAGGGTCAAATCCAAGAAATATGGGGGTCATTTATTAAACAGAAATACTTCTCCTAAAAAGGGGACGGGTCGGCAGGCCAGTCTCATTCATGATTTTCTGCCTGTTGGTGTAGAAAATGGTCTAAATCTAAGAAAGGAAGGAAGCTGTCTTACTTTTAGAATTGGCACTGGATACGCCAAACGCCAAAGGGAACCTGTCATCTCCGAAACACCCCCTGAACTAGAGTAAGCAGTGTATAGTGTAAGTGATGCTGAATCCGAATATGTAAGTTTTATCTTCATACTCACTTCCATTCAGACGCTGTGCTCCCACAAACCTGCAGTAAAATGCACTCACTGGACTCTTCTTTGAGTCCTCTCCATTATGTGAGTGAGCAATGGAGTCCACTGAGTGCATTTGACTGCAGGTTTGTGGGAGCACAGCATCAGAATGGAAGTGAGTATGAAGATAAAGCTTACATATTCGGATTCAGCATCACTTACACTATACACCACTTACTCTAGTTCAGGGGGTGTTTCAGAGCTGACAGGTTCCCTTTAACTTTGGCAGATCCACCAAAAGGTATAGGGCTCATTAAGACCGGCATCTAAAATGCCGGTCTTAATAAATTTGCTCTTTTGTATTTTCTATATTTAGTGTCCCTTTAACATAAAATTCCAGTGTAACCCATTAGGTGCTGTAGCCTGTAGGCCTAATAAATCACAGTATCCATCAAAAAATGTGTTTGGTTTCTATGCTGAAACATTTCGGACCATCCGCTACTACAGTACGATGGCTTTTATAATGGGCACCGTTCACCGTCCAGCTTCAGGGCAGTGGGAACAGAGCCGTACTTGTATGTTATGTTCTACGCTTGATCAAAGCTGACTGATAAATGGGATATTCTTGTATATTGGCCCGTGCTAGGCATTAAAGGGTTTCTGTCACCAGTTTTGGGCATATCAAACAGGATGACATTTGCAATGTGCAAATGTCACCTGATGCCCAATCTGTTAATCATTTTTCTTTTGGTGCCCCCGTTTTTGTAACATTTTGTAACACACTTTTAAAGGGAACCTGTCATCTCCGAAACACCCCCTGAACTAGAGTAAGCGGTGTATAGTGTAAGTGATGCTGAATCCGAATATGTAAGTTTTATCTTCATACTCACTTCCATTCCGACGCTGTGCTCCCACAAACCTGAAGTAAAATGCACTCACTGGACTCCGGTGCTCACTCACATAATGGAGAGGACTCAATGAAGAGCACAGCGTCTGAATGGAAGTGAGTATGAAGATAAAACTTACATATTTGGATTCAGCATCACTTACACTATACAACACTTACTCTAGTTCAGGGGGTGTTTCGGAGATGACAGGTTCCCTTTAAGTTATGCAAATTAGGCTTACTAGGTGCAAGGGGCGGTAACCCTGCACCTAGTAGCGCAGTTTCCCTACCTCCTAGTTACGCCTCCATGCTTGTGATGGACAGGGCCAGGTAGCTCGCTCTATCTGCTGCCGGCCCTGTCCATGCTGCAAATCCCGCGCCTGCGTCGTGCGGCCTTCAATCGGCGCAGGCGCAGTGAGGTAGCCGGGTGCCCGGCGGCCAGCGGCACTCACTGCGCCCGATGACGTCCGAGATCTCTCCTGCTTCCCCGCTGATGTCGGCTGCCGTCTCTTCCGGGTGTACTGTGACGTCATCGGCGCAGTGAGGTAACTGGGAGCCCGGCGGCCAGCGGCACTCACTGCGCCTGCGCCGATTGAAGACCGCACAGCGCAGGGGCGGGATTTGCAGCACGGACAGGGCCGGCAGCAGATAGAGCGAGCTACCTGGCCCTGTCCATCACGAGCACGGAGGCGTAACTAGAGGTAGGGAAACGGCGCTACTAGGTGCAGGGTTACCGCCCCTTGCACCTAGTAAGCCTAATTTGCATAACTTAAAATGTGTTTTTTACAAAAGCGGGGGCACCAAAAGAAAAATGATTAACAGATTGGGCATCAGGTGATATTTGCACATTGCAAATGTCATCCTGTTTGATATGCCCAAATCTGGTGACAGAAACCCTTTAATAAAGCACATACTGATTACAGTCCATACAGTGTATTTTTATTGGCACTATTGCAGAGGAGAACACGCTTTTACATGTTGTAGTTCGTCTACTATTTTTTTTTTTTTTACCTGATATCTTTCCTTTCAGTTACTGAGTCGGAAAGACAAGACAACCTTTGAGAAATTGGAGTACGTAGTCAGTAAAGAAGATAATTACAAGCGGCTCCGAGACTACATCAATAGCTTGAAGATGACTCCTTGTATCCCCTACCTGGGTAAGCTGCTAATAATCTTGTCAGTCCTGTGGAAGTAACGATTTTCACGTTTGTGGGTCGCAAAAGCTAAATGCCGCAAAGGAGATTATCGACTGCCCAAGGTCTAATCAAACAGGATTAAGGGAAACTGACACTTGGCGGCCGACGCAAGCTGCTTTATTAATTGTGACACGTTCTTACGTGAATTTATAACATACTCGGGTAGCTATCAGAGTTTTAACCTATTGGTGTTTTTGACATTAGGCATCATGCACACGGCTGCGTGCGTATTTCAGTCTGCAAACAATACATCCGTAAATTACAGATACCTTCTATTTGCTTTCCGGATTTTTCTCACTCCCTTCAATACAAAGGGCTATTCTTGGGCCAGAACCGGACATGCTATGTTATTTGTGGAAAGGCCACATGGATCTGCAAAAAAAAAAAACGTGTGTGTACTATGTGTGCCGCATAGAAATGAATAGGTGAGTGTGCCATCCGCAAAATTAGAAGATAGCGCAGGGAGGAAAAATGGTCTTGCGCTAATCCTCATAAAATCCTCATTATAAGTGTGCACATGAGGGCTACTCTTTTTCATTGAAGAGACACAGCAGTGTATGGAGACTTCGTTTTCGGGCAATGCCCCATGGGAGAAAAATATTTATTTGCTGAGTTCATTTGCATACATTTTGTGCACAAAGATTTCATAGTTAAAACATACCGCCACCTGGTGGTCATCATGTGAAATCACATGAAAGTCAATACTAAATGACTGCTATTTCTCCAGCACCAATAGAAAAGTGTTAGGGCTCATACACACGATGACTTGTCTGCACCTAATCTGCATTTATTAGGGATTGGATGCGGACCTATTCATTCCAATGGGGCTGCCCGCACACCATGTGCTGTCTGCATCCGTATGTTCGTACCACGGCTCTGCAAAAAAGCTAGAACACGTCCTATCCTTGTCTTATTTTTCAGACAAGGAAAGGACATTTTCTATTTAAGTGAAAAAGAGAATGGCAGCATGCGTACGGTCATGTGCATGAGCCCTTTAAAATGGAACCAATAAAAACTACAGTTTGTTCCACAAAAAACAAGCCCTCATACAGCTCAATGGATGGAAATTTTAAGAAGTTATGGCTGTCGGAAAATGGCGATGCAAAGAAATTTTAGAATTTTTTTAAAAAAGGTAAAAAACAAAACAAACAAAAAAAAACTATATAAGTATCACCGTAATCATATTGACCCGTAGAATAAGGGCGTCATGTAGTTTTTAGCACACAGTGAACGCTGTCATGTCAAAACCCAAAAAAAACTTGTGCGGAATTTTGCATTTTTTTTTTTTCCAATTTCACTCGACACAGAATTATTTTCCCGTTTTCCAATACAAGACATGATAAATTAAATGGTGCCATTAAAAACTACAACTTAGCCCGCAAGAAATAAGCCTTCATATGGTATGTGAACGGAAAACTAAAAAAGTTATGGCTCTTAGAGTGTGGGGAGGAAAAATCGAAAATACAAAAATGGGCTTGGTCCTGAAGGGGTTAAAGGGTTTCTGTCACCAGTTTTTTCGGTATGAATCAGGCTGACATTAGAGATGTGCTAATGTCACCTGATTCCAAATATATATCTGTTTTATTTACAGGTGCCCCCATTTTTATATAAAATGAACTTTTATTTTATGCTAATAAGGCCTCTAGGTGCAAGGGGCGTTACCCCTGCTCCTAGAGGCTCTGTTGATTGACAGGACCAGGCAGAGAAGAAACACTCCATTCACCATAGCTTGCAAGGACCTTCAATGATGTCATGACCATGTGATCAGTCACATGGTTAGGATCACACAAACAGCCTGTCGCCTCCTAAACCATGTGACTGATCACATGGTCATGACATCATTGAAGGTCCTTGCAAGATATGGTGAATGGAGTGTTTCTTCTCTGCCTGGTCCTGTCAATCGACAGAGCCTCTAGGAGCAGGGGTAACTCCCCTTGCACCTAGAGGCCTTATTAGCATAAAATAAAAGTTCATTTTATATAAAAATGGGGGCACCTGTAAATAAAACAGATATATATTTGGAATCGGGTGACATTAGCACATCTCTAATGTCAGCCTGATTCATACCGAAAAAACTGGTGACAGAAACCCGTTAATGTTTTTTTTGTTTTGTTTAAATTGTGGAAAAATTGCTGAGCTTTCCAAAAATTTAAGCCTGTGCATCCTGTCGCCTGCACTATTGTCAGATAGTTGAAATTTGACTTGCATTGTTATTTGCCATGCTCCCAAGCTGATCTTTTCTGTGAATAATGGTGTCTTTGGGAGTTATATGTGATTCCTTAATACTTAACACACTGATTCTTCAAATCTTAATTCTAGATATCTAATAAACCCCCAAAACAGCTGTATGTAACTCAATGTGTGTGAATTCCCATGTGCTACCCATACAGTTATGTCCCTGGCTGTATTGAGATATAATAGAACCAAGGCTGTAAATTAGGGAGAAAGTTCTAGTTTATCAGGACCCGTATGCATTTAGGATTTTCACATTGACTGATGGCTCTTCAAGTGCTTTTTGAATCCCCTCAATAGTATGAGCAAGTAAAATGTGCAGCGGCAAAATCTACACCAAATCTCATGGATTTTGCAGGGGATTTTGGTGAGGAAATGCTGCAAATCTTCTGTAGATTTTAGTCTCTGCATTGAAAAGGGTGAAAACCACACTGCATGTCAAGTTATATGAGACTTTCACCATGGACGCTCTCGGCAGCGTATGGATGAGATTTTTAACTCTCATCCACTTTGCTTCTACTGTGAACACTGTGTGTTTTCTGCACGCAGTTCCATGTGCAGATAACATTGTGTGTGCCCGCACCTTAAAGGGGTTGTCCGAGTTCAGAGCTGAACCCAGACATAACCTCATATCTTGCTACAATGCTCCCCCTTGTGCTGCGCCATATCTCACAGGGCAAGGTCTGCTTACTTCCTCCACCTAGCAGTGACAGCACAAATGGGTGGTCTATAGCGCTGCCTTAGGCTTTAAAACAGCCTAGGGCAGCGCTGAAGACTGCCCACTTGTGCCGATGACATCACAGGGCTCACTTATGGGCCTAGCTTACTCATGTGAAGCCTGGTACGTCACCGGTAGTAAAGAAATAGTCCTTGCCCTACGCAATGCAGCACAAGGCAAGGGGGAGCATCGAAGCAAGAAATGCTCCACTCTTACATAGTGGGTGAGTGAGGGGGAGCTTATATACGGATTTAACTCTGAACCCAGACAACCTCTTTAAAAATGTTTTCTGGGATTATTATGTTAGTTAAAAAAAGTACATTCATGTAGTTGCTTACATCTTCCCCAAGCTTATTTTTTTTAAATTTGGCCACTCCTGACCCATTTTCACCATGTAAACCAATCTCTCTGGTTTGTTCCCATCCTGTAGGTAGAACTTCCTGTTGCTGTATCCAACCAAACCCATGATGCACTTCTACTTCCTCTGCCACAGCTCCAGCACTGCCCCTAACGATGTCCAGCTAGTCTATAGCTCCTCCCACCAGCTAGTTACATAGACACTCCCCTAACAACATCCAGATAGTTTATAGCCCCTCCCACCCAACTAGTTACATAGACACTCCCCTATCACTGCTCCGCCCTGAACAGAACATCACAGGAAATAAGAGCTGCATGGACATGGTCATGTGACCACAGCCCGGAACAATAGATATGGGCAATAAGGGTAAAAAGAATACATTACAAAATTACAGATGCCTTAATTATTATTATTTTAAATGATGTTGATGAAAAATGGAAGACCCCTTTAAAAGTTAAATTTGCTGAGTGTGCTAAGACCGCGTTTTCCCAATAGTTGGGGTGTCACAGATTGGAAACCACTATTTGGTAAATTTTCCCCGGACTTTGTTTTTTGTCCAGTAGTCTCGTGTGCTGTATATTTTTAACCCAGCAGGTATGTCCAATAATGCATCACTCCTCTGTCGAAAAATTCCTGGCACACTCAACTGCAAGATGGATTTCACCTTCTTTTCCCGCTAGAATAATTAGTGTTTCCCCGCGTGCAGCCTCTCAGGACTCCCCTGGCTCCTGCATCACGTATCGGCTTTCTTGTAAAGGGTCGTCAGAGGAGAAGTCTGGTTCCTGGACACTGTCTCTGAAGAACCGCTTGGCTTTTGGTCTCAGTTATTGTAGGAGTGTGTGGCTCTCCATGGATCAGAGCCCCAGCGCAGTCACTAGATAACCTGAGGATGCCGTATCCTCCCCCTCTTCTGTTCCTACACTATGGTTTCCTCTTGTGATTTTTACTCGTCACAATAAGTGCTTCAGCTTAGGCCGTCGACTGCTGTATTGGCTTCGACAAAGGATGAGAGCGTTGGATAAGATCTCCTGCCAGGAGCAGCTGGTTTCTGGCTGTTTTCCGGATTTTCCTACTTTATATTCCATTGACCAATACCTGACATCTTATCCGCTCCAAAACCTTCTTAAGCACTTGGGTTAATTTTAATGGTCCCTGGTACTCGTCCAAATGTTGTGTAAGATATTAATTACTACGTGACCATAAGTGATTAATGGGAAATATCTGTGGCTGGAAACTCGTCTCCCATGAGATGGAAGTTAGTTGCTTTTTGGAAAGGAAATCTTCCCTGTCTGTAATATAAATTATAGTAAACTTGGGATCCAAGCTCTTTTGTTTTTGGCCTGCAACGTTCCAGTCTTGTGCTTCTGTCATATTGGTGGCCCGTGGTCTAGATCTTTCCATGTAACAGAAGGGACTCCATCGCGTGATGTGCATATGACATCCCCCCCACTCGCCCATATTTTTGTCTTATTTCTTTGAATAGCCTGGGATTTGTCTCTCACGGGACGTTTGTTCACTCGGCCTGAAGCGAATTAAAATAAAAGTAGGGCGAGATCCTTCTACGATTGATGGGGCATCTGTTCATGCTTTCCGACAAACAGAGGAAAATTTGAGCAATGCTTAAGTTTACATCATCTTCTTCAGCCGTCCACAGGTCTATCCCCAAAGGACATGATAGCAATTCTCATCCTTCAGACTCCTGAACCATTACAACATGTGTATCTGTGCAGCTGCGGACTTCTCTTGGAAGCAGAAGATGTCAGCAGTAGCCCCCAACTCTTTTGAGAAGTCAAGGTTGAGTTTATGGATGCCATATGCGCAGTTTTAGGTTTAGCTACTTGACGTAGTTCCCCAGAAGTTCACGTTTGGCCATCGGGGAAGAAACTGTTTGCAAATTTGCAGATGTATTTGTGATATTTAGTTCTAACTGTAGAGTGAAGGTGGAAGTAATTATCCTGAAGTCTTTGTTTTCATGAGCTTGATGACAAGTCAGAGGTGCTACTTTGCAGTCAGTTCTTTGTTCCTGTAGGATTAAATGGTTCAAATGATCTGGTCCACTGAGTGCGTAGATTGAGGCTGAAGTTTATTTTCCTGCTACCTAATGTTGGCAATCAAGTGCCCATATACGTGTCCACCAGTGAGATCTTTATTGCCTGTGGAGAACCAACATCTGGGACCCCTGCCAATCAGCTGTTTGAGAAGGCACCGGTACTCTCAGTAGCGCTGTGGCCTTCTCTCTGTCTCGCCAAGCACAGCGCTGTCCATTTGATAGTGGCTGTGCTTGGTATTGCAGCTCAGCGCCATTCACTTCTATGGGTCTGAGCTTGTGTCTAGGCCATGTGAGCAATAAACATGACATCACAAGGCCTAGGCAAAACTGCCACTGCGAGCACTGGTGCCTTCTTAAACAGTGGATTGGCAGGAGTCCCAGGTGTCGGACCCCCACCAATCAGACACTGATGACCTAGGTCATCTTTAAAAAGATCTCGGAAAACCCCTTTAACATTTAGGAAAAGTAGAGGACATGCTTTTTGAAATGAGCGTGGGATATGGCCGAAGACTAGTGGTATATTCACCAAATGCTACGATAACTGCGTTATGATCGGTGATTAGGGCTGCAGTAAACGATTATTTTAGTAATCAAGTAATCTACCGATTAATCCAACGATTAATCGAGTACTCGAGTATAGCTAATTAAAAGAACGTTTACCTGTCTAAGTCAGCAGACCTCCCCTCCATGCCATCAGTCCTATATGTCATTAGTTACCGCCAATGCCATCAGGCCCCTGTGCCTCCAGTTTGCCCCCCCAGTGCCACCAGGGGCCTCCAGTTTGCCCCCCCCCCCCAGTGCCACCAGGGGCCTCCAATTTGCCCCCCCAGTGCCACCAGGTGCCTCCTGCTTGCCTCCCAGTGCCTCCAGCTTGCCCCCAGTGCCACCAGCTTGCTCCCAAGTGCCTTCATGTGCCCCCCCCCCATTGCCATAAGATGCCACCAGCTTGCTCCCCAGTGCCATCAGCTTGCCCTCCAGTGCCATCATGTGCCCCCCAGTTCCACCATCTTGCCTCCCAGGGCCACCAGGTGCCTCCAGTTTGCCCCCCAGGGCCTCCAGCTTGCTCCCCAGTATGCCCCCAGTGCGCCTCCCAGTGCCTCCAGCTTGCGCCTCCAGTGCCACCAGGTGCTTCCAATTTGCCTCCCAGGGCCTCCAGCTTGCCCCCCCAGTATCTCCAGCCTGCCCCAAGGTGCCTCCAGCCTGCCCCCCAGTGCCACCAGCCTGACCCCCAATGCTACCAGGTGCCTCCTGCTTGCCCCCTGTCTGCCCCCCCCCCCCCCCAGATTAGCTGGGCTTATCGCGTGACTTGGAGCTGTTGTCCACCATCCAATCCTGTGCTGTGCAATGAGAGACTGAAGAACAAAAGGGGAATCCAGCATCCAAAAAACTGAGACATTTTGAAAATGGAAAAACAGGACAGCAGAGCATTTACGTGTTTATGATCTATACATGCTTTAGATGAGTAAGGATCAGTGTATAGATCCGAAATGTGTAGACACTCTGCTCTCTTCTGGTTTTAAGAAGGTTTAATAAAGATCTCTGTTTTATTGGATGCTGGATTTCTTTTTCTGCGTGTTTCCTCCACGCTTCTGGGCATCCAACAGGTGAGCTGGACTGGTTCTGCCTTTCTATATAATGAGAAAAAGACGTGTTACTGGCACTGCTTATAGTGGAAGCAGTGGTGGGTACAAGAGAGTAAAGTATTAAGTAACTCAATATTTATCATGTATAAACTACGCGTTTCAGAACTGAACAAGTTCCTTCCTCAGGCTTTACATTAGCAGAATCATTGTCGCGTGATAACATGCTCCAAATCGCGCTAATTTGTTGGCTATTTGCACCTTTATCCAGCCCCAGGGTGGGTTCACATCACGTTTTATGCCTCTGTTCGACGTGTATGTTAGAGAAAAAAAAGATACAAAAACGCAGTCTGGTAAAAAATAAAATATATATATATATACCTTTTTTTTATTTTTTTACATTGGAACTCTATGGTGAATGGATGCCACTGTATGGCATCTGTCTGACGCGTCCGTTTAACATATACGTTTTTTTGTATATGTTAAACGTATTTGTAAGAACGTATTGTGAACTGGGACTTAGCAATCATCAGATATCGGCAGCACATCGCCCTGTGTAAACTGTCTGTGCTTGAACTATCACATTAGCTATCAGTCGGGCACAGGCAGTGCCAGTCATGGAGCTAAATCAGTGCCAATCAACATGCCATCTTTTTGTGAGCTCTGCTCTTTTCAGGCCTTACGTTGTGGATCCTTTCGATGACCAGAAAATCTGTGCTATGTTAAACACTTGGGTTAAAAAAAAAAAAAAAAATATATATATATATATATATATATATATATATATATATATATATATATATATATATATATATATATATATATATATATATATATATATATTATAGCAGTGATATAATACTTTAGTGTGTTCACAACTCCGGTAGTCTTTCAGACCGACAGATACCACTGCGTGCCGCGGTAATTGTCCATTTATACCAGATCCCATTTTAGTCAATAGGGATCCAGCAGTATCTGGCTGTATGGCTACGTACAGTGCACAGAGGCCCCTTCATCACGTAAGTAGAAAACTTGCAAACCTGCCTGATGAAGAGACCTCCTGTGCTCTGAAAGCTTGCAGATGCATGTTTTTCTGGTTTGCCTATAAAGGTATCACTTATAGAAAACTTTTGCAATAAAAACCATCAAAAATTTCCTCTCTGTTGATGATTCAGAATGGGCCCTTAGTGGTGCTGCCTCCAGTAATATAAGTACCACTGTAAGTAATGATTGTTTTATCCCTAGGCTTTGGAAGTACCAAGGATTACAGAAGGGTTAACTCACTCTTTAAAGAAGAACTCCCACAAAATTTTTATTCCATGTCCTGCTAGAAATGTACATGATGTAATCTGTAGTGAATGTCATTTTCTTACCAGTGTCTGTATTTTTGACTTATATCATCCTGAAGTTTCTTATCTGTGTCATGTGACTAGGAATTAGACCCACCAACTCACACATAGACTTGTGTGGACAGAAAGTCTATTTCTCTATGCATTCCTATGGGAGCCTCACTTTCAGTCTCATAGGAATGAATAGAGCAGTGACTGTCTTCCTGTCCTGGGTCAGTTGGAGGTCAGGGAGTTGGTCACATGACCCAGCTACAATAAAAAGAGAGGTTATTACTCACAATTACATTCTCTGATAAGAAGATGACATTCACTACAGATTATATCATGCGCCAGGTCGGAATAAAATTTTTTTGCGGGAGTTCTCCTTTAAGTAAGGTTGTCAAGGTGCAGTTTGGGGAGAAATTGGGGCCATTTCCTTGCATTGTAATTATTGTTGCATCACTTATACCTTCTTTGTACAGTGTATACTCAGAATTCTGGATTTGTGTATTTTCTTGATTCAGCTGTAAGGTGCGTGCCTTTTGCATGTGACTTGTTCTAAGTCTTCCATGTGCCTGTTCTGCATTCCTGATGTTTAGAGGGATGATATAAAGCAGAATGGGGAAATCCGGGATCCCGCAATCTCCAGAGCTTATCCCATTATATGGTGGTGGAGTCACACGCGCTCACATTTTGTACAAGTGGCAGCTGTGCTAGCGGATATACGGCACATCTTCCTTGCTATGGGTGATTTGTGGCTTCTGAAATTTGCTTCCCAGGATGATAAAAATGTCTATTTGTGCAGCAAAGTGAAGGTCAGCCACACATCCCCCGTATCAAGCCTTCTTTATTTTTTAATACTTGAGTCTTGTAGATGAGTGATGTAGTAATATCTGTATATAATATAAGTAAGCTCTTTATCCGCCCGATCACTGCATATTGCAGCAAAAGACTGTAAATCTATGGACTGTAAATGTACAATAAATAGATCGCGGGTGTACTGAATGGACTAGAAACTTGAAATATATGGCTGGGAGACTAAAGTCATTCATTGTGTTCAGGGGACCCCAGTGGGAGCTAAGAGGGGATACCAGAGTTAGGAGCCATTTATCAGAGATTTATAGACTATCCTGTACAAATGACATAAATGTCTTTCATGGGATACGCCTTTATGCTTTTCATGTTTCATATTTTTTACATTAGTGTACACTTTAAAGGGGTAATCCCATTATAGACAATGGGGGCATATCGCTAGGATATGCCCCCGTTGTCTGATCACACATTTTGAGAAGGGAGTGGGGAGCGCTGTGCCTGGTCCGGCCACCGCTCCCGTTCATCTCCATGGAGCCGACGGAAACAGCCAAGCCAGTGCTCGGCTATTTTCGGAGGCCCCATAGAATTGAATGGAGGGCGGCTGCGCATGCACAGTGCGTCCTACTCAACTTTCCCCGCTCCGTTCTCGATATAGGTGCAGGTCCTCCTCTGCTAGTGATCAGCAGATTGTTGGGAAGGAACGATTCTATCATGTAATCCACTTATCTGGTCTCGTCTAGCTCTCTAGCACCTTAGCGGCAGACCTCCAGATGTAGAGACTTGGGCTATCCTGTTTTCTACATCTTGGATAGTCTCTGTATAATAGGATGCTCAACCTACGGCCCGCCAGCTGTTGTAAAACTATGACTCCTATCATGCCCTGCTGTAGGCTGATAACTGTAGGCTGTCCGGGCATGCTGTGAGTTGTAGTTTTGCAACAGCTGGAGGGCCACAGGTCGAGCATCCCTGCTCTATACCATCCCATCTGAGTAGCGATATAAAATAGAGGGGTGAAAGATTAGTTGTCAGTTCTCATGAACGTTGTCATACAGGTAACTGGTACGTAGAGTAAGTTCAGGCTGTAGCTACTGCTATTAGTTTTGTACTTTGATGTCCACATGTTCAGTTGCTGTAAGAGATGGCATACATAAACTTCTCTGGTTGAAGGCCTGTTACGCTCTACTTGTAAAAGTCTTCAGAGCACGTCATTATATTATATTTTTATTAGTTGGAGGTCCCTATTTCAGCCAGCTGGCACTGTCATCTTCCCGGACGTTTATTTTGGGACAACCCGCCCACGTTAGTGAACTAATAAGGAAAAACGCTGAATGTGCTGTATAGTTTAATCCTGGTTGGCTGGGTTGCCTATTTAGACTGTGGCTACACGAGTGTGTTGCGCGTTGCACAAAGATCGCAGTGTAGCGCTGATTACATCACAACTAGGAAGTTGAATCTAGGTCAGGGATCTCAAACTCGTGGCCCTCCAGCTGTTGCAAAACTACAACTCCCAGCATGCCCCAATAGCTGTAGGCTCTACTGGCATGATGGAAGTTGTAGTTTTACAACAGCTGTAGGGCCACGAGTTTGAGATCTCTGATCTAGGTTATTTCTACACAATTGGGAGAAATCCAGCAGGTTTGGATTACTGCCAACTGTCATGTCGTGGTTGTGGCAACTTGCGGGTCATAGTGCGACCACTTTCACTTTTATTATTGTTGCAGGCAGCTCAACGCTTCAATCTTTAGCCAAGAAACTCATGTCGTGGCCAAAGTTGGCATGTAGCTGTCGCCTTGAGGTTCTTGTCTGTTCCTGTCCAACTTAAAAACATAAAAATCGTGCTGCTTCCAAGAAACAATGGGGCACATTTACGAAGACCGCCTCTTTATGCTGGTCTTGGTTTCCCCCATATTCATCTAATTTATGACTCTGTGCCTCATCATAAATTAGGTGCATCTAGGGCAGTCCTTGTGCCTGGCAAAAAAGACCTACTCCAGCCCCTGACTCTTGGCCAACCCAATTCCTGTTTCCAGGCATAAATGTTAATAAATTTGCTGTGGTTGGGGTCTGGCTCCTCTTCAACCCCCTCCCGACTCTCGAACAAGGCATGAAACAGTTCTTGCAGCTAAACATTTCACACGGCTGGTTAAAAAAGGGAATTTCGACTATTTTTTTCCTACTAAAATAAGTCACATGTCTCTTAATTGACCCCCCAATGAGTGTAATGACTCTAGTATTTGTGCCCATCCATTGGAGGTGACTGCTACATGTAAAGGCAGCTCTCACCTCCTGTAACAAGCAGGTAGTCATCGGGAACAAACTGTTCATTCCTGATAATGGCCTGATGTGTCAGCCCGTGTAAAGGAGACAAAAGTTGTGGGACGGTCTGACTTTTTCTCTCTCTCCCTTTTTAAATTATTTTTATTAGCAAGGCAATATACATAAGTTTGTGCTCCAGAAATATTGGGACTGAAGCCCCATTGTCTAAGGCTTCATGCAGACAACTGTACTTTTGGTCCGCATTTATCTGGATCAGATGCGGACCCATTCATGTGCTGTCGACATCCGTATGTCCACTACGCAGCCCAAAAAAAAAAATAAAGTCCTATTCTTGTCCGTTTTGCGGACCAGAATAGGCATTTGAAACATGCTGCGAGACCTGGGGAAGGGGAAAATGCTCACAGTCAGTATCCGTGTTTTGCGGATCTGCAATTTTCGGACCGCAATAACGGATACGGTTGTGTCAGTTTTAGATTTCTATGAGAAGCAGGAGCAAAACTGAAATTGTATGGCATTGGTGCTAAACATAAAACCACAAAGAATAACCCAAGCAAGATCATGTATATTTGACGCAATGTCATCTGTATGCATCGACACGGAGATGGATTTATTCGTTTTAAGCCTCAGCCATCTGTAGTCATCATTGTAGCCCTGGAAAGTCCTGCAGGACATGATGGTCAGTTCCTGGAGAGTGGCGGACAGCATTATTAAATAACACATTATTCTCTCATTTCTTCATTGCCTTCTGTGGACCTGAACATGATATATGGCGCATCCCCCTCTTACGTTATTTTGTAGGCGTTCTGAACTGCTCCCAGACCATTGCTGGTGGAGCACCAGAAGCCATGTCGTACCTGTTATCTCTTTACATAAATCCAATAAAATATTTGGCCGGAAATACATAGAAACCTTTACATGGAGGGATGTCCAGCGTTCCTCTTATTAACCTTTTCAGAATTACAGTTTATGGGTCAAGCGGAAGAAAACGTCCTCGACGGCATCATTAAAAGTCTTCGCGACTGGAACCACTAATACGAGCAGAGCACCTTTCTTCATTGTCCTTCTTTGTGCTTCAGTCTATGGGTCTGATCAACATTTGGACCTTTTTGAGAGAATAGGAGCCGCCCCTGTATTCTGCCCAGTAGATGCCATCTTGATGTTTACTTCGGTAAATCCCTCCTCTGTACCATACACCGTTGAGATTGGCGTGTGCGCAGGCGTTGTACCACCATCCTCCTTTATGGAAGTGTGCGCAGTTACCTGGAAACGGATAGGGTTTTAATACATTTAGTTTTGCCATATGTAATGGGTTATGCTATACGCTGTGGTTTGGGCTAAGAAAATTACAGTTTTGGGCTACATTCACACAGCCGTATCCGTTTTGCGGTCTGCAAAATGCAGATATGAGCGTGTGCATCCCGTACTTTCCGCGGGCCATAAACGGACAAGAATAGGACATGTTCTATAATTTGCATCCGCGTTTTTTGAGGCCACTTAGAAATGCAAATCGGTCGGTCACGGAGGGAATATACAGTTGTGTGTATGTAGCCTTAATTGTAAGTGCAATGTTCGTGCCTCACCTGTATACATATCCCGGTCTCTGTCCAGTGTGGTGAACTGCTTGCCGTTGTGCCACACCATGGAGTCTCCGGCGTTCCCTTGGTACGTTCCCAGCCGTAGCCTGTAGTAGTCGGACTCCGGCTCCAGTCGGAAGCTGCTGTATTCTGCATAGACTTTTTTATTGTTCCAGTCTTCCAGTTCAATCAGCAGCTTGTAGTTATCTTGGTTTGTTAGTTGATAGATGTTCTCCAGCCCCAGCCAATACTCTGAATCGATGTTTCCAAAGCCTTTCTGTATAGAGAAACCATTTGTTAAAGGGGTTGCGCCACAAAATATATTCTACGCCTGGATCTGAATACTTTTGTCATTGCAGGTAATTAACAATTTACCAATAACTAACAGCACACCAGTATTATGTACCTTATTATGTACTTTGAACCTATTATTCTACGTATGGTGTCTTACAGTATGGCATGAATTGCACTTGCACTTTATCATGACTTGTGGTGATACTTTTTGTAAAAAAAACTTTTGGCAATTTGCTATGACTGTGTCTAATGTGCCCCTCCTTTTGTGTGTATAGTTACCACCATTGATTTTATTATCTTTTATTCATTTTCCTGATGAATTAATAAAATGTGTATTTTCCATATACTGGTGTGCTGTTAGTTATTGGTGTTTTTTCAGATGAGGCTTTTTGTCACACCTTGCGATATCTTCATACTTTGTATTTTTTTATGCCTCTCATTTTTGTATTGACAAACATATGTCTTAAAATACGGTAATCAGAATTTATTAGATATATATTATGTTATAAAATTACACATAAACAATCAGTACATATATAGCGATGGATGGAAGTCCACAGCAGATACACCACTAAATCAATCGCCGAGTGCTCAGGGTGGCACAGCTCAATTCATAATTATACATAAATCACAATATATAATGCCCATTCATCATACCATGAGTACATATTTAAAGTGCCAGTGCACAACGATCCTAAATAGGCAAACATACATTATATAAATGCATAGTGCTAAAGAGCATGCCTACCAACCCCAGGCCCTCCACTCTCGACGCGTGTTTCGCTCACTGCTTCCTCAGGAGGAAGGACGTTGTATTCCTTATCTCTTGTCCACTTCACTGAGGTGGTCACGTGCTCAGGCCATATCTTCAACTGCCACCAGCCTCATCTACCGTTAGAAGCTGTGGCAGTTACAGGGAAAGAGCTACCACAGAAAGGGCACACCCCCTGAGTTTAATGTAGCAAAACAATTGGAGTGATGATTGGAGGATATCTGGACCCATATGAGGTGCAGGGCTGGTTCTAGCTTTGTTAGAAAGAGATGGTCATATACAGGGGCGTAACTACCATAGCGGCAGACCATGCGACTGCTATGGAGCCCAGGGCAAGAGTGGGCCCAGTCTTATTTGGGATTATCTCCTCTTCTACTTGGGGGAATCTACCCTCAAAAGAAACAACTTTTAGCAAATGAATCAGTGGGAAAATGGCCCGAGGGACATTGAAAGGGGTTTAGGCAGAAACCCTTCTGTCCTTGTTTGATCCTTGCTATGGGGCCCTTACTTCTTTATGTACGCCACTGGTTATATACTATATCATGTCTGATTTTTGTTTTTGACATCAGTTTAAGTGCTACGACTTTTGGTTGCCTTCCTGTGGATCTCCTTACCTTATAGGTTTCCCAGTTCCTGAAAAAGTTGGCTGATCCGTCGATCCTCCTCTGTATGACCGCCCAGCCGCCAGGATCCAGACTGTTCTCACACCAGAGCTGCATCTGACGATTGGTGTCTTTGGGTTTTATCAAGTAGATTCCACTGCTGGAAAAGCCTGACTCCTTTGCATGATTGCAGTCCCGGAAAGGACCTGTTGGTAGTCAATGTTAAATGTATTACATGAGGCACAAATTAGAATATGTAACATTGAGGACAGCTTAGAAACTATTTTTAATTTTGTTTTTAAGGCTTTTAATGCTCCAATGCAACAGAAAAAACTAAATCAACTTCACCAATAATCCTGAGCACAAATCTTCTGTGTCTCTATGGCAACAGACTGCAAACAAACCCTGTGTAGTCTGAAGCTGCAGTCACACCTCATCCCACCCCGTAACTACTTGCAATCAATAGAAGGGTAGTTGGTGATGGGAACAGACTACAAAGGTTTTGTCTGGAGTCGCTAACCACTGAGATACACATTAGTCTGCAAAGGAGCTGTATACACAAATGGCCTTTTATTTTATTTTTTATTAAATCAAGTCTCTTCATTTTAATTTTTTGGATACTGAAGCAATAAAAAAATTGTTAAAGAAGAACTCCCGCAAAAATTTTTGTTCTCTGACCTGTTAGAAAGGTGCATGATATAATCTGTAGTGATTGTCATTTTCTTATCAGTGACTGTTTCTGTGAGTAATAACCTCTCTTCTTATTGTAGCTGGGTCATGTGACCAACTCCCTGACCTCCAACTGACCCAGGACAGAAAGCCAGTAACTGCTCTATTCATTCCTATGGGAGCCTCACTTTCATCACTTTCACTTTCTCATAGGAATACATAGAAAATTAGACTTCCTGTCCACACATAAGTCTATGTGTGAGTTGGTGGGTCTAATTGCTGGTCACATGACACAGATAAAAAACTTCAGGATGATAGAAGTAAAAAATCCAGACACTGGTAAGAAAATGACATTCACTGCAGATTATATCATGTACATTTCTAGGAGGACCTGGAATAAAATTTTTGTTGGGAGTTCTTCTTTAATAGTTGTGCATTCAGAGCTGAACTTGCCTGCCATGGTTGCTACCAGTCCATATTGGTCCTGCTAGTCTTTTATGGCACAAAATAAATATATAATTACACTACTACTGCCCTCATATCCCCAGAAGCAAGACGTCTTACTGTCTATAAACGTTTGTAAAAAATAAAAAAATAAAAAAAATTCTAAAGTGCAGGACGCCCTAAGAACCCCAGCCCTGTTTGAATCACAGAGACTGGAACTGATAGAGAATTTGGAAATTTTTTTCAGTGCAGCGGTCCCATTGAATTCCATGCGCTTCTAAGAATAGCGGGACGTACCTGGCCCCTGTGATCAGCCCTCCCCGCAGAGAGCATACTTTGCTGTTGATGTAGTGGAAGCTGAAATGTTTAATCTGTAGTTTAGTGCTGGGTTTGTTCTTGCACTGAGCACCATGACACCGAAAACCCAGGCTTTTGTTTGCTAGGAAGGAACTGTAGCCTTTGTGCAGCGCACTTTTTCAGCGAGGCCCCTCAGGATCCCCAGGATGACTTTCTCAATATTGACGTGGCATACTTCTTTCCTTTTGGATTAAGCTTTTTTTTTTTTTTTGTCTTGCAAGTGGAAAAGCTTCTTGATGTGTCAATGACAGGGCAAACAATAGCGCTAATGTGCAAATGTTAAAATGACTTATGGATATTTTTCCAGAAATGATTAAAATACACATTCTACGGAAAAATAACCAGCGTAGGAATGGTGTGTGGATCATTCAGTGCAAGTTACGGAATGAGGACTTTTTGCTAACGCGCTGTTAATATGAGGGGATGTGACTTGCGGCATGTGTTAGACATTAGCAGCAGTTAATCACTTTAATCTTGTACAGTCGTCATTACAATAGAGGTGACCTGACCGCGGGCCAGCTAACTACTAGACATGCAAACTAGTCTGAAGCCACCCACGCATTTGTGGCTGGCAGATCCTGTCTTTTTTTGCCTTGATGTCCAGACTTTCTCATGTAGAAAGCTATCAGACCCCCTCTGACTTCCTGTTTTGTCTTTTAAACAGTTTGCAGCTGGCATTTGCCTTTTGTGTATGGCCTTCTGTAAAGAGGTTTTCCGGGATTTTGATACCGATTACCTATTCTCAGGATAGGTCATCAGTATCGGATCGGTGGGGTCCAACACCCAGGACCCTGACAATCAGCTGTTTGAGACAGCATCGGCGCTCCTGTGATCGCACGGCCTTCTCCATGCTTACCGAGCACAGCGCCGCACGTTGTATAGTGGCTGTGCTTGGTATTGCAGCTCAGCTCCATTCATTTTGATCAGAGATCTCAAACTCGTGGCCCTACAGCTGTTGTACAACTACAACTTCCATCATGCCAGGAGAGCCTACAGCTATTGGGGCATTTTAAGAAATTTTATCCATACTGCGGAAAAGAACCCAGCTTAAATGAAGACTTTTGTCAATTTATTCGTAGATTTTTGTCCACCTTTTACCCTTTGCAAAATATAGGCAGAAATCTGTGTCAGATCTGTGGCTGTCTGCATATAGCACCTGTGCATTTTGGCCAGATTTAGCTGCTGAAAATCCGCACTGTGGGTGTCATTTAGTCAGGGACTAGCGTCTTTTTTAGTTTAAAAAAATAAAATAAAATAGTCGCAAGTTTAATATTTACACCTGGAGACAAGCGTAAATGTTGGCAACAAAATACGCCAGCCACGCGCAAGGACTGCCAAAGATGCTCCCCGTCATCCCCTGTGTGGCTGTAAATTTAGATCATTTTCAACATGCCGTATGTATCAAATAGTCTTGGTTTTCAAGAACTGTTAGCAGTTATTCAGTAGGACCCTTTGCTTCCAGGGAATAAAACTTGTATGAAATGATGAGAGTAGCCAGTGGAAGCAGAAGGGGCACAACACTCTACATATCTCCCTTTCATTCCAGCCATCAGTGATGCTCTTGGGTAACAGACTTCCCTGGATCTGATTCGATGATGTCAGGAAATGTTTAAAGGGCATCTGTCAGCAGTTTTGTACCTATGACACTGGCTGCCCTGTTCCATGTGTGCTTGGCAGCTGAAGACATCTGTGTTGGTCCCATGTTCATATGTGTTCGTATTGCTGAGGAAAATGATGTTTTAATATATATGCAAATGAGCTTTAGGAGCAACGGGGGTGTGGCCGTTACACCTAGAGCCTCTGCTCTCTCTGCAACTGCTGCACCCTCTGCACAGCCAGTGCAAACATCATCATGCCTGCCTGGTCCTGTCAATCAAAGGGCAGAGGGCTCAGCAGTTGCAGAGAGAGTAGAGCCTCTAGGTGTAACGGCAACGCCCCCGTTGCTCCTAGAGGCTCATTTGCATATAATCAAATATCATTTTTCTCAGCAATCCAGACACATATGAACATGGGACCAACACAGATGCCTTCAGCTGCCAAGTGCACATGTAACAGATCAGCCAGTGTCATAGGTACAAAACTGCTGACAGATGCTCTTTAAAGGTGCACACGTCTATTCGCTCACAGACTGTTTAAACTGGTAAACTTCAACCCTGTATTAATCTATTAGTATGTGTGCCTGCTTATATCTAATGGTTATATAATTTATATTACATAGCCGTGTTGTGTTTAGCAGATTGCTCATACTGTGGGCTCTGAGCATGGAGGATCCACGGGCTGTTGGTGTGAATCAGATATTCCTGCTCATTTTGCCAACTGCCTGGTCCGGGGCCAGCCGGCGCAGTAGCTATTTTATGTCTTTATGCATTTCAGATGTCCCCATTACGTTTATAGCCAAACTCCATTTCCTGACAGCAGGACATCATGCAGGGGCGCTTCTAAATTTAGTCGCCCCTCTTTCCTGGCTCTTTGTTCAATCCCAGATGAGAGAGAACTACTTTTTTGTCTTGTTGCTCTCCGTTCCCAGGCCCGATAAGGAGGTCGCGTGTCCACATCTGGCTGGAATCTGTGGGACATGTTAAACTGCTGCAGCCGAAACTGCATCGTGCTAAGGATTCCTGACGCCCTCTGCTTCCCAATTAAGCCATGCTCCGCTACTGACTCGGCGGCTGCTTAATCCTCCTGAATGTGATGTCGCTGGAGAGGAGCAGACGCATCACATTCTTCCTTACTAGGACATGTTGATTAGAAGGAATGTGACATGGAAACCTCTGGAACAGAAGGAACCGTCCCTCCTCTAACCAGAGCGTGCACTTTGTTTCCGTAGTCCCCGTCCTAACACATCCTATAGCAGAGATGCCCAACCTGCGGCCCTCAAGTTGTTGCAAAACTGCAACTCCCAGCATGCCCGGACAGCCTACAGCAGGGCATGATGGGAGTTGTAGTTTTACAACAGCTGGAGGGCCACAGGTTGAGCATTCCTGCCCTATAGGATTAGATTGCATGTTTGTGGACTCGACCATCAGTCCAGGTTCACACAAGAGCAGCGAGACGTGCAGTTTTAATAAATGGAGTGAACGAGTTTCCTGTGCGCACGTTGCATGTTTCTCTGCTCGGTTTAGCGCCAGGTCCATAGCACGCTGCAATTTTTGAAATTGCGTCTTGCTATTTGTCTTGATGACTAGAAAAAATATTTTTTTTTATTTATGTGCTGGCATTGTAGTTCTGAAGTTTTCTCTATAGCCAATATACACATCTGAAGTTTCTCTGATGCAGCTGAGCATCAGGGGTGCAAGGTGTCGATCCTCCATCCATCACATATCCTTAAAGGAAATCTGTCACCAGGATAATCGCTATTGAAGTACAGCCATAGCCTAATAGCACTTAGTACCTTATTTCCTGATGTGCCTTTGTTTTACCAATAGATGTTTTCTATCTTCTTGAAATCCAGTTTATTTGGTATGCAAATGAGCCAGTAAGGTGCCCAGAGGGGCGTCACTCTTGCAGGAAAGAGCCCAGGCACGCCCCCTACTACTGCCCAAACCCGCCCTCATGCTGGGAGCAGGGAAAAGGGGGCGGAGTTATGGCTTGAATGTGTAGGAGGCGTGTGGGGATCAGAAGTGACGCGGGGTAAGTATAACGTATATGAGGAGCCTGGGTATTTGGGGTGGGGGGTTATGGGTCATTAACATACTGAAATATCCATTTACCAACACAAGAAGAACTTGTATAGAGTGTTATGCTTAGTATAGGATCTGAGAGAACACCAAAGACTTATCCCTATGTCAGGTACCACCCTCATCCTCGGCAGCAGGCGTAACACACTATATACAGTACATATGCAGTTTACCAATTATTTGATATGTCTTTCTCTTCTATTCTTGCTTTGACCAGGTTAAAAAAATATCTAACGCACTATAAATCTGCTAGGAGAGTTGGTCGCACTTGTTCAGCCCCTCTCCATAGAAAGGAACGGAATTAGAAATTGGTGAATTCAGCTGTTTTATGTCAATGTTGCTGCTGTGAAGCAGCACCGCGCTGTGTGATTAGGGATTCATGACTTCTTTGGTTTCCATGTCATGTCGGCCTGGTGCGTTTTTTTGCCATATATTTCTTCAGTTGGAATTTTTATTCATGGGGGAGAAAACTGGGAATGCCGAAATGTGTCAGTCTAGCCAGTAAAAAACTGATGGTTTTGCATGCAAGTTGATTCAGTTTTGTCCATTCAGTGTTTCTATTTTTTCTGTCCGGATTGCATCTGTTTTTTTTTTACATGTGTGAAGAAAAACTGAAGTATAACGCTCAACGTTTTCCAGCAACCATCGGTAAAAAAACGCAGTTCATCCGGATGCCTCCAGTTTCTCATGTAGCCCATTCACTTCTGAGGGGCCAGGGCTGCACGGAAAATGGACAGTATTGAACATGCTGCGATTTTTCCTGAACGCAAAGATGATCCGTGAAAAACCAGGCTCATGTGCGCAGACCCATTGAAATCAATAGGTTCAGGATTCAGTCCAGATGCTGTGTGTTCACTAAATGGAACGCATCCAACCTTGCTCGTGTGAAATTAACAAATCCCGACACAATTTTTATTCCAGAAATGTACATGATATAATCTGTAGTGAATGTCATTTTCTTACCAGTGCCTGAATTTTTGACTTATATCATCCTGATGTTTCTTATCTGTGTCATGTGACCAGCAATTCGACCCAGCAACTCACACATAGACTTATGTGTGGACAGGAAGTCTAATTCTCTATGTATTCCTATGGGAGCCTCACTTTCAGTCTCACAGGAATGAATAGAGCAGTTACTGGCTTTCTGTCCAGGGTCAGTTGGAGGTCAGGGAGTTGGTCACATGACCCAGCTACAATAAGAAGAGAGGTTTTTACTCACAGAAACAGTCACTGATAAGAAAATGACAATCACTACAGATTATATCATGCACCTTTCTAACAGGTCACAGAATAAAAATGTTTTTAAAGGGGTATTCTAGCTGTTTGACGTTATTCCCTATCCACTTAACTATTAGATTGGTCGGGGACCTCCACCAATCACGAGAACAGAGGCCCCTATACCCCCCTCAAATGAACAGAGGAGCCGGTCGCACATGCATGTGGCTGCATCATTCATTTGTATGGGAGTTTTGGAGTTATCGGAGTACAGCGCTCAACTGTCTCTGGAATTCCAATAGAAATGACTAGAGAACCCACACGCATGCCCAACCAACCGCTCCATTCATTTCAGGGGGGCTGCAGGGGGTACCCTTGCTTGTGATCGATGGAAATAGAACCCCCACCAATCTAATAGAGATAACTTCAGGCAACAGGAATACCTCTTTAAGGGTGTTTTTACACATTGGTTTTTGTTGGCACTTTTTCTGTGCATTTGTATTTTTACTGGTGTTTTTTCCTGTAAAAAAAAAAAAAATCTACTCCAGATATAAGCTGAAGGTATGTAGAAAATATGAAATACAGGACACACAAGGTTGTTGTTTTGTTTGTTTTTTGGCTACTGCCGTTTTCATACGTTAGGTGGTGTTTTTTTTGTCTCTGGCTTCTTAAGCTCTTAAAACAGAGCCTGATGTAGTGGTTTTTCAGCATTTTTGACATTTCCTGTATAAAGGAAACACTAAGAGCACTAATGGTCAAACACACTGTTTGCCAAAAAAAGAAAATGCAGTAAAGAATGCAAGTGACCAGAAAAAAAGCTTGTGGTTATTCTGGTGTTTGTCCAGTCAATAAACACAGGGGGAAAAAAAACAAAAAATAGAGCTTACTCCCTGATAATATTGATAATATTATCAATATATAATATATTGATACTAATATTGCACATTACTGTATGTAATGTTACATTAATTATAACTAGTCTAGTCAAATCTGGGTATTTAGCATCTTAAAGGGATTGTCTCACTTCAGCAAATGGCATTTGTCATGTAGAGAAAGTTAATACAAGGCACTTAATAATGTATTGTGATTGTCCATATTGCTTCCTTTGCTGACTTGATTCATTTTTCCATCACATTATACACTGTTGGTTTCCATGGTTACAACCACTCTGCATTCCAGCAGCAGTGGGCATGCTTGCACACAGTAGGAAAAGGAGCCGGCCTCTCTGGTGGATGGGAGTGTGTGTAGGCATGAATGCGCAGCAGTACCTGTTCCAGCCACCTTGTATCTGCGCTGCAGCGGTGGCCGTAACCCCAGGAAACGAAGCCGTGTATAATGTGATCTGCTGCAGCGCAGATACGAGATGGCCAGGATGGGAGCAGCAACGCATGCATGACAACATACAATCCCATGGTCCCATCCACCAGAGAGGCCTGGCGTTTTTTGCCTGTAGTGTGCAAGCAAGGCTACCGCTGCTGGATTGCAGGGTGGTCTGTAACCATGGAAACGAGCAGTGTATAATGTGATGGAAAAATGAATCCAGTCAGCAAAGGAGGCAATATGTACAATCACAATACACTCCAGATCCTGGCTATGTTGTATCTGTGCTGCAGTGGATCACACTATCCACTGCTCGTTCCTGGGGTTACAGCCACCGCTGCAGCGCAGATACGAGGTGGCTGGAACGGGTGCTGCTGTGCATTCATGCCTACACAAACTCCCATCCACCAGAGAGGTCGGTGCCTTTTCCTATAGTGTGCAAGCATGGCCACTGCTGATGGATTGCCGGGTGGTCATAACCTTGGATACGAGCAGTGTATAATGTGATGGAAAAATGAATCCAGCCGCAAAGGAGGCAATATGGACAATCACAATACATTAGTAAGTGCCTTGTAGTAACTTTTTCTACATGATAAATGCCATTTGCGGAGGTGAGACAGCCCCTTTAAGTAATATTTCACTTGTTTTCATGAGGTCGTGTGAATTTCCCATTTCCCTGCAGGTGCATGTACTTGTTGTATTGCATAGTATAAAGAATTTTTCTGATATTAATTATGTGGCAAAAAAAAGAGAAATTTTGTAAATATTTTCATAGAAATACTTTCCACGGTAGAGAAATTTTGTGAAGCGTTTCCTGTTTTACTGGGGTTTATCATTCCCCAGTTGTTTTCATTGGCCTGGGTTCAGCCTGCAGTGTGACTTTCTGCAGAAAACCTCCAGCGCCGTCAGTTCTTCATGTGTCTTGTGTGTTGCTGGAACGTGAATCTCTTTTATTATACTTGTCAAAATTGTCTGTCCGGTGCAGCTGCCAGACTCCCGCCAATGCCTGGTTTAGTTTTCTATGGTGCTAATGGGTTCTGATTCATTTGGGAAATTTTACCTTTACAACTAAAATGACTTTAGGGCTCCCTTTCTGTTCGGTTAAAGAGAACCTGCCGGCTCTCCTGACATATCGATTGTGGTACATATTCATATTCTTAATGAAATAACAATTCTGAAGCCTTTTTTTAAATCTTTTAACTCCTCGCTGTGATGTGCTTGCGTTATTCCTCCTAGAAATTTACAAATAAATTGGTTGTTACTAGTTGGTGGCGTGTCCATCCACATGACATTCCAATCAGTGCTGACAGTATGACCGTGGAGGAATACGTCTCTTGATCAGAGGAGTGGTAATACCCAGCTGTCAGTTTATTCCGAAATATTCAGAAGGCGTAACAGAGGAACAGTACAGTGCACGGGAAAAGATGCTCCAGTATGGGGAATGCAAGTATTTACTAAAACCAGGTCAGGATTTGTGACTGGTCCACGACAAGGTCTTTCATAGCAGGGGCGTACACAGATCTCTAAGGGCCCCTTTCGGAGTGCCACAGTCTCTTCAAACAACTGATCGGGAGTGCAGGGAGTTGGACCCCCACAAATCTGATAGTGATGTCCCCCTTTAAAAGGGTTTTCCGGGATTTAACTACTAAAGACCTATCCTCAGGATAGGTCATCAGTATCGGATCCTGGGGGTCCAACACCCGGGACCCCCGCCGATCAGCTGTTTGAGAAGGCGCTCCCATGAGCTCTGCGGTCTTCTCTCAACTTTTCCTAGGCCAGTGACATCACGTTCATCGGTCAAGTGAATGGGGCTGAGCGCAATACCAAGCACAGCCGCTGTACAATGTATGGCGCTGTGCTTGGTGAGCGGGGAGAAAGTAGCAGCGCTCACAGGAGCGCTGGCTCCTTCTCAAACAGTTGATGCTTAGGGGTCCCGGGTGTCAGACCCTCACCGATCAAATACAGAGGATAGGTAAATCCTGGAAAACCCCTTTAACACCAGATAACTGAATTAAATACATTGAAACATCTTCCCCCATATAGCTCTATGTCTTCTGCTTCCGTTACTAAAATACATTTTAAAACTGTCCGCCTTCAACCACCACTAGGGGGAGCTCAGTGCATAGAAATGTATACAATTACAAATTCATGGAAGCTGTAAAATGCACTGTACTCCCCCTAGTCGCAGCTGTCGGAAAATGCTGTGGATTTATGTCTGGAACAGAAGTTCAACCCCCATTTGTCAGGCCCTGTAGCAGTCATGTGGTATGCATCCATGGTAGGTACGCTACTGTTCTATGGGACAGTATTGTACCTTTAGTGTTAAATGAAACCCTGGGCTAAAATAGGTGGATACCAGCTTTTCTCATTAGGTTGTGCCGCAACAAATCCGCACCAGAAACCTCATGTTACCTGCAGTTTTTGGTGAGGTTTTGATGCAGTTTTGCCTCAGATTTCAGGTGCACGGAGCCTGATGTGTACTTCAGGAATATAAAGAGGCTCATTCTTTTATTAGCCCTTAAAACTTTTAGTCGACAGCTCCATCCCTCTTTCCCCCAAATATTTCTTACCTTCTTCGATGACCGTAACTGGAGGAACCCGGAATGGGCTGACCGTGGGTGCCGGAGGTTGTGGCGGCTGTCTGCTGTCTCTGACCCTTGGGTATCCTGTATCTCTCTGAATCTCGTTGCTGCCCCCTAATCCAGGGGTGTACTGCTGGATGTTTGGGATGTGCTGGGGCACCACTTGAACTAACGGCGGTGACCCCTGGGGATCCCTCCTGGAGAAGACCCTCATGCACTCTTCCTCCAGCAGTGAGATAACGGCCGACTGGTTATTGACCACATCCACCAACGAGGCGTATCTTTTTTCCAGCTCCTTGTAGCGCGTCGCTGCTCTGAGCATCTCGGCCGTGACGTTGAGGATTTTGTTTTCCAGATGAGCGATTTCCAGAGAGTTATCCCTCTTCCGAATGATCTCGTGTAGGAGCTGCATGTACAGCTGCGTAACGCGGGAGTTCATATTCCGACTCTCCTTCCTCAGTAACTTGACCTCGCTGACGATATTTCCGTCCACGTCCACCACCACTTGTAATATCTCCATCTCTCTCCTTTGCCTAGCTAAAGCGTCTTTAAGGTTTTCCAAATCCATTCTCGTTACCTGGTCCTTACTCGGGCCCGGTCCTTTGGTGTTGACACATATTGGCCCCGTAATTTTCTGCTGGGGGACCATGAAGGTGTAACCGCAGCGCTTACCGTCATTGCCATCTGCACTGTCCACAGAACGGGCAACTCTTTTGGAAGGTCCCAAAGTCACTGTTTGTGCAGTAGGCGGACGGCACCAGAGATATCAGCAACACCCCTAAGGTCCAGAAGGTTTTTTCCATCTTCACCCGGGGGCGAAGCTGTTGCCCAGGCAACTAAAACAGAAAAAGGTAACGTTACTTATTTTGGCTGCAGTAAGCTTTTCTTGCTATTGTGTAATGTTGGATTTTTCACCAGAGCTAGATTTATGAGCTGCTGTTAAATTTTATTACTTATAAAAACTCGAGAGAATTTCGTAGTTGAAGAACGTTTTGTTTTGTGCTGGCATATCGTGTTTTTATATGTTTCTTGTTACAGGCCACCAGTAATAGCCACGATGGTTTGGTTCCTAGTGTTGTCCCAATGCTACCATGAAGAAGTCCACAAAAATGTGAAAGTAGACTGCATTATTAACGTATACATTTTTTGCGGAACTCTCTGATTTTAACCGTTAAGTGACAGCTGCAGTGTACAGGATTGCATTCAACTGTTTACTGCTTTGGACTACAGCTGTACCCTAATAGGTTAAAGGGACATCTGTCAGCAGTTTTGTACCTATGACACTGGCTGACCTGTTACATGTGCACTTGGCAGCTGAAGACATCTGTGTTGGACCCATGTTCATATCTGCCCGCATTGCTGAGAAAAATGATGTTTTATTATATGCAAATGAGCCTCTCGGAGCAACAGGGGCGTTGCTGTTACACCTAGATATTCTGCTCTCTCTACAACTGCCGCGTCCTCTCTACTTTGACAAGACCAGGCAGTGAAAACGTGATCACACCCGGCACTGTCAATGTAAGGGCCGAGGGCATGGCAATTGCAGGAGAGCAGAGCCTCTAGGTGTAAAGGCAACGCCCCCGTTGCTCCTAGAGCTTCATTTGCATATTTTAAAACCTCATTTTAATATATGAACAGAGGACCAACACAGATGCCGTCAGCTGCCAAGCGCACATGCAACAGGTCAGCCAGGGTCAGAGGTACAAGTTTACTGACAGATGCCCTTTAAAATCAATTAGTATATTGCACCAATAATCTGAAAACCTGTAAGGGTATGGCCACACGTTCAGGTTTCTGCATGCAGATTTGGAAGCCAAAATCAGGAGTGGATTATAAAAGGAGAGAAGGTCTACAGGACAGATATGACTTATTCTCTTTTTTTAATCCACTCCTGGTTTTGGCTTCCAGAACCGCATGCAGGGACCTGACTTTTGGCCGTACCCTAAGTCTCCAGATGCTTTCCAGATTTTCTGTTTATTTCAGGCTCTTCTCTCTATCAGTAATATACATTTTTTTGGGGGGAGTCACCAAGTCTTATGCATATGGGCGCTAATAGTAGAAAACAAGCTCTTGGGGTCATCCGTATAGAGATCCAAGATTTCCCCGTTGGGTTTTGAGGAATAACTGTTTTTCAGAAACAAAAGGGTCTTGGTTCTTATCGCTGAGAACATCTGTGCGACTTCTCCGTGTTCCAGCTCTGCTTTCTGATTCCTCTATCCCTAATTGCTTGTGTTGTTTGGCAGGGGTCCTAACCAAGGGCTTGGGTGGGCAGTCTGCATCTTCCCACGTGCCAGCGTCCTCTCCAGTTTGTATTCAGTCTAGTATTAAGTGATTGGTTCCAAGTGTATGATATAAACCGGATTCTGCTCTGCAGGTATAGCGGTCTAAGGCGTCTGCTATGAAAAAAGTCGATTTTACTTTTTGCTGTGTATGCTCTGCAGAAGCCAAGCTTCCTTACTGCTTGTGTAATAGATACCCTGGTGTGATTCCACTAGACTGTGCTTTAAAGAGTTAGGCTTTACCCATATGGCCGTGTCCGGGTTTCGGTCCTCACGCAACGGATCTGCAAAATACAGATACCTTCCTTGTACGTTCTGTATTTTTGTCACGCACATCAACTGAATGGACTATGCTCAGAAGAATAGGAACTGTTTTGTCAGTTGCTGAATGGCTACACGGATCTGCGAAAACATTTGGGTCAGTGCGCAAAAAATATACGGTGCCTTGCAGCGCTGGGGTCCTGGGTTCGAATCCGACCAAGGACAACCTCTGCATGGAGTTTGTATGTTCTCCCCGTGTTTGTGTGGGTTTCCTCCGGGTTCTCTGGTTTCCTCTCACACTCCAAAGACATACTGATAGGGAGCTTAGTGTGAGCCTGTGTGAGCCCCATTGGGGACAGCTTGATGCTAACGTTTGTAAAGCGCTATATAAGTGCATAGAATAAATAAATAAAATGTGGATAGAACACACGGATGTGCACGAGGCCTTATTCCCATCTTGCAATGTGATGACATAGCGCTAGGATATGCTATGAACTGGACCACAATGGATCCGGAGGCAGAAGGGGTTATAGTTTTGATTTAGGAAACAGTTATTTTGGGTGCAACGTCTGTCGTGCACCCAAGTGTCGCAGTGTAGGAGTGTAGCCACGGGAATGAATGGGGTCACAGCACTACTCCACGACACACGAATTTAAAAAAACCAAACCCTGCTGGATTTTTTTTGCAATTTATGTGTCACTATCAGTGTGTGATTCGCGCTGCAACCTGATCAGTTCCTATGACTGCCATACTTGGGTATGCCACACTTGACGTTCCCAAAAATTGATGTGTAACCACACGCTCAGCGCTGAACTTGCAGCCATACACTTAGCGCTGCACATAGGCTGGCACTTTTTCCTATAGTGTGCAAGCACGGCCACCGCTGATGGATTGGAGGGTGGTCGTAACCATGGAAACGAGCAGTGTATAATGGGATGGAAAAATGAATCCAGCCAGCAAAGGAGGCGATATGGACAATCACAATACATTAGTAAGTGCCTTGTATTAACTTACTCTACATGATAAATGTCATTTGCTGAAGTGCCACAACCCCTTTAAGGGGTTAACTGATTTGCCGTCAAGGATTTTCGTACTGCAGATCCGCAGTGTTATAAAGTACCGGCAAAGTGGATGAGAATTTATGAATTTTATCCACACACGGAGTACAAAAACCTTAGCTTAAATTGACCTGCGGTGTGGATTTGAAATTTGCGGCATGTCAGTTTACGCTGCGGATCTCCCCTCCGTATTTGACTCTTTGCAAGGAGAGGGTGAAGTCTGCTGGATATTCCGTGGCAAAAACCGCATGTAATACATGTGGTTTTGGTTTGCAGCAGATTTTTCCGCTGTGTTTTCAGTCACATTTGAACGCGGCCTAAGTCCAGCTTCTCAGTATGTGATATTCTGTAAGATGTGTGCATTTTTTTATACGTTAGTAATTTCCTGCCAATTCCTTGCACCATGAGCGCATAGTAAAACTGATTTATTTGCATCTTTCCCCTTTACATGCACTTTATAGCAGAGCTAGATTATGGCCTAGACGCTTTGATGTGAACCCAGATCAGCATCTGTTTCTATTGTAATCTCCCTTGGCCATCGTGCCGAGGACCTCTCCACCCCCTTCTTAACCCAGTTCCATTCCTGCAGATACAGAAAGTGCTCGATAAGCCTAATACTGGTGACAATCTCTTCATTTTCCTTAATTCCACAACCTAATCATTTCCATATGGATTCAGTAGGAGAAGTCATTCATAACCCTTCATACCTGTGTCAGTGCCTATAACAATGTACACATCAAGACTTGTATTTTAACCCCCTCGTAACTCAGGGCTGTGATTTATTTTTTATTTTTTTGTGATTCGTATCCTCAGGCTTGTTTCACACCAGCGGTGTGAATTCCAGCAGGCTGATCCGGCAGAGAATTCACCGGATACGGCACTGTCGGATGTGGATGGAATGTCCGTCGGCCCCAATAAGTATAAGGAGGTCTGGTGGATATTCCGACTGGCAAGTAGAAAACCCACCTGACACAAACCACTGCATGCTGCGGTATGTGTCTGACCAGACCTCGCCTGCCTACCGGATCAGCCTGCTGGATTTCAGCTGCCTCTGGTGTGAACGTTGTCTTAGGGTACTTTCACACTAGCGTTTACAAAATTCCGGTATTGAGCTCCGTCATAGGGGCTCAATACCGGAATAAAACGCTTCAGTTTTGTCCCCATTTATTGTCAATGGGGACAAAACTGAACTGAAGAGAACGGAGCGCTCCAAAATGCATTCCGTTCAGTTCTCTTCAGTATACACACCATGCAACATGCTGCGGTTTGCTCTCCGGTCTGGGCATCCGCACCAAGACGGATCCGGAGTGACCACCAATGCAAGTCAATGGGGACGGATCCGTCCTCCATTGACTTTCAATGGAGTTCATGATGAATCTGTCACCTTGCACTTTTCCCACATCTCCCTCCAACAGGGGACGCTGTGGGGAATCTTACCTTCCCTTCTATTGTGCGCATCGTCCTCCTCCTCCTGTGGTGTCCGGAGCTGCTGGGACATGTAAGACAGTGTCTGACACGTGTGGGGCTGAAGCGCTGTTCCGGCCCCACACGTGCACCTGTGGCAGCATGGATCCAGCGGGACCCTTCACCCACCGGATCCGTGCTGCTGCTAGTGTGAAAGTAGACTTAGGGAATCAAAATTCCTATTACTATATTACTAAATCTGCTCCACAGCGTTTTACAAATCACTTTACTACAGTTATCTCCTTATCTATCATTCTAATCCTGCCTGTAACAATATCACCTCTGTGTATAGATAAGACAGGATCCTTCATTCACAATAGTTGATTGTCAAATCTTATCTATTCTTTCCGTGTACAATGACCTCTGCACAGGTCACAGAGCATGCCTAGAAAACTCTCCCATAGAAGTCAATGCGGTTTCCTCCTGCCCATTGTGTCTATGGACCATGGAGCTGATGTCACTGAGGTCCCCTCCTGACCATTGTGTCTATGGGTCATGGAGCAGAAGTTAATGAGGTTCCCTCCTGACCATTGTGTCTATGGACCATGGAGCTGAAGTCACTGAGGTCCCCTCCTGACCACTGTGTCTATGGACCATGGAGCTGATGTCACTGAGGTCCCCTCCTGACCATTGTGTCTATGGGCCATGGAGCAGAAGTTAATGAGGTTCCCTCCTGACCATTGTGTCTATGGACCATGGAGCTGAAGTCACTGAGGTCCCTCCTGACCACTGTGTCTATGGACCATGGAGCTGATGTCACTGAGGTCCCCTCCTGACCATTGTGTCTATGGGCCATGGAGCAGAAGTTAATGAGGTCCCCTCCTGACCATTGTGTCTATGGACCATGGAGCGGATGTTACTGAGGTCCTCTCCTGACCATTGTGTCTATAGACCATGGAGCTGATGTTACTGAGGTCCCCTCCTGACCATTGTGTCTATGGACCATGGAGCTGATGTTACTGAGGTCCCCTCCTGACCATTGTGTCTATGGACCATGGAGCTGAAGTCACTGAGGTCCCCTCCTGACCATTGTGTCTATGGGCCATGGAGCAGAAGTTAATGAGGTTCCCTCCTGACCATTGTGTCTATGGACCATGGAGCTGAAGTCACTGAGGTCCCCTCCTGACCATTGTGTCTATGGACCATGGAGCTGATGTCACTGAGGTCCCTCCTGACCATTGTGTCTATGGGCCATGGAGCTGAAGTTACTGAGTCCCTCCTGACCCATTGTGTCTGTGGGCCATGGAGCTGAAGTTACTGAGGTCCTCTCCTGACCATTGTGTCTATGGACCATGGAGCTGATGTTACTGAGGTCCCTCTCCTGACCATTGTGTCTATGGACCATGGAGCTGTTGTTACTGAGGTCCTCTCCTGACCATTGTGTCTATGGGCCATGGAGCTGATGTTACTGAGGTCCCCTCCTGACATTGTGTCTGTGGGCCATGGAGGCTGAAGTTAATGAGGTTCCCTCCTGACCATTGTGCCTATGGACCATGGAGCTGATGTTACTGAGGTCCTCTCCTGACCATTGTTTCTAATGGACCATGGAGCTGATGTTACTGAGGTCCTCTCCTGACCATTGTGTCTATGGACCATGGAGCTGATGTTACTGAGGTCCCCTCCTGACCATTGTGTCTATGGACCATGGAGCTGAAGTCACTGAGGTCCCCTCCTGACCATTGTGTCTATGGACCATGGAGCTGAAGTCACTGAGGTCCCCTCCTGACCATTGTGTCTATGGACCATGGAGCTGAAGTCACTGAGGTCCCCTCCTGACCATTGCGTCTGTGGGCCATGGAGCTGAAGTTAATGAGGTTCCCTCCTGACCATTGTGCCTATGGACCATGGAGCTGAAGTCACTGAGGTCCCCTCCTGACCATTGCGTCTATGGACCATGGGGCTGCCATAAATAAAATTTTAAAAAATCTACAATCAGAAAATAAAAATATTTAAAAAAAGGGAGAGGTGCTACTATCTGTTTTTAAAAGTAAAATTTTTTGGTGACACCTTAAGCATCTGGAAAAGCTCCCTGTATACATGGCAGGCGTATTCACAGGGGTCCATTCACCCGATGGAGGAGAAAACAGTCTCCTTTTGTCCCCTATTGGCCAACATACATGGATATACCTCTGCTTGCAGGGTAGAATAGTGTAATAGACTGCGCTATTGTATAGAGAGGTATATATAAGGAGGCCTATTAGCCATGTATTCGGCGTTGTGCCTGTCACTGGGATTCCTCAGCCTTCTGATAGAGGTAGGTCTACAATAACAAGATCTCTTGTTTCTGTAAAGTAAATGGTGTGGTTTTTCTTCTCCCATGACAGCTCCACTTATGGGGAATTACGAAATGTGTCAGGCTGACACGGAAAGGCATAAAGAAAATCGCATAGACTGGAGAATGACTGACAGGTGCCAGCAGAGGCCACAACAGAAGCCCAGTGTTGGGTGACTCTATGGGGAACCGGCGTGTGCGCAAGGGAGTCCTTGAATCAACAAAACAGACCTTTCTAGTAGACCGAACTGTGATATTATACAGCCATGTATACAACATAGATATCTGTCTGCAAAGAGTTACAAACCGCTAACACGTCTCTTTTATCAGTGGAGCATGCCGGCCACTTTTTTTATGGTCAATCAAAATTTGCACCCCTTTAGTTAGAAAACTCTATCTCTAATATGGTGCTCACGAAGTTCGTGCACAACAGATGTCGTTACGTATTTGGAATATTGTTGTTCTCTTTATGCATTCGTTCAATTTATTGGTTTGAGGCGGTGATCTCATGGAAGTGGTTATGTCACAGCTTCCCAAGCCAAGAGCCCCGAAAATCTAATGCGAATGGAAGTGATGAGCCTTGGAGGGTTGACAACATCTGCCGCACTTAAAGCTACAAGATTGTGCATCTAGTGGAGTCCGCGGCAACCAAGTGTGTTTAGAATGATAAAAATGTGGATTATTTTATTTATTTATTTTTTTTTTGTGATTTTTGACTAGGTTTATGCTAATTGGAGTGTCCTAGCTAATCAAAGCTAAGCTTGCATGTCCTTCAGAGATGTGTCGCTGGAAAGGTGTCCAGTGTGGAAAGGAATATATTTTGTAGTAAATGACCACTTTACATCCAGAATGATAAGAGAATCCAAAAAGTTAACCCTAAAGTGGTTTTTCGTTTAACCCTAAAATGGTTTTTCATTCTATAAAGTCAGATAATTCAAGGGTCATCAAATGTACAATGCAAATTTACATTGAGACGAAACACTTACTACCCTCGTTAATGTGGCCTATGATGTAACGGCATCCGTGGTTCTGTACCTTGCTGTCACAACACTCAAGGTCCCTCTAGTGCCAGCATTTATTCTTGCTGCCAGTGAAGGGGTTAACCGCTTCCAGATGTGTGCCACATATCCAAGACTCCTTTTTCAAGGAACTTTGGAAGTGTTAGAATAACAAGAAGGCTGCCGTGTAAAACCAACCTTTTCAGAGCCAGCCGGGATCTGTTTTACCTCTCGTTCCTGCACAGATCAGGATCCGTCAGCGGTTTTGCTTCATTTTCCTACCATCTAGAAGAGAAGGGTGAGAGTGAAACACGCCGGATTCCAGTTGTCTCACTCCTGCAGGGTCCCGAATAAAAATGCTCCGCACGTCCGTGTGCTGGAGTGTAGGTGTTGGGAAGGAGGGATTCCTCGAACTGTCATAGGGTCCGGTAGCTAAGCCAGCTGGCACGCTTTGTGTCTTCTGCACAACAGACAAGTTGAGACCAGTTTTTTCTTTTTATTGCGCTTTTATCCTTTATTTAGCTCATTCTGAACTTGAGTGTTCATCCCGTCTAAAGTGATGTGAGCAAAGGGATCTGTGAGTTCTTCCATAGATTGTGGAAGACCACGAGGACCCCGGATGACGGTTGTAGGAATTCATCCTTTATTAACTATTGAAGGCATGCTCATGGCTGAGATATTCATGGCTGAGCTGATAGCCCCTGCTGTGGATTGTAGCCTCCTTTAGGTGATGATGAATGAGAAGAGAAGATCACCGTTTTATCCATGATTGTATGAACTTCTTACACATGCCCAAATCGAGTGTCTCCTTAAAATCCACTTTATCTCCTCCCAGATTGTACTTTTTGTCATTATTTTGCAGTGTAAAATGCAGCAATCCATTGTTTGACCCCGAAAAGCTGAGCTTTCTCCTCCTGGACGCTTCTCGTGGTCCTGCCGGCTCTCGTTTCCAGGAGCTCAGCACATGTGGCTATGGTTAGAGCCGAGTCGGAGAGGAAATCTCACAGTGTTTGTTTATGGTGTTCTTTCAATATACCGCATATTGTGTATTAAATAAAAGAAGCAAATCACTTACCTCCCTCCTCTCCGGTGCTGGAACTGTGTGTGGAGCAGGCTATGCTCTGCCTTATGTCCTTGTTTAGATAGGGAGGGATAGAAGTCTTATGTAATGCGCCTCCGCTTTAAAATCCGTGTAACCTGAGAGGCAGACCATGTGGGGGTCTCTCTGACCTTTTTCGTTCCTTTTTTTTTTTTTGTGGCTACAATAAGAACCTGTTACACGTATGTGAGGTTTTATTGTAGCACGTTTAGTCATTTGTAAGAGTCGTCATTATTTTTAAAACCGAGGGGTATTATCTAATGTAAGTAATGTTCACATTTGTACTTGTAGAAAATCGCGACATTGTTGTGTCAAAAGTTCCTTTTATATTTAGTATGTGCTTTTATTTTAAATAACATTACATAGTTTGTATGTATTTTTTGGAGAAATAACATCCCGGACCACATTCATAGGTGCACTGATGTAATTACGGAAATGGCTTAAACCAGTAGTTCTCGACTAATACCATTTTCACAGTGCATGTAGATACTTGTGTACTGTATGTCTGTGGAGCCTTTCCCTTTAATTTGCAGACCTCTCCATTTTCCAGATATACTAGCTGGCAGCGTTTGTCATTCTCTTCCATGTTTCCGGTACAGAGGGTCAATCCTGCTAGCTCATGTTATGCTTGATGCTCGTCTACTGTTAGTACTCTCCTATACACTGTTTAACTCTGTACCTATGCTGCTGTAATCACAGGACTCCACAGACAGCTTGTAATTCCCTGTTTCAGTGAGAGATTCAAGCTATTTTGGCTCTAATCTTTGTCTGCTTAAGCAACTCACATCGGCAAGGAGGAAGTAAATGGCTGCAGTAATTCAACTCTCCTCATACCCTTCCGCATATGGAAACGAATGACGTGTGCATCCTGCTAGTGAATGAAGCTCATAAACAGTATAGAGAACTATTTTTAAAATTCCACATTAGAAACTTGATTTTTACAAACTAAACGATGATAGGTCATCGTTCAAAATGGTGGAAATCAGACTCACTGGCCTAGTAAGAGACTTCTTCATACAGATGATCGGTGGGGTTGCCGGGAGATTGACCCCCACCAATCAGATATTGATGACCTATCCTGAGAATAGGTCACCAGTATTTAACTCTGAAAACCCCTAGGGAATGTTTTAACGACGCTCCAATCAAGTTATTCCCTAGGCAATGATTTGTCACCATTCTGAAACGAATTGCTCAGCATATTACACCATTCTGTGTCTGCAAGTGGCTTCTTCTGTTACCAGATTCCGCCACTCTCCGGTGCCTATGCAGAAGAGGAAGCAGGCATGGATGGCCAAGCAAACACCACGTGACTGATGCCATTTTGCTTTCCATCAAACCGTGGCGAAACAAAAAGTAACAAGCGCTTGTAGGGTGATACGTATGATACGTTGTGATTTTAAAAACAAATCCCTTAGGACCCATTCACACGACCGGACAAGTATAGGCATTTTCAAAGGGGTGCCCGGCCGTGTGTTCCGAGCATTGCGGAACACATGCCGGGCGGCACCCGTAGTATTACGGATCCGCACTTTTGCGCACCCGCAATACTATGGTCGTGTGAATGGGCCCTTAAGCAGAGGCACAAGACTAGTAAAGGCATATACCGTAAATGTAACAAGTCTGTTCCACCAGTGACTTTTGGTCCTCAACCCAAGGGGTAGCCAATAGAGATGAGCGAGCATGCTCGGCCAAGCGTACTCGGGAGCAATTTTCGAGTAGTAGCGTACGCATTTTAGAATTTGTACGCTAATGCATACGCATCTTCTAATGCGTACGCTAATGCGTCCAAATTACAAGATGCGTACGCATTAGCGTACAGATTAGAAGATGCGTACGCTACTACTCGAAAATTGCTCCCGAGCATGCTCACTCATCTCTAGTAGCCAACCCTCAGGACGAAAGTGAACAATACAGGGATATGGGTGCAAACTATTGGCACTCAGCACTTTTCCAACTTGTGGTGCAAACCTGACCATGGTTGGATAGGACAATTTTTCTTTATTAAAAACCTTTTAAACTCTTAAGAAAAATTGTCCTATCGAACCGTGGCCGTGTTTGCCCCCAGGAGGTGTCGGAATATTGAGGAGTTGCTAATTGTTTGCACCCCTGTGTCTGTATTTTGCTCTCCATGGGCAGGGTGGTTGCGGCACAGCACTGTTTGCGTGGCCTTTACTTTTAGCTCTCCCGGCCTGTTGGTTTATTGTGCCACAGCATGCACTGTATGGCTATTTAGGATTTATTCTTATAAAGTAGTCAGCCTCTAAAGGAGTTGTCATCAATATCCTCACACTGTACATGTCCTCATGTCATCAATATCCGATCAGCTGGTTGAAGATGCGGCAGCGCTAGTACAAGCACTGTGTCCTCCGTGTTTACCGCTCACTGTCTAGCTTGTTGAGGGAGCACAGTATGCGCTGCAATCTGCGCCTGTAATACTCCTAATATAGGCGGATATCAGGTAGATAAATGACCCCCATAGTCTGACTTTTTAATGCCACTTTTCAGGCACAAGGGAAAATGTATGTAGAAAATCCACTTAAACTCTACACCAAAACTGAACAAAAAGCACACATCTGCACAGTTGTGTTTTTGGTTTGTTTTTTTTATGCGGTTTTTGCAAATTTGTGTTTGTTCTTTATTCTTTTATGTGGTCTATGGGGAAAACCACTCTACATAAGGTGTAGAACTGCAAAAACAATTGGCATGCAGATTTAAAAATCCGTACTACAGCAGCAGTGCAGTCCGCGAAACACGCATCCACAAAAAATACGGATGACGTCCGTGTGCATTCTGTATTTTGCAGAACAGCTGGCCCCTAATAGAACAGTCCTATCCTTGTCATTAATGTGGACAATAGTAGGACATGTTCTATTTTTTTTGCAGAACGGACATTCGGAAACGGAATAAATACGGAGTAACTTATGTTTTTTGTTTTGCAAACTTATTGAAATGAATGGTTCTGCATACGGTCTGCAAAAAAACGGAACAGACACGAGAAGAAAATATGTTTGTGTGCATGAGGCCTTAAACTGTTTTTGTTTTTCCGCACAGAAAAAAAAATCTGAGTGGAAAAACCCACATAATCCACGCTGTGTGCAGTTACCCTTGTAGCCACAGTAGAGGCTGTCGTCAGTACATGGAGCCTTTGGGAATTCTCCGGCTTCTTGACCAATGTAACTGTTGAGCGGTCGGTTTCAGTTATAAAAGACGGCATACAGGAGAAAAGCTCAAAGACCGACCTAAGTATATTTTCATTTTACGTCCGGGTAATTGCTCTGACAGAAGGGCCTGTTTATTGGTTTTACTCCTTTAAACCAGTGCATGTGCAAAGAGCATTACACAAAAAAAGTTCGCCTATACGCTTTCAGAATACTTTTTCCACCGCTCCGACTTTATATTCTCAGGCAAGACTTGTTTGATTTCTGGGGCTCGCGTCATCTGTTTAATTCATCCTAAAACTACAGTAAAGGAGGTATTGATGGAGGAGCTGGCCAGAAAATTGCAGAGAGGAAACGGGACTCAACATATATTTCCGCTGTTGATTAACCACATGTTTCAGTGGACGCAGGGACTTGTGGTCAGCGCTCAGAGGGCCCCTGCTGTGCAAACATGACATGGCATGGCTCCGCAGTTCACTTAACTGTTTCTTCTTCAAATATGCTTTTCAAGGATGTCTGACCAGCAAAGTCTAGTGAAGTAGATTTGGACGTACGGTGTTAAGTCGTGCTTGACCCTTCACTTATCGAGAAAGCAATCGGCTGCCTGTAATGTCCTAGAAATCCCAACGTTGGGGTTGGTAAATTTGGGGCATGTAAACCACTCCCCAGGAATGCCCCAAACCTCAATGTCAATGCCCGCTTGTGGTAGAGGCTACTATAAGTCCTGCCCATTTTCCTAGCTTAGATTTGCTGGGACTGTCTCTGAAAATTAAGGACAGCGAGAACCAAGTCTCAGGCATTTTGAAATTCAACATCCCTGATCCTGACGACTTGACTAATAATTGCCCGATCGTTGGTCTGAAATAGAGATGCATTTACATGCAGCAATCATCTCCTCTGTATGGGAATGAACAATCGTTACTGAGGTCGTTTGTCCCCATAAAAATTGTTTGCCGGCAACATATCCCTGTTAATGTGCTGCCAGCAAACAGTGATTTTATGCGCCACGTGAAAGATGCAATCACTCAACAAGCAAGAGTTTGCTTGTTTCTCGGGTTATTGGTGGCACATTTAAGCCTTATTCACACGTCAGTGTTTAGTCAGTGATTTCCATCAGTGATTGTGAGCCAGTGATACATTCACACGACCATATGTGTTTTGTGGTCCTCAAACACGGATATCGGCTGTGTGCGTTCCACATTTTGCGGCATGCACATGGCTGGACCTATGAAAGAAATGCCTAATCTTGTCCACTATTGCGAACAAGGATAGGACATGCTCTATTTTTTTTTTTACGCGTCTTTTGTCCGCATCTTTTGTGGCCCCGTTGAAATGAGTGGGTCCGCACCCGTACCGCAAAATTGCAGAGAGGATGCAGGCCCACTGGTCTGCAGCTTGGCACTTCCTACCTCTTCTGAGGATGAGTACCTTAGAGTACCCGTAATGCTGCACAAATGCGCTTGCGCAGGGTGCTCTCCGTTCACTTCTATGGAAAGTCCCACAGAAGTGAATGGAGGGCACACAACCACCTTTCTGTTCACTGCTATGGGACTGCTGAAAACAGGGGCCCATTCTGGAGTGGGTCCCAGAGGAGGGACTCGCGAGGTGAGACAACCCCGTTAAAAAACTAGGACAGGAACTAGAATACATGGAGTGACTAAAAAATGACACAGAATATGTTAAACTGTGGTGGTGGAAGTGCCCATGCAAATATCCAGTCAGTTAGGAGACCTTATAAATTGTCATATATATGACATCACATTCCAGCACGCGGGGGATATCGCTTTACATTTATTTTTCTGGTTAATTCTCAGTCTATAATGCATTTTATTCTCTTCAGCCTCTTTTGTAAATTCTGCAGGCAATTCATAATGATCTCAGCACAGAAAAACTCTCTGCCTGACGTCCGTAGAAATGATTTCAGTTACGAAGGATTCAAGATAATTGATTGAGGTTGTTAAAATTTGGGTGACCCGTAGATTTTTTAAAAATTGCTATGATTTCTTATTGGAAAAAGGGATAATAGTTACACAGTAAAATGGTTACATGCACCGTAAAGTCAAGTCATTTGGCACAGAGTAAAGAATAGTCATGTTTTTCCACTGTTACTAAATCTATTTTCAAAAGAAAAAAAATTACATAAAAAAAACCCATCCTGCACGATGTGATACGTACATATGCGGATGTACGGTACATGGCTACACAGGCGACCTTGATTAGGTGGTACATATAGCTGTGCTTGGGTAAAAAAGAAAATGGAATAAACTTCCATAACAAAGGTATTGCATGAATGCCATGTGTTTTTGAGAGTCCATCTTTAAAATTCTCCTCCTCTGATGTCTTCACAGGTATTTACCTCTCAGACCTCACCTACATAGATTCTGCGTATCCTTCCACCGGCAGCATATTGGAGAATGAACAAAGATCCAATCTCATGAATAACATCCTGAGGATAATCTCCGACCTGCAGCAGTCCTGTGAATATGGTGAGACACCAGGACATAGGACTCCTCTCTCCGGACTCTTTCTTCACTGCTCTGTCGGCCTGGATTGTGACTTTTTCAGCCTGTTAACATTATGGGCAAATAAATGAAAAGTAGTTCAGGCAGCAATTAGTCATCTAACACTCTATTGGTTGCTCCAGTATTTGACTTACTGGTCAGACAACCCCTGTGAAGCTAAGTAAATTAACCAGAACGTTACACACCGGTGGTTAAAGGAAACCTGTCACCAGGATAATCGCTATTGAAGTACAGCCATAACCAAATAGCACTTAGTACCTTATTTCCAGATTTGCCTTTGTTTGAGCAATAGATGTTTTCTATCTTCTGAAAATCCAGTTTATTTGGTATCCAAATGAGCCAGTAAGGTGCCCAGGGGGGCGTCACTCTTGCAGGAAGGAGCCCAGGCCCGCCTCCTGCCACAATGTTTCCACCCACACCTCCTGCATCACATTCAAGCCATAACTCTGCCCCCTTTTCCCTGCTCCCAGCATGAGGGTGAGCTTGGGCTCCTTCCTGCAAGAATAACGCCCTTCTGGGCACCTTACTGGCTCATTTGCATACCAAATAAATGTGATTTTCAGAAGATAGAAAACACCTATTGCTGAAACAAAGATACATCTGGAAATAAGGTACCACGTGCTATTAGGCCACGGCTTTACTTCAATAGTGATTATCCTGGTGACAGATTTCCTTTAAATATGATCTAACTATCACTGGTGTCCAAAAGTTTTCTTATTTTTTTTTTAAACCTTTGGACTAGTGAGCGTTTCCCTAACTATCCTCAATGGGACTCAGCCCTGCTTTTATATATATTAGAGCACTTATTTTTTACTTTTTTAGTGGCTGAAGAACCCCTTTAAGGCCTCCTTCACATTAACGTGTCAGTATTATGTACGTGGGGGAAAATAGCGTCATTTAATCCGTATAATGCACGGATCTGTGTGTCCGTTTTTACCCTCCGTGTGTCCACGGACCCTGCTCAGCTGAAAATGTAATTTTATGACCATTTACTATCTGTCTTCCGTGAAATACTGACGCACCATGGATTCGATCCGTGTTGTGTATGTGATTTTCACGGACCCATAGACTTCAATGGGCGTGTTTGGTCCGCATCACAGACCAGAGTAGAGTCTTGTTACCGAACCACGGTCAGTAAAAAAAAATAATACGGATGTGTGAACAGACACATTTAAATCAATGGTTATGTGCTGTCCATGGAAAATGCGGACAGCACACGTCCGTGAAAAAACGGAAGTGTGGACCAAGATGGATTAACCCTTTCCCGACCAGCGCTGTACATGTATGGCGCTGGTGCGGTGCAGGGACATGACGCCCGCTCGCGGGTGCGGCGGGCGTCATGGCCGGCAAGTCTCTGCTGTTTCTAACAGCAGAGACTTGCCGCTACTTACCACCATCGGCGGCGTCTTCCTGGGCCTTCTGATGCCGTGATCACGGCATCAGGATGCGTCTGAACCCGGAAGCGTACACTTCCGGGTGGTGTACAGATGCCCCGAGTGGCCAATCGGGGTGTCTGTACACCATATGAAAACTGTAATCCTCGCTGGTGAGGATTACAGTTTTCAAACTGGCCACTAGATGGCAGGCCAGGATAAGAAATGAGCAATTTTTGGATTTAACTCCATCTAGTAAATCCCTGATTGCTCATAAAGAAAAAAAAACACAATATATTAGCTCATATTTCAGCTTTAAAATAATCATTAAAAAAATTTAAAAATATATAAAAATATATAAAAGTTCAAATCACCCCCCTTTCTGTATAATTAAAAAATAAATACCTAAATAACAATAAATATAGACATCATGGGTATCACCGTGACCGAAAACGCCCGTACTTTTAAAATATATAAAAAAAAATTCCAATACGGTGAATTGTGTGGAGGAAAAAAGCGTCCAAATGGCGATTTGCCGTTTTTTTGTCGCTTTTCAAAAAGTCATACACACCCCAGAATGGTATCAATAAAAACTTCAGATCGCCCCGCAAAAAATGAGCCCCCATACAGCTCCGTACACATAAATACCAAAAAGTTATAGGGGTCAAGATATGACAAGGAAAAAAAAAAAAAAAGGCCAACTTTATAATTTTATCACCATCTAAACGCAGGAAAAACTATACATATTAGGTATCGCCGGATTCGTACTGACCAGTAGAATGAAAGTAACTGGTCAGTTTTAATGAACATCGAACTCTGTAAATAAGAAACCCGTAGAACTGTAGCGGAATAGCGGTTTTTTTGCAGTTTCACCCGATTTGGAATTTTTTTCCCGCTTCCCACTACACCATATGCAATATTAAATGGTGGCGTTGGAAAGTACAACTTGTCCCGCAAAAAACAAGCCCTCATACAGCTATGTGAACAGAAAAATAAAACAGTTATGGCTGTTTGAAGGCAAGGAGCGCAAAACGAAAATGCATAACCGAGAAAACCTCCAGGGGTGAAAGGGTTAAGCCTCATTCACATATCAGTGTTCCATGGACAGCACACGCCCCCATTCATTTGAATGTGTGTATTCACACATCAGTGTTTTAGCACGGTCTGTGGGTCTGATTTTTAGCACAGATGCATGCTCTATTTTGTCCGTGTTCACGGATCCATCACGCCTGTTATAGTCTATGGGTCCATGAAAACCACAGATGCAACACGGATGCCATCTGTATTTCACAGATCATTAGGAAGAGATGTTTTGAAAATTATTTTTCAGCTGTTCATTGTCAGTGAAACACGGATGACACACAGACAGCAAGTAACAGACACACGGACCCAACACGGATCCTTCACGGACAGCTTCATGGATGCATCACTGACCACCTGCTCACGGATTTGAGCAAGGACACGGACGTGTGAATGAGGCTTTTTACATGCCAGTTATTCAGATGTGCTGGGTTTGTCAGAATGAGAAACCTTTGTGTTCTGGTTAATATGAAGTCCATATGCACTAATGAGAAGTAGAGGATGACATTTCTGTCAACAAAACTGCCGCCAATCATTATTATTATTATTATTATTATTGTTATATATAATTTTTTTTTTTTTTGTGTGACCTTGTGCATTGGTGATAGTCACGCTGCCTTACAGAAGGTAAGGCAGTGTGTCTATCTCTAATGCACAAGGTCACCATCAGGATACTGTTTTCAAAACTTACCCGTAGTATACGTGTGGCAGTATAATAACGCAGTGATATTAAAGGGGTTGTGCTGCAGTTTTATATTGATGACCTATCTTCAGGGTAAGTCCTTAATATCTGATTAGTGGGGGTCCGGCACATGGCACCACCGCCGATCATCTATTTGAAGAGAAGGAGACAATCAGTGCGAACGCTACTTCTTCTTCATTACACCGCCCGTCGCCTCAGAAATGTGTGTAATTACAAGTACTCTCTCCATTCACTTATAAGAAATGAGTACTTGTAATTACGGCGACACGTAGAGTAGTGAAGAGGAAGCTGGTGTCACCTGCTGATCAGATATTGATGACCTATCCTGAAGATAGGTCATCAGTATAAAACACCCGCACAACCCCTTTTAATTAGGTTTCCAGTCCTGGTATGTGAACACCAGGGGGCGCATGCCATGTTTCTAGAGGAAAGTACTATAGGTACTCTCATGGTCCGCCTACTCTGTGTGCAAAGTGTATGGTCATAGACCTGTCATGGGTGTTTACATGCAGTTTATTAGAGTAGGGGATGCTATTACACATACAGATGAGACACACTGCACCATTGCTGAGCCAAACCTGTACTTTGCAACTGGAAACTAAAGCAAATGCAGGTAAAAACCCTAGAATGAGAATTCTGGACAGTGCTGGGTACAGCCTACGTATCCTGGCTCCGCTGGATAACTGAGCGGTCTTTGTTTTCTTACAGACATCCCTTTGTTGCCGCATGTCCAGAAATACCTGAACTCGGTGCGGTACATCGAGGAGCTTCAGAAGTTTGTAGAGGACGATAATTATAAGTAAGTGTGCAGTACCTGTCTGGTGCTTCTGCTTATTGCTTCTTTTGCTGGTTTTAACAGACTTAGGGCTCATGTACACAACCGTATGTATTTTGCGATCTGCAAAAAACGGATCCGCAAAAAATACGGATGACGTCCATGTGCATTCCGTATTTTGCAGAACGGAACAGCTGGCCCCTAATAGAATGGTATTATCCTTGTCCGTAATGCAGGCAATAATAGGACATGTTCTATTTTTTTGCGGAACGGAAATACGGACATACGGAAATGGAATTCACATGGAGTAACATCTGTTTTTTTGCGATCCATTGAAATGAATGGTTCCGCATATGGTCTGCAAGAAATACGGAACGGACAGGGAAAGAAAATACCTTTTGTGTGCATGAGCCCTTAAATAGGTATTATCACTGGAGCCGGTATTACGCTGCCCGATTTCTCGGCAGATATGAAGTGCCTGCAGTCTGCAATAGATCCATCTAGGTGTTACTAGGAGAGGGTGTGTCCCTGCAAAGCCTGACACTATCCAATCAGTTCCGCAAGTGTCGGGCTGTGCAGAGCCCCACCACCACCCAACTGGTAATGCCCATCTATGCAGACTGCTGACGATTCATTCACTTCTAGTAGGAATAATAGAGGGATGCCACCAGAGATGTAGGAAATAATGATCCACAATTGTTTTATGGGGAATGTAAGTAACTACCTAGGCAGACATGTCAGGAGAGGCAACAGGTCCTCTTTAACTGCGGTATCCATTTAAATACAGAATATTTCCCCGCCACCATCACACCACTATCTTCATTCTAAAATATGTCTGACGTGTACTTTTACGAATATTAGCAGATCTTTTTTTTTTTTTTTTTTTTTTTAAGCAGCTTATCTGTATTTTGAAGAAACCTGTGCACTTAGTCGTCATTAATCACGTAGAAGTCTGGCCATAAAATCTGAATTCCCAGCTGAGTAGTTAAAGGTTTTTTCCTTTCTGTTACTCTGCAGACATAGATCACAGCCGGGCGTATAGCATTGCTAGACACTAAGGTTGTTTCATAAATGCAGTCACACGAGCCCCTTTCCTGCTGCTGAATACAGATGTTTTGTCTGATGTGGGCACATGTGCACTTGGCAGCTGAAGACATTGGTGTTGGTCCCATGTTCATATGTGCCAGCATTACTGAGAAAAATTATGTTTTATTATATGCAAATGGGATCCTAGGAGCAACGGGGGCGTTACCATTACACCTAGAGGCTCTGCTCTCTCTGCAACTGCCGTGTCCTCTGCACTTTGATAGGGCCAGGCTGGCGTGATGACGTTTTCACTGACTAGTCCTGTCAATCAAAGTGGAGCGGGTGCAGCATTTGCAGAGAGGTGTAACAGCTCCTAGAGGCTCATTTGCATATAATAAAACATCATTTTTCTCAGCAATGTGGACACACATGAACATGGGACCAACACCAATGTCTACAGCTTCCAAGTGCACATGTAACAGGTCAGCCAGTGTCATAGGTACAAAACTGCTGACAGATGCCCGTTAAACCCTTGGCTAGCATGCCCTGATGACCAGTAGCTAAAACCCTATTATAATGCAAAGTTCTACAAGTGAAAGTCACAACTTCATGGAAATGTGCAGGGAGTTGAGTTCATTTGAGATTTTGGACAATAGCATGACTTACACACCTTCACCTACCTATAGGACACCGATAAGACTTCTGTGGTACCGTATTGTACACTCATAAGGAAATACTTGATTTTTTTTCATTGGATACCAGACTACGGAACAATTTTGGCAAAAGAAATAATGTCAATCCGTCCATCTCGGGGGGTCTTCACGGACTATACAACCCCTGTTCTCATGACCTGTGGGGACCTCAGCAGTAGGACCCCACCAATCTAATAGTTATCCCCTTTCCTGTAGATGGGGAATAACCTTTTCTAACCGGAATACCCCTTTAAGGATGTCTAAAGGGCCCTTACTAGCGTACGAACACTCATTAGCGATAATCTGCCAGTGTAAAGGTGCCTCCGATCGCCTGATGAAAATCTTGATCATCAGTTAATAAAATATTTTGTTGGGTCACTTAAATCATCTGCCGGCAGCAGCATTGTGCCGTCTAAAAAGTATGGGAACGAGGGATGGCATCAGCGATCACTCCTCCCCATACTGTGTGAATGCAGCTTTCTCCTCCACCGATGAGCAAGCGATGATCAGGATGGAACGCTTCCTTCCCGTAAATCGCCTGCTGCATTAGGCCGTGTATAGCATGTCTATGCACATTAGGATATAAGCCGGTCCTTGTGTAAATGACGGCGTACAGTACTTGGATTTTTATTTGCCCATTGTCTTTCTTTGCCTCCATGATGACACCAGTCCCTGGCCAGTCATTGAGCCGTGCCTGTGATGTGTTCCAGTAGTATTACCCGGCTCTCCCGTCAGATCTGCTGCATTGTTCATTGTTCAGATGGAAGCCTTCCGTTCTCTATCAGCAGTCGGTCTCCTACACGCACGACCCGTGAGGCCATCCCCTGTCTTATATGACAGAAAGCAGCAGAGCTTTCTGATTTGTAAAGCAATTGTAAACAGATGGCGGCAAACAAAAATGTAATTGTACTCTATGAAGGGGAACGTAGTGCAAATAGCAGGGGCGAGAGGGTGCACCAAATGTTAGTGAATAGCACATGCTGCAGAGGATGGGTAGAGTGAGAGAGCACAGCAGTAAAACCTTCAGGTCCCTGTGGGGAAAGTACATATAGTCCATAGACATGAGATATCTCTAGGATATGCCCCCATTTTCTGATAGATGCAGGTCCCGCTGGGACCAGCACCTATATCGAGAACGGAGCGGAGAGCGTTGCGCCTGGAGGACCCCAGGTATCCCGGGGTCTGGCCACCACCAGGCAGCTCCCCTCTGCTCCCATAGAAATGGATGGGAGCGCACCGTGCATGCGGGGCCATTGCTTCCATCCAGCGCTCGGCTGTTTTCTGTGGCCCCATAGAAATGAATGGAGGGCAGCTGCGCATGCGCTCCCCACTCCGTTCTCATTCTATAAGACAATGGGAGCATATCCTAGAGATATGCCCCCATTTTCTAAGATGGGAATAACCCTTTAAGATAACTTATAAGGGGATAAGTGTATTATCGGCAGAGGCCCGGCCTCTGGGTCCCCACTGATCACTAGAACGGGGCCACACTTCCCATTTGAAAGGAGCATCAGAAATGCATGCTTGTCCTCTACTTCATTCGACTTTATGGGACAAGCTCTCTTACATGTCCAGCAGCCCCATCGAGCTGAATGGAGCAGCACTGTGCATGCATGGCCGACTCTCTCTTTAAACGGGGCAGCATTCTCATGATCGGCAGCACCCTGCCAGTTGGTCCCTTCCAGTCAGTCACTTGTCCTCTATCCTTTAAGTGTACAGGGTGAGTCAAAATTCAGGATACCCTTTTATTTCAGAAACGAAAGGGAAAATGAAATATCTGAATACCCCATCAAGTAATGGGTGAGGGGGGTCTATCTTTTAGGCTATGCCCGGAACATGGCTGCCATCTTGAAAGCCGCCATATTGGATCAAGGGCAAATTATGCTGCAATTGAAATAAGGATATCCTGAGACCTTGTACATGTTAATGGTGGAGGGGATCGTCAGACAGCTGTTTTGTATCTGTGGCCTGGTGATTCAGTGAGCTTGGCTGACAGTGATCCTCCTGACATTGTGCTTCATGTTCCATCCGTGCATGCTGCCATGTTGGATGATTTCCAGTACGGCACAGTGTGGAAGTGTCCTTCTAAGAAGAATGCCCTGCTCCTCTTACTTCTGTCACTTACTTTTTTTTCGGTGTAATGAATACTTTTTCACATTTGTACAAAAATGTATGATAAGTGAGCAGGAAGTAGAGAACATCTCGTGCTGATCCTGTAAGGGGATAAATAATAATCTGGTTTTAGGATATGCTTCTTGAAAGCCCTTTTAGGTAATGCTATCTCTAGCCAGCAGTCTATTACTACCAGATGAGAGCAGAGCGTCTCTTCTGCTCTTTTTACGCCCACTTTTCCTACTTATTAAACAATTAATTCGTTGACGTGAGAACAGTCTGAAAAATTATCCCGGAGAAGTAAATAAATGGAGGCTTTATATTCGCCAGAAGGCTCTAGGCCACGCTAACGTCTAAACTATTGTCTCTCTAATAGGTCTGTAATATCTGCAGCGAACACGGCACAGTCTCCTGTACCGAAACCCAGCCAGGTGATGGCAGAGGCCCCAGTACACATTAACCTGTTAGCCGTACCCGTGGGACTGGCGGACAGTATAATGTGTATAGAGAGATACAGATATCCCCCCCAACGAGGTGATGTTGGAGAAGAGAAGGATCAGACATCCTGCACTTCAACACCTGATCCTTTTCTTTTCCTTCGTCCCCATTGACGACACTGACATGTTCAGCTGAGCATGCGTGTATACGGGGGGGGCGGCGTCAGGAGAGATAGCTGTTGAAGGTGGGCGCACAAAATGGGAAAGTGCAAAGGTGAAAAGAAATGCCAAAGTCATGTGACATAAGCCAGTTATTTCAGTGTAACTTCAACTTCTTAAATTGCCCTTCTGCCCCTCTGCTCCACCTATGTGTGATTGTATAGAAGGCGTTCACATTGAATCGTGCTTAAAAGTGCCCATGTGTACTTGTTGTAGAAGTGCGTCTCCCCTCTTAGTCCTTTTGGGAATGAACACCCCACACACTCTCTAAGCCATAGGAATATTAAAAGTTACACGCTAAGCGCATTTATTCCAGTCACCACATCTAAACTGCTGCAGAACCTCTTTTTATGCTGGAAACCTTTTCAACGAAAGGGTGTACAGGTGTGTAAAACACTAGCAGGGACACAGAACATTGTAGATGACGACTACTACTGACGGCTACTGGAGCCTCGCCATTGGTCGTAGCCAACTTACATAAATCTATCTCTAAATGTGTCTCCAGCACTGCTAGAATGTTAAAATGAGCTAAAAAAAGATGTTAAAGAGGACCTCTCACCTCTCCTGACATGCCTGTCTTAATACCTTCATGCATTCCCCATGTAATAACAAGTCTGGATCATCTATTCTTATGTCTCTATGTTGTGCCATTCCTTTATTATTTGCACTAGAAGTTATGAATGAATTGCTATTTGCCTTCAGTAAAGGAACAGAGGGGAGGTGACCAGTTGGGGGTGTGTACCTGCACAGTCTGAGAATGGCAGCACTGATTGGCTAGAGTCAGACTGTGCAGGTACACACCCTCAACTGGTCACCTCCCCTCTGTTCCATTACTAAAGGCAAATAGCAATTCATTCATAACTTCTAGTGCAAATAATAAAGGAATGGCACAACATACAGACATAAGAATAGATGTTCCAGAATTGTTATTACATGGGGAATGCATGAAGGTATTAAAACAGGCATGTCAGGAGTGGTGAAAGGTTTTCTTTAACCCTTTCATGACCGGACCTATAAAAGGCCTGAATGTCCAGGCAACTTTTTGTGTTTTGGGCACATGGTGGCTTAGTGACCCTAATTTTTTTTTTCGTTTGAATACGAAAATAATTTTAGCTATTTTTTTTACTTGACACTTAGGACTTATTGTTAGAATGTTTTTTTTAAAGATATTTTATATTTTTTTTAGGTTTAATTTAGACAAAAACCGCTAATTCTTATTAAAAAAAAAAAGGATTTTTTTTTAATTATAGATTTTTTTTTTAATATTAAAACTGACGCACAAATTAATTATTGCAATGGGTTCCCTATTTGATGACGATCATTTTGATATATAGCATGTATAGATTTTATTTGACGGGGCGACTATGGTGACTGTTTCTATTGGCGACTGCGTGTTTAATTTTTTTTTTTTTTACACTTTTTTTGTTTGTTTTTTATTTATTTTTTTACTTATATATTAATTTATTTTTGACAACTAATATGTCCCCCAGGAGGTCATTAAAAGACCTCTGGAGGACTGACTTTTTTTTTTTTTTTTTTACTTTTTTTTACACTTTTTTTCCCCACTGTTTCCACTGTAACTGGGGCATCCACAGGAGCCCCAGTTACAGGGGAAAACAGCCCCCTGGGGGCTCATTACACACAGGCAGAGCTGATCAGGGTCTCCTTAGACCCTGCAGCACTGCTCTGGCCCCGAGACACCGGCGGTCACGTGACCGCCGGGTCTAACACAGGAAGCGGCGCTGCCGCTTCTTTCCTGCTGCGCCGCTGAGGTAAGTCTCTCCTCCGGCTTAGGAGAAGACAGAAGCGGTAATAAACCGCTCCTGTCTTCTCCTCAGGGTCCCCGCTCTGTCTGTGAGCCGGGACCCGACCTGCTCCTGCTAGATTGCAGGAGCAGGAGCTTTAATCCCAGCGCTGATCAGCGCTGGGATTAAAGGGCCGCCTGCACGTCTATATACGTGCTATCTGCACGGGGCATGTGCAGATAGAACGTATATAGCCGTATGGCGGTCGTGAAGGGGTTAAAGAGATTGGTCTAACCATAGGCAGACAAAATCACTGAAAAAAGGGTGGTCTCAAATGGCAGAAAATGCTTAAAACCCCAAATGCTGTTCCGCATTTCTAACCGGGGGAGCAGATCCTGCACATGTGGTCCGCTGCTGAACGTAATCCCCAGCAAAAATGCATACAATGGATGATGCCTGCAGTGGACCACATGTACCACAACAACATCCTACACAGGATAGCCAAATGTGCGGATGTGACAAACTATATAAAACAACAATTCACAGAAAATGGCGCACTACAACGGTAAATGCTGTTGACAATATATGGCTAAACCCTCACACTGATATTAAAATGACTTTCGCCAATATATTCTTATATCAAGAACATACCGGGGCCCAAGCACCGCGTCAAGGTATTTCAAGTGGCATGGGACCTAACGCTAACCCTACATGCCGTTGGGCATTTTCAGATAGGGGCATAAAGTCCGACATACAGCGATCAGCTCCTAGTTACCTCCAGTGTGAAATCACACATACAATGGGAGGAGGGCGGAGGCTGTGAGTCCCACCTATCCCTGACGCCATGTGACCCAGGCTGCACGGGTGCACCTGAATGTTACCCATTAGTCAAATCAAGGCACATTCAACCTGGAGTTGCCACACCTCCAGGTATAAATGTACAATGGCCTTAAATGGCAGAAAATGCTCAAAACCCCAAATGCTGTTGTGCATTTCTAACTGGGGGAGCACATCCTGCACATAGACAGCCTTGTGCAGCCTGTTATCACTACTGTGAAACCTGTCTTACTGGGGGGCGGGGGGGGACCTTAGATGGTTGTCGACTAAGCACTCATTCAGCCAATAGCTGTCCCTCCCCTTCCTACATACGCACATCCGTTTTATCTCCTTTGGCCTATTTGAAGTCCAACGTCTGCTGTTGCAGTAAGTTGGGACACCCCAGTGTACGTTAGATGGTTGACTTCTCCCACCAAAATCTGCATCTTGTCCAAAACCTGTCTAAGGATGGGTTTGCATCACGTTTTTCCCATCCTTTCAATGTATACATTAAATGGATGCCTCAGACAGATGACATACAGTTCCGTGTCCGTTCATTATAGAGTTCCATTGTAAAAAAAGAAATACAAAAATAAAATATATATGTTTTGCCATTGTAAAAAAAGTCTTTTTTTTTTTTAATTTTTTACCGGACTCTACAGGATAGAGGAACGTGGTGTGCTGTGTTTTTGTATTCTTTTGTATATTTTGTATATTTTTTTTTTTTCTAATGTATATAGAGGCATAAAACGAGATGTGAACACACCCTAACGTTATTTATTTTACGCATTTATATATCGCTACTATATTCCGCAGAGCTTTGCAGACATTAGCATTAATGATGCTGACTATGTAAGCTCCCTATCAGTACGTCTTTGGAGTGCAGGTGGAAACCAGAGAACCCGGAAGAAACCCACACAAACATGGGGGGAACATACAAACTCCATGCAGATGTTGTCCTTGGTCAGATTTGAACCTAGGACCCCAGTTCTGCCAGGCACCAGTGCTAACCACTGGGCCACCGTGCTGCCCACCAGTATGGCCACCTGTGCACTCCCAGTCTCCCGCCACAATCCTATAGCGCCATTTGTGCTGGGAATACTGGGTTCTAGGGAGGATTTAGAAAGTGCCAGTGATTTTTTTTCATAGCTTAGAAAATGAATAATAAAATGTTGAGATTGCTCATATCCTGTAGTCATTGCCTCTCTGTAGCAGCATGTTACCCTCCTCCCCCACATGGTTTTGTTTTGCCATATATCAAGCATACAATGCATGCACACTAAATATTATGGATGTGAAATGACTCGTTACTGGTAACGTTGCGTCTCCGTTTGTTTTGCTTTTACCGCCATATACATGGATGATGCATGATGTATAACACAGCCGCGCTCTACATATGTTTCCATTGTTTTCTGCAGTTTGGTGTCTTTGAAATTGTTTTTTCTTCATGAATTTTGTTTCCTGTCCATATAATTTGCTTTTTATCATCTGTAAACTATGCTCCAGATGTATTTTCGGGAATATCCTCTTGTGATTCCTGTGAGCTCTTCAGCTCTGTTCACAGTTTACATTTCCAGGCTCCCCAGGACTAGGAACGTAAACTTTCCAGAAGTGCAGACTGTATAGGACGTGTGTGTGTTGGTTCGATGTATGCGTCTGTCTCGGCCTCTGACTCATGCTATGTGATCATCTTTTCTGTAGGTTATCTTTGAAAATTGAGCCTGGAACCAGCACGCCCCGTACTACAGCTTCTCGGGAGGATTTAGTAGGTATGTCTGCCTAATTCTCGTTTTGTCTGATGAGGCTAAATTCCTCTTTTGCTAATATTTTTTTTTCTTCATTAAAGGGGTTCTGCAGTTGTTTAAAACTGATGATCTATCCTCTGGATAGATCATCGGCATCTGATCGGCGGGGATCCGACACCCAGGACCCCTGCCGATCAGCTTTTTGAGAAGGCAGCGGCGCTGCAGGAGCGCCGCGGCCTTCTCTGTGTTTTCCTCAGGCCCAGTGATGTCACGACTACTATCACTGGCCTGGGCGGGGCTAAGCTCTGTTCACTTGAATGGAGCTTAGCCCCGCCCAGGCCAGCGATACTAGTCGTGACGTCACTGGGCCTGCGGTAAACACAGAGAAGGCCGCGGCGCTCCTGCAGCGCCGCTGCCTCCTCAAAAAGCTGATCGGCGGGGGTCCCGGGTGTCGGACCCCCGCCGATCAGATGCTGATGATCTATCCAGAGGATAGATCATCAGTTTTACAGAACTGCAGAACCCCCTTTAAATGACTGCATTTTTTGGACTATAAGACGCACCTAGGATATAATTATAGTAATCAAAGCGGCCATTAGCATTCACACTATAAGGTGCACTACCACACAGAGTGGTCCCTTGTCAGCGATCGCTCTGATTGGTTAGTCTGAGAACGCCAGTGGAAAAATACCAGTTTCAGACTCTGATCTTCACTCTGGTGATCAAAGCCTGAAATCAGCCATGGCCCTCGATGCCCCCCAGTATGTGATGACGGCGGCTATAACATACAGCTGACACCGATTCGCCGATTTAACCCCTTAGGTGCTGTGTTCAATAGCCACCCGCGGCCTCTATGGGGTCAACAGAGGGAGGCTCCCTCTTTCCCTTATTGGGCCGCCACATATCATTTACAATTGATAAAAAAAATGAGAAAAAAAATAAACTATATATAATTGGTATCGTTGCGTCCGTAACAACCTGATCTGTAAAAGGATCATGTTATTAATCATGTGTGGTAAACGCCGTAAATATAATATTTGACAGTGGGAACCTGAGTAAACTACTAACTCAGGTTATCCTGTGTCTACAGCCTGGTTTACTTGTATCCCAGGATTTGCTTCAGAAGTCTTCACTATAGCATTGAAAAGATATGAATTTATTCATTATTCTTTATTAAAGGGGGAGTCCAGGGTTTTCTGAGTGATGACCTATCCTCAGGATAGGTCATCACTACCTGATTGGCGGGGGTCCGACACCCCGTATACTCAATGATCAGCTGGTCTGTGTAGCTCTGACGTCGGTGTCGGAGCTACACAGCACCATCCACATTGTAGCAGCCAGAGCTCGCCGTTCTCTCCCATTGACTTCAATGGGGGCAGCACCATAGTAGCGAGCTCCCACTTCTACAATGTCAGTGGTGCTGTGTAACTCCACTGCTAACCTCCATCGACGAAGCTACACAGATCAGCTGATTGGCACAGGTGTCAGACCCTGCCAGTCAGCTGTTGATGAGTTTAAAAAAAAAAGCCTGCACTCCCCTTTAATTGATCTTCCTGATTACTATATTAGTAACCTTATTATTCTCTTAGGGTCTGAAGTTGGAGCTTCACCTCAAAGTTCTCGGAAAAGCATTCCTGTGGAAGGAGTGCTGCTGCCCCCAACGCCACCTTCTCCTCGAAATCTTATCCCACATGGTCACCGCAAATGCCACAGTTTGGGTTACAAGTAAGTATTTCCAGGCTCCAACAGTGCAGTCTGTTTGTACTTCCTGGTTCCTCTTGACACGGACATATGATCCTGCAGCCACTCTAATGGATCACTGTTGCGGCCAGTGATTGGCTGCTGTATCACATATCCAGGAGACTGGCTGGAGAGCCGGACAGTATCAAAACAGGAGCGGCGGGGAATTGGTATGGTAATAACCATTCTGTTCAGTCTAATAACTTTTAAGTGACCAGTCCACTCCACTATCCACACGTCTGAACTCACCGCATACAGTCATTGTTATTAATGATATTTTATTTTTCCATGACTTGTTTTTATGTTTAGCTTCATCCATAAAATGAACACAGCCGAGTTTAAAAGTGCAACATTCCCAAATGCCGGGCCTCGCCACCTTTTAGATGACAGTGTAATGGAGCCACATACACCATCGAGAGGGCAGGCGGAAAGCTCCACACTTTCTAGCGGAATATCCATAGGTAAGTGTAAGTATCTGGATGAGCTACAAGCTCAATACCTTCATAGACCCTCCATTGTCTGACTTCACAGGACACAGTTAGGTGTTTTTTGTTTTTTTTTTTGTGTTAAAGAAGTTGTCCGATAGCTTCTGGGACCCACTGCTGTCTCAAAAACAAGGCTCCACCGTGAATGGAGAGGTGGCCACTCGGTTTTATCCGTTCACTGCCATGGAGCTACTTAAAATAGCCACGTGAACAGACAACAAGCGTCAACTAAAATGGTCAAAATCAGTTTGGATAACACTTATGTTACATAGCATGGTTAGAAAAAGACACATGTCCATTCAGTTCAACCAAGGAATGGGAGGAGATGTGAAGTGGAATTTACATAAGCGTTAAAGGGGTTATCCAATAGTACAAATGACACCCACAATGCCCAGGCCCCTATAGACAATACTTACCTGGTACCTGCATCTCTCCACATCCCTGCACGGCCACCGCTGCATCTGCCCAATGCGAAGATCAAAACATCCAGTGACTGGGGGAGGGGCCAGTAGCAGGCCGCAACGGTGACCGGCCTCCCTAGTGTCACCTGCAATGCTAGGGAGGCTGGTCACTGTAGCGACCTGTTACTGGCTGCTCCCTTCATCACCGGATGTTTTGATCTGCGCATTGGGGAGATGCAGCGGTGGCCGTGCAGGGGACCGGGTAAGTATCGTCTATAGGAGGGGTCCAGCCATTGTGGGGGTTACCTACACTATTTAATAACTCCTTTAGTGTTACTGAATTCTATGAATCCATCCAAGCCTATTTTTAAAACTACCACCAGCTCTTATGGTCTCCTCTTCTCTAGACAGAGGAAGAGCCCAATTGTCGTATGAGGGGATTTTCCATAAAACCGCATGTCCTATTCTTGTCCGTAATACAGTAATTTCTAGAGATGGGAGTAAGAAAAATGCTGATTGTACATGGATGGTTTCTGTATTTTCTGGATTCTTGGTTTGCGGACATGACCATGTGCAGGAGGCCTTACTCTTTCTTCACGTGCAGGCTTCCAGCCTAAAGACTCTGCTCTGTAGTGATTTATTCTCCAGCTGCATCCGCTTTCAGATGTTGCACAGCGGGCTGCATTGACTGAGTAGAGCCAACTGAGCAGCAGCAGGTAGAAAGGGAGGACGGGTGAGTGGGGAGAGAGATGGGGCTTCCTCAGCGCAGGAGAGAACAATCTCACACAGCAGCATGCCACCATAATGCAGTTAACTGTGATGAGGCAGTGAGTAGACTATCTGTGGCACCTATCAGCAAAAAAGAATGCCCGCTTGTAACTAATTTAGAATTTTCCAGAGAATTATCTAGAAAAGTTTGAGCAACATGTAAAAAAATAAAAATTCAAAAAGCTACCAGGAAAAATGTGGCTTTGAAAAGTCCAGATATCCATGAAGGTAATCTGAAATTCCAGCCTTATCTGTAGCAAAAAGTCTGTTTGGGCTTCACATCATTCCAGAAATAAGGGAGCAGCATGATAAAGAGGTTTAGAATTTCATGATTTTACATTCTTTTTACAGAAAAAAATGACCGTAGGTAACACAGGTACGGTTTTGTATGGATTAGAGTAGGTTCTTTTCTTTACAGCAACGATCTAAGTATTGGGTGTATGTGTGTGTGTGTGGCAGAGAAGTGTCCCTGCACCAGTGTAGAATCTATATGATACCTAAAGTTTATTTAATACAAATGTCAAAATCTATACCGAGAACCCAAACACCTCTGCTTAAAGGGGTTGTCCCATGAAAAATATTCTACAGTTTTCAAACCAGCTCCTGGATCTGAATACTTCTGTAATTGCATGTCATTAAACATTTATTATAGGTGCTGAGTTATTCAATAAAATGTATCTGTATAGCGCCACCTGCTGTTTGTTCTTTTTCTTATTTCTTTGACCTGCTCACTGAGATGGCCGCACATGCTCAGTTTCATCCTTCAACTGCCTCCTGAGCTGTGATAGGGAGAGAGCTCTAGAAGAAAGACACACCCCTTGCGCAAGGACACTCCCCTTGAGCGCTCAGCTTGATATAAATCTAGCAGAGCAATGAATGGGGAGATCTCTGGATCCATGTGAGGTACAGGGCTGGTTCTAGCTTTCTTAGAAAACAATTGCCATGTACTAGATGATGTCTGATTTTCATTTTTTTACATTAATCATGGGATAACCCCCCCTTAAAGGAGTTTTCTGGGATTTTTTTTAACTGATGTCCTCAGGTCATCAGTGTCTGATCAGTGGGGGTCCAACAGCAGGGACCCCTTCCATCATCTGTTTGAGAAGGCATTGGCACTTGTAGTAGCGTCACGGCCTTCTCCGTGCTCACCAAGCATCGGTCCTTTCTCAAAAAGCTGATCGGCAGGGGTCCCGGTTGTCAGACCCCCACTGATCAGATACAGAGGATAGGTCATCAGTAGAGATGAGCGAACGTGCTCGCAATGAGCACTGTAGCGCTCGGCTCCCCTGCGCTCTCATGGGCGCAGGCATCCGGATCCGTCGGGTGAGGAAGGCGGATCCGGATGCCTGCGCCCATGCGAGCGCAAGGGAGCCGAGCGCTACAGTGTTCGTTACGAGCACGTTCACTCATCTCTAGTCATCAGTTAAAATATCCTGGAAAACCCTTTTAAGCTTTTCAGATCCTTATTGATAGCCCCATGTGTGTCTCTGTATAATTACACGTGTTTATACAGTGAATTACCTTGTGTAGCAACCAGTAATCTAGAAAGTTTGATAATATCAGGTTTCATTGAGTTAAAGCAATTTTATTATATGTTTTACATGTAATAATAAAAAAAAGGACAAAATAGTAGGCTGGGATCATGAGCAGTAGGCTTTGCGCCGCAGTACTTCTTCCTGTGTATGTCCCTCTTTCAAAGTGGTCTCTTATATGAGCCTAAAGAGGAGAAACAAGACGTATGTGCCCTTTAAGGGTTAACAGCCGATCTTTGAGTCTTATGTACGGATCTTGGAACGTTTTTCACAATCAGGACATGCACTCAGATCATTTATCCTACCTCTTAATGTGTTCCAGCTCCTCTCACTTCTATGTTGACTTTTTGATTTTTTTTTTTCTTAAGGGAGTAGTGATGGTTCAGAGCTCAGCGAAGACATGTCATGGCCGGCGTTTGAAAGGTAAGACGACATCTAGACAAATGCTATAAGACACTAAAATCTGCTGGTGCTAAAGGGGATGTGTCATCAGAAAATGACCTATTGTTTTAATTACGTTTTTATGTTTAACAATATCTTTAAACAAAAAACATAAATTCCTGCAGTTTTCACACTGGCCACTAAGCCAAATAATAAGAGACACTTGGTCTGTACAGATCCCTTTTACTGCAGTTATCCGCCTTTCTGTCATTCTAATCCTGCCTGTAATGATATCACCTCTGTGTATAGATAAGACAGGATCCTCCATTCACAATAGGTGATTGTCAAATCTTCTCTCTTCTTTCCTTATACAATGACCTCTGCACAGGTCACAGAGCATGCCCAGAAAACTCTCCCATAGAAGTCACTGAGGTTCCCTACTAATCATTGTGTCTACGGACCATGGAGCTGAAGTCAATGAGGTCCCCTCCTGACCATTCTGTGTATGGACCATGTGGTTGCCATAAAGCAGTTTTTTTAATACTGTGTAAATGCTGTTAAGGACAGCTCAGGCAAGATGGCCGCCCCCATAATCATGTCCAGGACATAGAAAAGAAAAATTTGCAATCCGAAAATAAAAACAGGTTAGATAAAAAGGAAATGTGCGAATATCTGGTTTTAACTGGAAGATAATGTTTTTGGTGACACATTTCCTCTCAAGTATTGTATTTTGCTGTAAGTCTTCTTTGGCTATGTTCACACTGCAGTTTTTGGCGTACGTTTGGCTTGTGCTCCCGATGCATACGCCAAAGTGACCATTAGACCCTATTCCGCTGACACCAAAAGAGTGCCCTTTTGTTTTAAGTCATAGAAAGCTAATTCTGATACATGATAAAAGATGGTGTTCATACTTAAAGGGGTTGTCTCATCTTGCCTAATGGGGGCATATCGCTAGGATATGCCCCCATTGTCTTATAGGTGCGGGTCCCACCGTTGGGACCCGCACCTATATCGAGAACGGGGCCCCGCAAGGTGGTGGCTGGAGGACTCCGGTCCGGCCACCACCAAGCCGGCTCCCCATAGAAATGAATGGGAGCGCACCGCACTTGCGCGGCCACCGCTCCTATTCATTTCTATGGAGCCGACGGAAATAGCCGAGCCAGCGCTCGGCTATCTTCGCCGGACACATTGAAAATGAATGGAGGCGGCTGCGCATGCGCAGTGCGCCACCGTTCGCTTTCGGGGCCCCCATTCTCGATATAGGTGCGGGTCCCAGCGGTGGGACCCGCACCTATAAGACAATGGGGGCATATCCTAGCGATATGCCCCCATTGTCCAGATGGGATAACGCCTTTAAAGGGGTTGTCTTACTTCAGCAAATGGCATTTATCATGTAAAGAAAGTTAATACAAGGCACTTACTAATGTATTGTTATCATCCATATTGTCTCCATTGCTGGCTGGATTCATTTTTCCATCACATTATACACTGCATATTGCCAGGGGATACAACCACAGTGCAATCTGGCATCGGTGGTCATGCCTGGAAACTATAGGTATAGGCGCCAACCTGTTTGGTGGCCGGGACCGTGGGAGTATGCATAGGACGGTGCATTTTCCTATAGTGTGCAAGCACGTCCACCTCTGCTGGATTACAGAGTGGTCATAACCCGTGGATATGAGTAGGGTATATTGTGATGGAAATAATCCAACCAGCAAAGGAGGCAATATGGACAATCACAATACATTAGTAAGTGCCTTGTATTAAAGGGAACCTGTCATCAACTTTATGCTGCCCATACTAAAGGCAGTATAAAGTAGAGACTGGTGAGTTGAGTTCAGCGGTCTTTCATTTAAAAGTTAAAAGTAAGTGGTTGCCGAGAACCAACATCACAATCAATGCAGATTGGGCCTGGAAAAGAGTCACAGCCACATGAGAAGAGTCATGGTTATTCATGAGTTCCTGCTCTCCCTGCCCACCTGCTGATGATTGACAGTCTTCTACTTAGTTTTCTCCCTTTCTCTCTAGGAGAGAACTGCCAATCATCAGCAGATCGCGGGGAGAGCAGAAGATCATGAATAACCATGACTCTTCTCAAGTAGATTTGACTCTTTTCAAGGCCTGAGCTGCGATGATTATGATGTTGGTTCTCGACAACCACTTACTTTTAGCTCATGAGAGACACACCACTGAAATCAGCATTTCTGTCACTATTTTATACTGCCCTCAGTGAGGTCAGCATAAAGTTGATGACAGGTTCCCTTTAACTTTCTCTACATGATAAATGCCACTTGATGAGCTGAAACAACCCCCTTCCAGTCATGGGTTCAAAAATTGAAGCCTCCGTTAGAGCAGAGCTGTGATCTTTGACTACACTTTAGCTATATGGTGCTTACAAGGGGGTATGAGGTAGTCTGAGACACACACCCCCAGGCTCCTCATCGGTTCAGGCTGCTGATCTCTCCAGCTCAGTCTTCTCAGATTGGCTGATGTGTATAGACACAAGCCCCTCACAAGCTCATGAGGAAGCAGACGCCTGGAGAGGTGATTTCTATTACAGCAAAGGCAGAAGGGGATTGCATTTGAAGTCATTTGACCTGGCTACAAGTTCACAAAGCTGAGGGGGCCCACTCTGATGAGGAATGTTCTTCCTTTCCGTGGGGAGAGAGGAGAATGGTGGGGGTCATCTGCTGCCTGGCTCTCCCATGTCAGCCCTCCTTTCTGCAGAATGTCTTGTATGACTCCATTATCTGTACAGGAAGCAGTTGATTGGTTAGAGCGCATTCACACAACGCAAAACATGGATACCGGTCGTGTGGACCACGCATGGCCGACGCGATATAGAAAATGCCTATTCTTCTCTGCGACTGCGGGCATGAATAGGACATGCTCTATATTTTTGAAGGGCTGCGGAATGGAACAACGGATAAGGACAATGCATGGTGTGCCATCCGCATCTTTTGCGGCCCTGTTGAAATAAATGGGTCTACACCCATTCCCCAAAATTGTGGAACGGATGTGGACCCAGAATTACTGTGGTGTGAATGCACCCTTATGCAGATGTTTGCAGTACTACATGTCATTGATGCGCCAGCTTATTTCTGCAGGTGTCGCTTGACAACCTTCTGCCATTCCAGTATCATAGCATTCATTATAGTAGAAATTGTAAAAGTAAATGACCTATTCCTTTAAGAGATATTCAGTCCTGTAGATAGGGTATAACTATTAGATCGGTCAGGCTCCTACCACTGGGAACCCCTCTGATCATGAGAATGGAAACACCGTACCCCTGGAGATCCCCCAAAATGAAAGACGTGGCTGGTTGGGCATGTTCGCAGCCACTGCATTTATTTCTATGGGAGTTCCCATTGAAATTATTGGAGCGGCTGCTGTTGCTGCATTCATTTCGGGGGGCTCCATGGGATACGGGGTTCCCATTCTCATGCGATCTAATAGTTATCCCCCTATTCACAAGATAACTTCATATAAACCGAATACCCCTTTAAATACATTCTCATTCAAAGTGATATAGTAAATGGACAGTGCTTACCACTGCTGAGGAGCAACTGCAGAAAGGTTACGTTAAATGTCCCTCCCACTAGAGAGGGCGAAAAGTGGCGCATTATGTATTTTAGGTTTCTGTAACGTCTTGTAAATGCTAAGCTGAGCAGATCGGCCTGTGCGCCGCCTGTTCTGCGTTTTCTGTCTGTGATGTTAGATTGTAAGTAACATTGATAATCTGTAATGGAATCCAACAGGAACAGGTTGTACCATTCTCTGGGTCCAATGACACGAGGGGCATGGAATGGCTACCGGGGCCCATTGAAGGCCAGCAGGTATACACGAGTCACTCTGGTGATGGGATGCGGCACAGCCTGACTAGTTTGCCTTCTCTCTCGGTTGCTGGGTGCTCCTCTTCTGCTTTAAGAGCTTTTCTTTTTGGTGTTTGCTGAATCTGCTGAATCACCTCTTTGACTCTGCATTTTGCTTGTTTTTTTTTTCCAGACAAATATCATATAAAATAATTTTGCTAATTTCTAAATGCCACATTTTTTGGACACTGATACGAATTCTGATCGATACAGATGTAGATAAGTGCATCATGTTCAGTTCTAGAATGTTTAGTTTTGAATTAGTCATTAGTATTTTATGTTTCTCCAGACAAACAGCAGACATCTTAGGGGTTGGCTTTCTTTTTTTTTTTTTTGTGTTATTATTTTTTGTAGTATTTTTTTTTCTCAAGAAACAAGGAACGACATCATTAGAATAGTAAAAAAAAATAAAAATCTTAAAGAGGACCTTTCACCTCTCCTGACATACCTGTTTTAATAGCTTCATGTATTCCCCATGTAATAACAATTCTGGAGGCATCTATTCTTATGTCTGTATGTTGTGCCATTCCTTTATTATTTCTACTAGAAGTTATCAATGAATTACTAGCAGTCTGCAGTAAGGGTACAGAGGGGAGGTAACCAGTTGGGGGTGTGTCCCTGCACAGACTCACTCTATCCAATCAGTGCTGCCATTTTCAGACTGTGCAGGTACACACCCCCAACTGGTTACCTCCCCTCTGTTCCCTTACTGCAGACTGCTAGCAATTCATTCATAACTTCTAGTAGAAATAATAAATGAATGGCACAACATAGAGCCATAAGAATAAATGTTCCAGAATTGTTATTACATGGGGAATGTATGAAGCTATTAGTAGTCATGTCAGGAGTGGTGAAAGGTCTTCTATGAGGTGGGTTTAGATGGGCCAATGGTGCGGCCACTTGTCGGGAAGGAAGCAGCTATCTCCTTCACAGTATGAGGACGAGGGGTTGCTATTGTGATCGCTCGTCCTCATATAGCTGCATTGTTTCTGGGCAGCAGATTGTGCCGTCTAAACCGCAATCTGCTGCCCAGAAACAATGCAGCTATATGAGGACCAGCGATCACAATAGCAACCAAGAAACAAAAATTGGTGTGCTTGCAGGAACAACAGGATCACCTGATGAAGCGTTTTGGTCACTCAGCGGCACATTTACACAGGCAGATTGTCGTTCGCAGGAATAGTCGTTCCCGATAATCTGGACAATTATTGGTTTGTCTAAATTCACCTTTACCTCCCACTGTCCCAAACCTCCTGCATTCTAGCACCCCCACCTCATACTCCTCGCCAGGCTTTGTTTTCCTGACTTCAGCGGTGATATGCCCTTATGCCGCATACAACTGCTGTAGGCAATCGCTGGTCTCTGCGGTATACAGGCGTGTGATCACTGCAGCCAAACCATGTCATGGTTGCAGTGGCAGCGGTGGGAATGATGGATTAGGCATGTTCACTTTCTCCATAATGGAATGGTCTCATGGATTTGGCAATCTTTAGGCAGCAGCCCAAAAAGCCGTACAGAATATTTGCTGTCATTTTATTTTTAAAACTACAGGTGCCAGGTGTTCTACAGTTTGCCATTCTGGCCAGTGTGACAAGCACGCGCATACCACAGAAAATGTTTTTGCTGGGGTATGCATAGAGATGAGGGCATTGGGAGGGAGCTGTCTGGATGCCAAATCTGAGGACACTTCAGTGAGCAATGGTCATATCACCAGCAATCAATAACAGTATGCAATCAGTTATATTTCAGCGATCGCATCGCCTTTGCTTTTGTACTGATTTCACGTCTTTGTTTCCTGTGACATCTTTTGAAGTCTCGTGCATGGGATTTGCTTTGTAGTTTGCTTTATTAATTTAAGGTGCAGACCTGTCGACAGCAGACTTAATCCTACCTTTGATTATACCACAAAGACAGCGCTCCAGAAACCACAAAAGTCTTACAATAGATAAGCTAATATAAGTCTAGTACACAGATGTGTCAGGAAGCCATGACAGCACATGTATAACAAGCACCCTACTAAAGAAAAGTGCATATGTCCAAAGCATAAATATAAAAAATATATATATATATATGAGTCACACTATGAAAGATTCCCCTTGAAAAATGCAGACCAATGCATATATATCGAAAATATCATATCAAGTATCAATACATAAATACACATAGGTAAAAATCTAGAAAACCCATGCCAGAAAGGTTAAAGAGTTTGTGTCATCATGGGCAGTGGGGACATATCGCTAGGATATGCCCCCATTGTCTTATAGGTGCAGGTCCCGCACCTATATCCAGAACATAGCCCCGAAAGTAAAGGAGGGCGCGCTGAGCATCTGCAGCCGCCCTCCATTTATTTTCTATGGGGCCGGCGAAAATAGCTCGGCTCCATAGAAATGAACGGGAGCAGGGGCTGCGCATGCACGGTACGCTCCCTTTCATTTCTATGGGGAGCCGGCTTGGTGGTGGCCGGACTGGAGTCCTCCAGCCGCCACCTTGCGGGGCTCCGTTCTGGATATAGGTGCAGGTCCCGCACCTATAAGACAATGGGGGCATATCCTAGCAATATGCCCACATTGTCCATGATGAGAATACCCCTTTAAAGTGCAAAGTGCCAAAATGGAATATATCCCCAAATGGGGAATAAATTCATAAGCCCCACTGATAAAAGTAGCCAACTCTGAGACCCACACCTATCTCCAGAACGGGTCCCTGAAAGTGAAGGGAGCTCCTCGTTCTCTCATCAATCTCTATGGGAGTTCTGAAAATTGGCAAGTGAGCGCTATGCCACCAATGTCTCAGATGAGACAACCCTGGTCTTCAGCAATGGATTCAAGGAAATGTAGTCTTTACACCGTGCACAGAATAGTAATCTCATATAGAAGAAAACTAGGTGCCACACTGCGTTATAGCTGCTTATAGGCTATTAGGTTTGTGTCTGTAGACAATCTTGTTGACTGTTTCCAACAAAGGTAGGTTGTGTCTACCTCCCAGCCTTCCATAAAAAGGCAGGTATTTGCAAAAATATAAATTTAAAGTGGATGTAGACAAAGGCGATCTTTTAAATGGTTGACAAGTATGTAAGTATGCTGTATGGTAAGCCAAGTGTACAGTAACAAAGCAATAGAGGAGCTGTGTGAAATAATTACAAGAGAGGTTTTTGAGATGTCGGTGCTCCTTCCTTTGTAGGAGACCTCATGCTCTGCTCTCTATGCGCAAACTCAGGATTTCATCCCTAACTAGGAGCTGCGTTCAGCTGCGCAGTTCCAGGCAAGTTTTACCCATTGCACAATATCTATTAACAGGAATGTGACTAGCCGTGCAATGTGCATTCATTGGTAACCCCAACTAAAATGTGATTTTTTTTATTAACCCTAAGTGCATTTCCACCCATAAAATCCATCTACTCTTGGTGACTCGTTGGCTCGTCCTCTTCTGATGTTCACACGTGGCAGTAATTGTCATCGGAGGGCTGCACCGTTGCCGAGATGCAGCAATATCGTAATTTTTGTAGTGATCCAAAGTGACAGCAAAAAAAACCCCAAAAAACTGCATGTATTTATATGCAATATTGATTCCATATGGAAATGGTGAATTTACCCTTACAGGATTCGTTTAAGCTATTTCTTATATATTGGGTTTGTTCCACTTTGTTTGACAATAGCGACAATGGCTTTATTGACCACTACACCTCGCATAGCTTGTGACGTAGTAGTGATTTCAGCCATATCACTGTTGGAAATCAAAAAGGAAGAGGTTCAAAGTGTACCTCAAGTTAAACAAGCTTTCATAAATGAATAGTGCAGGTGACTATAAGAAACTTTGTAATATATCTTATTAAAGAATTATGTTTCCTCCTTGGATTTTCAGGCTAGTTTCTTCCTCCTTCCCTTCACTCAGACTCTTATCTCTAGTAGCCCCTGTCTCCATATTGAGCCTCACACACAAAGTCTATAGAGAAAGGAGGGGGGACGAGGGATGGCTGCCAGCTAGTAAGTGATTACTGAAACCACTATAAACAGTTTACATCATCCTGTGTAATCAAACTGATACAAACGAGCACTGACAGATGTGTTATCGGCCCTAGCACTGTCCGTTTAACCGATAATGTAATACAGCCTGTATCTTACTAGATATAGTAGAGTCAATAGTGCTAATTGTAGCAGATCCATAGATGTCAGTGTTAAAAGAAAACTGCAAAGCACTTGATAGAAGCAGAAGCCTTTTTCTATAATGAAATATATTACAAAGTTTCTTATAGTCTCCTGCACTATTCATTTATGACATGTTTGCCGGTACACTTTAATTATTCAACAATTTAACAGAAGAGGAGGATTCTAAAACGTGAATGCGCAGGTGATTTTATCATAAGTGGAAATGCTCTTCCATGCTCCGGTTTTGTTCATAATTTACTTTTCCAACCTACCATTCCACAAAGAGAATGGATGCTGGGGTCACATGACATCAGTCGCCTCCGTTCTGGCTATTTTTTGTGATGTACACCTGTATTTTATGAGCCATGACCTTTTCCTGCTCTAGACAGGATCTGTACTGTACATTAACATGTACAATTCATCTGGAATATATATTTTTAAATTTTCATATTAATCCTTATAGACATTAGTCCGATCAATATTATACGGGTACATGTGAGGGTTGGCTATAATAGGGTGAAGGGTTAATTATGCTGATGTCATGTGACCTCTGGCCTGGCGTCTGATCTCGCTGTGACTTGATTTGTGTTCCCGTGTGTTGTGCCTGTGACACACATCAGATGCGCTATCCGTTTGATGTCTGTCTCGTGCAGATGCCTGACCTAGTAAGCTTCCTTTACACCGACTTCTGCTGTTTTTCACAATCGCAGTCTAATCCCGGGAGAGACATCCAGTGATGGAAGAACCACAGGCTTGTCCAGTAATAATTTGGTGTCTCCCTTTGCAGCTCTGCAGAGTCCGCGGAACTGGCCGTCCATTTGTATCCTGGAGCAGTGACCATACAGGGGGTCCTACGGAGGAAGACGTTATTAAAAGAAGGCAAAAAGCCAACGGTAACGTCCATAAATCAGATGAATAAACTTTTGCATATTCCATATCTCATCATTTCCCTTTAGTATCATTTAGTACCTTCTTCAGTAATATTACAGAATTCTGCAGTAGGGCGCCACCTAGGGTTAGACGGCAACATAGCACCACCAAGTATTCGGTTTCTGCTAAGGCAAACTGACATTTCTGTAGACAGAAAACAAATGTCCCCTGAGGGAATATGTGAACTGGAAGCGAACTGTAAAAAATTGCAAAACGGGACTTTTTTTTTTTTTGTCCCCCAAAGGGGTGTTATAAATTCTAGAAATTATGTAAATAGGATTCTTAACGATTGTGAAAATCACAAACCCCCAATTCACATGCATGGCGCAGAAGAATGAACGCTGCAGATGTTAAACCCACGCATGTTCATTATTGCCGTGGTTTAGTTGAATTACAACGGGGTTTATCTGTGTATAGATCCGCTGCAGAAATCAGAATTGCAGCTTTGGATTACTGATGCAGATTTTCTTAAAAAAAAAAAAAAGAAAAAAAAATCTATTGCCAAAATGCGTAGGGTCAGATTCGGGCCGTGTGAACATGGCCATATGGCTCTTATACTTTGCTCCCTTCATTTATTGCAGGACACAAGAGTCACACCCATGAACGACCTGAATAGAATGGGCAGTGAGGCACTAGATATCTCATACATGCAGCATGCTTGCCACACATGTCATAAATGCACAAAATATATTGCAAATCTCATCTTTATTTAAAAAACACACAAAAAAACACATTATCCAATAGAAACAGATGTATTAACCTTTAAAAACAGGGTAGTGGATGAAGGGGGATCTCAGTGCAATGCACAATTACATTACAGTTCTAATATGGTTGTGCTGTATAATGTAATGTTAAAGGGACTCTCCAGGAACAATGGATACCGTCTAATGCCTAGTGCAGGGGTGGTGCATGGCTCCAAAGGTACAAGTCATGCACCGCCCTCAGGCACTGTATAAAGTGTAACAGTGTACTCCTATTTCTTGACGTGTTCTTTTTGGTCTTGGGTTATCTGAACCATGGTTTTCTCAAATATGTGTCTACATTTGATGTTTAGTTAAAGGGGTTCTCCGAGGTTTTCATATTGATGATGACATGTGACATAGCACAATATTTTTGGGGTCCTGGAAAGCCTCTTTAATACTGAGATGATCTCGATCTTCAAGCAGATGCATGGCCACATGGGCTAACATTTATCAGTTGTATAGATGAGGAGGCTTTGTCATAGATATCTACCGCTATGTGTTATAACCTGAAATGTGTCTGTGTGCAGGTTGCGTCCTGGACCAAGTACTGGGCAGTATTGTGCGGCACGCAGCTCATCTACTATGCAGCAAAATCCCTAAAAGCCACAGAGAGGAAACATGTAAGTATTAAGTAGGTGATGTGTGATCTTAGCCCAAAAGGAGGTTTATTGGGGTAACTTAAGAGCCTTTAGTCCTGCAAAATTGTGATTTGTACACTGGCTGACCTGTTATATGTGCGCTTGGCAGCTGAAGGCGTCTGTGTTGGTCCCATGTTCATATGTGCCTGCATTACTGAGAAAAATGTTTTAATATATGCAAATGAGCCTCTAGGAGCAACGGGGGCGTCGCCATTACACCTAGAGGCTTAGCGCTCTCTGCAGCTGCCACGCCCTCTGCACTTTGTTTGGCAGGGCCAGACCGTAAAACATCATCACTCCTGGTCCTGCCAATCAAAGTGCAGAGGGTGGGCAGTTCAAGAGAGAGCAAGACCTCTAGGTGTAATGGTAACGCCCCCATTGCTCCTACAGACTCATTTGCATATAATAAAATATCATTTTTCTCAGCCATGCAGACACATATGAACATGAGAGCAACACAATGTCTTCAGCTGCCAAGTGCACATGTAACAGGTCAGCCAGTGTCATAGGTACAAAACTGCTGACAGATGCCCTTAAATGTAAGTCTCACCATGGGAAACAAAAATAAGGGGATTAAAGGGGTTGGCCCGTCTTGTACATTGGGGGCATATTGCTAGATATTCCCCAAATGTCTGATAGGTGTGGGTCCCTCTAGAATGGAGCCCGTAAAGTGAATGAGAGCGGCCACCCTCCATTTCTATGGGACTGCCAAAAATACCCAAACACCGGCTCAGCTATTTCCGTCAGCCCCATAGAAGTGAAGGGACTTCCCGAAAATAGCGGAGAGCACTGCTTAGCTATTTTCGGCATCCTATAGGAATGAACTGAGGGTGCCCACTTTCCTTCAGTTTGCGGGCTTGGTTCGAGAGATGGGACTCGCCCCTGTCAGACATATGCCCCCGATGTATGAGATGGGCCAACCCCTTTAAATGCTATAGCTGTCAACTAAAACAAGCTAGAAGACATGACTGGTATTAGCCACTGATGCCTACAGGAGGAGTGCATGGCCAGATGTACAAATGAAAGCACTGTCTGTGGGATCTCCTTTACCTCTGCGATTGATCTATGCAGGTTTCTGGCCATGCCTATAACCGGGCAGGTCCCAGATCATACTGTGGTGTAGAAAACGACCCATTTTTTTCCATTTTTGCTCATTTACTCTGGAGAGTGCTTTCCTGGATGAGCCGTGATCAGCACTCACGTCAGCGGTGACATGTCACGGACAATGCATATTTCTTCACGTCTGTTGTTAATAAAAGTCTGATCATGTGGAAATGTTCTGTGTTGGAGAACAAAGCGCGGAATGAATGGCAGTGTTTAGAGAAAGGATGATTAAAGTGAGTGAAAGACAATCAGTGTAGAGCATTTCAGCACATCCTATTCTGTCTGATTGCTGGCGGGGTATTGCAGGCTCGTTCCTGGGGGTACTACTTGTAATCCTGCAGTTTCGTTTTTTTTTTTTACCTGTTTCTGCTGCTTTTACATCAGTAATAAGGCTTAAAGGCTATGTACACCTTTGGGGGGAATTTTTTTTTTATTATTGCATTATACTTATTTTTACCTAAAAATCACTTTTCCAATTGGTCTTTATTAACAATATGGAATCCTTTTTTTGTACACAGCTGACATGCTCTAGCAGAAGCCTGCAGATTTTTTGTCAATTCCGTCATCTGCTCTCTGACTTTATAAACACTCATTATAGCTCAGTTCTTATCTTACTGATAAGGATGTGGCTTAAATAAGTGTTTATGACCTCTCAGTAGTTTAGAAAAAAGGTGTATTAGGCTACTTTCACACTTGCGTTTTAATATTCCGGTATTGAGTTCCGTCATAGGGGCTCAATACCGGAATAAAACGCTTCAGTTTTGTCCCCATTCATTGTCAATGGGGACAAAACTGAACTGAAGACAACGGAGGCTCCTGAAAGCATTCCGTTCCGTCTTCAGACCGGAGAGCAAACCGCAGCATGCTGTGGTTTGCTCTCCGGTCCAGGAATCCGCACCAAGACGGATCCGTCCCCATTGACTTGCATTGGGGGTCATGACGGATCCGTCTTGGTGCCGATTGGTTTGGTGTGATACAATGGTAAACGGATCCATCCTCCATTGACTTTCAATGGAGTTCATGACGGATCTGTCTCCCTGCAATTTCCCCTCCCTCCAGCAAGTGGCGCTGTGGGAAACTTACCCTTGTGCGCGCCGTCCTCCTCCTCGTCGCTGGTCAGGTCGGGAGCTGTTGGAACAGGTAAGTGTCTGTGTATGTATGTATGTGTGTGTATGTATGTGTATGCTCTGCTCCGGCCCCACATTTGTTCATCCGGCTGCAGGCTCGGACTGGCCCACAGGGGAACAGGTGAATCCCCCGGTGGGCCCCTGAGCTAGGTAGGCCTCTAGTCCCCACCTCCTGCACAAGTGACACATGGCACAGTAGACTGACCTATAAATAGGCTGCCTAAGATGCTATGCAGTACATTGCCTATGTCCATATAAAAGACTGGATAGTGTGGGCAGGTAGCATATGCATGTGGGCCCCCAGAGTGAGCTTTACAGTGGGCCCCCAGAGGGAATTTTGCTGGTGGGCCCTAGATACCCCTGTCCGGCTGCACCCTTCACCCGCCGGATCCGTGCTGCCGCTGGTGTGAAAGAGGCCTTAGATGACCTGCAAAAAATGAAAGTACCAGTCACACAGCTAGAAAAACAGTTAATGCTGTGTGACAGAACGGCTCAATATTTTTAATACTGACCAATTGAAAATATGATTTGTAGCCAAAAATAAGTAAAATTCAGTCATAAAAAAATTGACTCCAAAGGTGTACATAGCCTTTAAAGATAATTTATCTGTATCCGTATTATTGTGGCACCATCTGCAGTGACTGTAATACTACACCCATCATCCTAACTGGGTTAATCACCCAGTGGCAGGGTAAGCCGGCAGCTATGTGCTTTTGTTCTAGGTGTGTTGCTAGTGACATAAGGGTATGTGTTCATTATATGATCTAGGTATATTTCTCTTTAGCTGATTTTATGTAGAAAATTATCCAATAAAGAAACACACTGTCATTTGCAGTGTGCTTGCTGTAGACATACACCAGTGTATTTTTATGTGCCTAAGGCCTCATGCACACAGCTGTTGCCCAGCTGTGCCCTTATTGCAGCCCGCAAGCAGCGGGTCTACTATGTATGGGCACCGGCTGTGTGGACCCATTCAAATGAATCTGGAAGGTGCAGAGTGCTTCTGTGGGGTTTCTCTCTGTGCCTCTGCACAGCAAAAAAATAGAACGTGTTTTATTTTTTTGCGGTGCGGATGGATCACGGACCCGTTTAAGTTGATTGGGTCTGGATCCGTCTACAGCAGCCGAAGTAAGCTTCTATTAGATGAACTATAGCTCAGTGGATATAGTTGGAGGGGGTTAGTACTGGTTAAATGAAATAAGACCTTTCACCTCTCCTGACATGCCTGTTTTAATAGCTTCATACATTCCCCATATAATAACAATTCTGAATCCCTGTGTTGTGTCATTCCTTTATTATTCCTGCTAGAAGTTATGAATACATTACTAGCAGTTTGCAATGAAGGTCCAGCTGGGTGTCACTAGTTGGAGGTGTGCCCCTGCGCAGTCTGATGCTATCCAATCAGTGCGGCCAGTGTCAGCCTGTGCAGGAACACACTCCCATCTGGCCCTTCCTTGCCAACTTCTAGCAGGAATAATAAACAAATGGTATATAGAGTTATAGGAGTAGATACTCCAGAATTATTACATGGCCAATGCAAGTAGTTACTAAAACAGACATGTCCGTAGAGGTGATGGGTCCTCTTTAAGGTGCCTCGACCATAATGGGTTTGGGTTAGTAGTTTTTGTAACAACTGGAGAGCCACAAGTTAGTAGCTTTTGCTATATAGAGTCTAGAGGTTTCTTCTCAATGGTGTTAGTCCTGGGGAAAGATTTTCTAATATATATAGATTCAAACACATGAATGTGCATGTATATTATATATAATAAATGTGTGTGTATAGATATATATACACTCACCGGCCACTTTATTAGGTACACCTGTCCAACTGCTCGTTAACACTTAATTTCTAATCAGCCAATCACATGGCGGCAACTCAGTGCATTTAGGCATGTAGACATGGTCAAGACAATCTCCTGCAGTTCAAACCGAGCATCAGTATGGGAAGAAAGGTGATTTGAGTGCCTTTGAACGTGGCATGGTTGTTGGTGCCAGAAGGGCTGGTCTGAGTATTTCAGAAACTGCTGATCTACTGGGATTTTCACGCACAACCATCTCTAGGGTTTACAGAGAATGGTCCGAAAAAGAAAAAACATCCAGTGAGCGGCAGTTCTGTGGGCGGAAATGCCTTGTTGATGCCAGAGGTCAGAGGAGAATGGGCAGACTGGTTCGAGCTGATAGAAAGGCAACAGTGACTCAAATTGCCACCCGTTACAACCAAGGTAGGCAGAAGAGCATCTCTGAACGCACAGTACGTCAAACTTTGAGGCAGATGGGCTACAGCAGCAGAAGACCACACCGGGTGCCACTCCTTTCAGCTAAGAACAGGATACTGAGGCTACAATTTGCACAAGCTCATCGAAATTGGACAGTAGAAGATTGGAAAAACATTGCCTGGTCTGATGAGTCTCGATTTCTGCTGCGACATTCGGATGGTAGGGTCAGAATTTGGCATCAACAACATGAAAGCATGGATCCATCCTGCCTTGTATCAACGGTTCAAGCTGGTGGTGGTGTCATGGTGTGGGGAATATTTTCTTGGCACTCTTTGGGCCCCTTGGTACCAATTGAGCATCGTTGCAACGCCACAGCCTACCTGAGTATTGTTGCTGACCATGTCCATCCCTTTATGACCACAATGTACCCAACATCTGATGGCTACTTTCAGCAGGATAATGCGCCATGTCATAAAGCTGGAATCATCTCAGACTGGTTTCTTGAACATGACAATGAGTTCACTGTACTCAAATGGCCTCCACAGTCACCAGATCTCAATCCAATAGAGCATCTTTGGGATGTGGTGGAACGGGAGATTCGCATCATGGATGTGCAGCCGACAAATCTGCGGCAACTGTGTGATGTCAATATGGACCAAAATCTCTGAGGAATGCTTCCAGCACCTTGTTGAATCTATGCCACGAAGAATTGAGGCAGTTCTGAAGGCAAAAGGGGGTCCAACCCGTTACTAGCATGGTGTACCTAATAAAGTGGCCGGTGAGTGTATATAAACTCTGACATTATCTAGTTAATGCTTTGTAAACTTACCTGGTTTCCGCCGTTTGTGTTCTTTGTACCGCTGCTTTCCTGTAACATGACCACAGCTCTCCCCAGACTTACCCAATGCACAGGGTGTCTCAGACCACCCAAGCACTGTGTACGTCAGGTGGTCAGAAAAGTGCCACCCGTAGTTAGGGAAAGCAGTGGCACAGTGAATGAAAAGGGGGGTCACCAGGTAACTCTACTGAGCATTCCCCAGATCAGGGATACTCAACCTGTGGCTCTCCAGCTGTTGTAAGACTGCAGCTCCCACCATAGCTTACTGGTTCACAAAAATATACCTTTTACCCCAATTAGGGCCCAGGCAGACAAGGAGGGGTGTTATGTAGCTGTGAGAGGCTTATTATTTAGTATAGAATGCGTTATCATCGTAGTGTATATGCCACCTCTTTTATCAAGTTCCAGACTGAATACGGCCCAACAGTTCATTGAGGACTGTCCACACTTACCTTTAGTGATTGTAGGAGACGTCAATGCATTCCCCGATATAGTACTTGATAAACTCCCTGTAAGACCACCACTCCCAGCCCATACCATAACTCCGTTTGGAAGGTTAATACAGGAATTAGGATTTACGGAGATATGGAGCCCTAAAAACACCTGTCTAGGGAATACTCATGCACATCCACAACTTATACCTCTTTATCCAGAATTGAGCTCCACCATCCCCTGCTGTAGGCCGCCCAGTCATGCTGGGAGTTGTAGTTTTGCAACAGCTGGAGGGCCGCAGGTTTGGGCATCTCTGTCCTAGATTGTTACATATTGTGTCAGACACACACCCATACATTAATACACATTAACATACATGTTCTTGGCGTTGTCGCCATCTACCCTTTCAGTAACCCTCATATATTCGTCCTCCGATTTCCTTTTCGCCGTTGACTTTGTCCTAGTAAACCAATCAGTATCTTTTATTTAGTGCCTGTAGAGAGCAGAATTACTGCCTCTGTGGAATATATATGTGCTGTTAGGGGCATGACCTGTCGTATGTCTTATAGGATTATATATATGGCTTGTAAACCCTCCTGTGGCTAACATGATATACACTTTATAGCTGCGGAGAATGCTATGAATGCAACAGTATAGAGAAAAAAATACATGGAAAATCCATCAGACTGATCAGGAGGAAGAGGATGTCTACCAATATAAAACCTGATGTGTTTTTCACTAGCGTGAATGTCGCCCTCTGGTCCTCAAGTAGATAGCGAGTGATGAGCGCAGTATCTGGCCAACTTAATTCTGCAGGGAACTAGGAGTACACAGTCTGTACATGTGGAAATACAGTAATGTACTTTATGGGACACTTCATTATGTTTTTACTGAGTGCGCTTCTTTATTCACTTATAAAGCATTGCAGTCCTTTATTAGTTACTGGAGGACGACTACTGACTGACTGTGACTGTCAGCAACTGCACTTATAGAGGACCTGTCCCCTCTTTAGACACGTCTGTTTTAGTAACTACATGCATCCCCCATGTAATACCAATTCTGAAGAATTGTTTCTTATGATGTTATGTTGTGCCGTTCTTCTCTTATTCCTGCTAGAAGTTTATGGATAAAGGTACAGATGGGTGGTACCAGTTGGAGGTGTGTCCCTGCACAGACTGCCATTGGTAGCACTGTTTGGACAATGCCAGGGACACGCCCTCAGATCATAACTCCCATCTGTACCTTTATCCACAAACTTCTAACAAGACTAGAAGAAGAATGGCACAATATAGAGTCCTAAGAATAAATGATCCAGAATTATTACATCTGAAATACAATAATTGACTAAAACAGACATGTCAGGCGAGGTGACAGGTCCTCTTCAAATGTTAGGGTACGGATTGTGGGTTTCCCATGGATTTCACCTTACACATTTCAGTGGGTGAAAGCCACTGTGGAATTCCACAGTATATATTTCTGCAGTATATACTGACATACTGTGGACCTAAATTCAGTTACGCTAGATTAATAGCAGCGTGTGGATGAGATCTCTTAAAATTGCATAATTTTTGCGGATACTGTAAATTTGCCATATGCAGATCTACATCGTATCTGTTCTTGGTGGAAGTGCCCTGAAGGTTCTGTAAAATGTCTTTATTATAGCCCCTGATGTTCAGGAGATCCTACTTCTCTGGTGTGCGCTCAGTGTAGTTCCAACCCTTTGCTTTGTCATATCTGACAAATTGGCATTCTCAACATGAAGAAACACTAGCCGGGGTCGCGGACTTCTGTTTGAGCTTGTGCTGGGTGCCGAAGGGAGTAGGTAGACTACTTTTCTAGTTTGATTCTAGGTTCCCAACCTGGGGTACGTGAAACCCCAGGGGCACGCATGAGGTCTACTCCGTTTGAGGGCACTTTGTCCTCATGCTGTGGTTTTAATAGGCAGCACACTGTAAGGCTACCTGCATACGTTGCGTAATACAGCACCAAAAAGTGTATGAGATGAGACGAATCCCATGTGCACTTTGCTTTTTCTTTCAGTGAAATTTACAGTATGTCAATTCTTTGTGCTATTTTTTTGTACAGATTTCACCCTTTTCAATGCATAGATATGATCTGTATCAAATCTGCAACTACATAACGCAAGTAACACGTGGTTTTCGTGGGGGTTTGGTGTAGGACGCGGAAATCTGTGCAGATTTTGTGTTTGTAAACCTGCTCCCACCTGCAGGTAGCCTTAGGGGGCTTATTTTTGTAGCGGCTACGTGGCTCAGGAACATTGAGAAACAATGGCCTGTGCCTGAAGACACACATACTCTGGTCAGTTACAGGATAATGATGTCATCATCGCTTTTTACAAAAAAAAAAAAAACAACCCAGGGACGAGTTGTTTCACGCAGGTCCAACTATTAAAACCCTTTGAGGGAGGGGGTGAAAGCTACAGAGGGAATAAAGTATTGGGGGTATATGATTGGGGCCAATGATTGGGAACAAACAAAGTTCATTCCAAATTATTAGCCCTTGTAAATAAAAAAAAGAAAAAGGGGGCCACTGATGACCTGACAATGAGTGCTTGTCGGGTGATTGCATCTTTCATGCTGTGCTATCTCCGGAACTCCCATAGAAATGAATGGAGTGGCAGCACGTTCGCCTGAACATCTGCTCGGTTCATTTTGGATGGCTCTGTGGTATGAGGTCCCCTTTCTCATGACTGGTTGGAGGCCCAGCAGTAGGACCCCCACTGATCTAATAGCTATTCCTCCATCCTGGCGATAGGGAATAACTCAAACAACCGGAATACACCTTTGTCTGGAAATCTAACTGTAAAAGGGACATCGGCCAACCCAATTAATAGTCAATGATTAAGGACGATGCTGCAGCTGATTGTCGGGAATGAAGCGTTCCCTCCCGAAAATCTGCTGATTGCTGGTGGAGGAGACATTTACATGCAGCAATCTCCTCTACAGTATAGGGAGGAGCGGTCGCAAATGCCATCTGATTAGTTGTTTGCCGGCAGCAAACATACTGGACATACTGTACCCCTCAATGTAGGTTATGTGAAAAATAGGGTTGCAGCAAAGCAAACAAGCTGCTACCAGCTGCCATGTTTTGCTGCAGTCCCATCATGTTACCCATTGTCCTGTATGGTGTATGGAAGGTGTAACCAGAGCATTGCCATTATGCCAGCCTTTGGTACCATATGGACACATGTCTTATACATTTAAAAGCACCCGTCTATTGGGTTGTGTCTGGTATTGCAGTGTGGCTCCTTAAAGTGATTGCGGCTCAGCTGTCATACCACCCACTTACTTTCGGAAGAAAGAGGCCATGTTTTTCTCATTCCGAACAACCCCTCTACTAGGTCATGTATACTAATCAATACACGTTCACTTTTGTGTTCTTTCAGTTCAAGTCCACATCGACGAAAAACGTATCTGTAGTGGGCTGGATGGTTATGATGGCGGATGACCCCGAGCACCCAGATATTTTTCTACTGACAGACTCTGAGAAGGGTAAGTCCAGGGATCGTATGCAATCTGTGCTCAAAAAGCACTGGTTGTTTTATGGCCCCATTCATTATGTTACAATCAGGGCTGTGGAGTCGGAGTCGGTGACCATTTTGGTGGAGTCGGTGTGAAATGGACTGACTCCGACTCCTAAAATATGTAATAAATTGGTACATTTAGTTCAGTGCAGTATGTGCTGAATATATTTTCATAAGAATTTTGGAACATGATGAAATGTCCTATAAATGTCTGTTTTATTCCTGATCTAAGGATCTAGGCTTTTAGTTGAGATGACTGTGTGCTGCCCTTCATGTAGATGTTCAGAAGTGAACTCCTCTGCTACAGATCAGAGGATAAAGGCGCTGGGAAGCAGTGGCTGCACTTCATCTCAGAGCTACTAGAGAAAACAGGATTAAAGGGGTTTTCTCCAAAAATAAGCCCTACCCTGAAAATAAGCCCTAGCACTATTTTGCAAGGTTTTTGGAGTAGGCATAAAATATAAGCCCTACTCCAAGTATAAGCTACAGTGAGCGCCTCCCCAGGTTATGTTGCATGACATCACTGATGTCACAAACAAGGACAATAGGAGTACTGTAGCCTTACACTGTACCCAGGACGGTAGCAGGCAACGGCAGAATCCACTCACCCAATCACGAGACGCTTCTACTGCCTTCCATGTCCTGCCTCCTGAGAGGAGATGACATAGAGATAGCACGGTGTCTCTGCCAGAATCCTGCCTCCCAAGTGCAGAGAGGAGATAGAGAGATCGGGCACAGTGCAATTGCCCCAGAGAGAACGTGAGAGAGAGTGCCAGTAACACACACTGACACTACACCATCAAATAAGCCCTAGCCCTTTTTTCAGAGGAAAAAATAATATAAGACCATGTCTTATTTTCGGAGAAACACGGTAGTTACAAAGATTAGCTTTCTACATAAAGGGGCAGTTAAAAGAAGACATTTTCTAAATAAAGTGGTCAGTAGATTTTACTTTAGTCATGAACTATAATCATCATATATCCTATTCCCCTGACGAAGCGGAAACATGTCGGGAGGATATTATGCGCTCTGTTTTTAGACAGCTAGTATTCAGTAATGTGTTATAAGTGAAGGAGTTTTAGTTAGGTAGGCAAAGGTTAATTTGAATCTTCTCAGGATGTTTATCCAGTACTGATTACCAGCACCCAAGACGCGGACACCGATCGTCCTGCATTGAGACAATGTAAAAAACACACCGATCGCTGCCTGCCTTACACACCTAACCGGCAAATAAAACAACTATAAAATCTGCGGGAGTAAGCTGATGCCTACCATATTGGGCACAGTGTACTCTCTGAATATTAACTAATTCATCAAGTTTATACAGAGAGGACTGGTTAATTCAGCATTCAGCAGGTTTCTATGGTAACCTGCAGACCAGAAAGACTGTTATCTGATTGGCTGAGAGCAGGAGTGACCTCAGTAAGCAAAATGTGTTGAGGACTGAGAAGGATGGCTTTACCTGTAATTGTGTTAGAGATCACAACCTCCTGCTCTGTCAGAGTAAGTTATTATATGCCAATAACTGCTGGATAACCCGATGCTTTTAGGAGCACTTCCGTTGTCTTCAGTTCAGTTTTGTCCCCATTGACAATGAATGGGGACAAAACTGAAGCGTTTTATTCTGGTATTGAGCCCCTATGACGGAACTCAATACCGGAATTCAAAAACGCTAGTGTGAAAGTAGCCTAAGTGTGGCTTCTGTTAACCAATATCAGCCCCCTATCTCCTCATGCTGGCCATACACATTATACTAATGTCAGCCACACCTGAGAATTTCATCAGGACCATCTAAATATCTAATGTGTAAAAGGTTGTCAAGACTTTTCCTCAGTGGCAGGAAAAACAAATAACGGGCAGTTGAATTTCAATGTGCTTGATAGTTTTGCTTCCTGGCATCAGAGGAGTCTGACAGCGTCTCTCTCCCCTTCTCAATCATAACACTTGCATGCGTGGCCGAGTCAAGTCTGCATGGGGGCTGCCGAGGAATAGCTGCCAGACGAACAAAAGTATATAGCCCAAGGTCTGGATAGATGATCAAGCCAATTACTGGATCAATCAGTCATTCCCTATAACTGTCATTTTTAAGGCTACATTCACACGACCGTATGTATTTTGCGGCCTGCAAAATACGGATCCACAAAAAATACTGATGACATCTGTCTGACATCCATGCTGCATCCATTGTAACAATGTCTGTTCTTGTTCGCAAAACGGACAAGAATAGGACGTTCTATTTTTTTGCAGAACGGACATATGGAAACGGAATGCACATGGAGTCATTTCAGTTTTTTTTTTGCTGACCCATTGAAGTGAATGGTTCTGCATACAGTCCGCAAAAAAAAAAAAAAATGAACGGACACGGAAGGAAAATACGTTCATGTGCATAAGGCCTAAATTTGTCTACATTTTTTGGTATTAGGTCATCCGACCGTTTATGCAGCACAAAACAATGAAACTGGGTGGGGGTTGAATGATTGTAGTAATAATCGTTCATCCTGGTACGGCTGCAATGATTGTTGCATGTGAAGGCAGCTAAGGGCTCATGCACATGACGTATGTATTTTGTGGTCGGCAAAAGAAAAAAAACGGATGACAACTGTGTGACATTCGTGTTGCATCCGTTTGTTTTTTGTTTGTTTTTTGCGGATCCATTGTAACAAGGAAAATTTACTTTTGGCGTCCTCGTCTCGTGTCTGTCCCTAGCCCCTGATGAAGCTTTGAAGCGAAACCCGGGTCGGGATAGACATGAGGCGAGGAAACCAAAAGGAATTTTAAAGACATTTTATGTGCCTTTGTTTAACGGATTTTTGTGAGTATAATAAAAGGTTGAAAGTGATTTTGACATCGAAGGTCCTTCACTATATGGTGTTTTTACTTGTTTTGAAAAGGACCAGGCATGATCTTTCACCCTAATCCTGCCGTTTCCATGTGTTGGCTACAGGGGCGGAATTGGAACTTAAAGTGGCTCTGGAAAAAATACCAAAAGTGGCCCCATTTTGTAGTTAGGTCCAAATTGATGGAAGGCAGGGCAAGCAATACCAGATTGTGGTACATTATACCACCCCAACAGAGCCAAATACCACAATCCAGCAGAAAATACTTCCAGCAGCACAAAATACATCCCCACAAACTGCCACTGGCCGGCAATTAGGAGGGCCCAGATGGCCCCCTGGGCATCGGTCCACCGGGAAATTTCCCTGTAAGGTCTATGGCCAATCCGCCCCTGATTTGCACTGAAGGAGACGACCTTTTGAGAAGCCTGGGAACTAAATCTAGGATATATACTTATGCAGCGCGATCCTTGCTACTACTATATATTGATGTGAAATTCAGAAAGCTGAGATATGGGAAGCTGTCTGCTGCTCATACTAGAGACACCTAAACGTCAGCGCTCATCAGGAGAACAGTGTTCCCATGGGAGCAGCCACTCAAGCATGCACGCTCCGTTCATTCTCTTGGGGACTGCCATAGACTAACGCAAAAGTATTGTATATAGCCATTAACATTGTTCTTTCTGATCCCACAGGAAACTCGTACAAATTCCAGGCAGGAAATCGTGTGAACGCCATGTTGTGGTTCAAACATCTAAGCGCAGCCTGCCAAAGTAACAGGCAACAGGTAAAGGGGGGTGCCGGTGATGTCCACCGTAATATGTGGTCTGTCATCGCGCAGGCCTTGTTTTAATTGCCTTGTTTTTCATTGAACAGGTTCCCGCCAATCTGATGACATTTGAGTGATCCACCCAGAGTTATAGCAGAGACGGAGTCTTATCTTACTAGGCATCAGACATCAGGGAAGGCAAATGGACCACATGCGAGGCTTCCCTTGCCCGTCTGTGGGCAGCAGCACCTTAAAGCAATGAACAAACCAGATCCAGTTTTTAGCACTGACAGCGAAGAGAGAGGAGAGCGTTACTCTTTGCACCACCACGTCCGTTAACGCCCCACTGCGCGGGTTAAAGCGCACTCCTGCAGTTTTGGACAGGATCAGCCATGGACCTCATGTTGAGATAGCCTATGTACATATATTTAGGATTTTTTTTTTTTTTTCTCTTGTTCACGGAACCATTCTGTGCAAACCACTGCCTTAAAGACAAACTTAAAAAAAAAAAAAAAAAAAATGAGTGTCGAAACGGAACACCAAATAGTGTGCGCGCGAGTCTGAGTGGATTCACAGGAGTGTCTCACCGTAGTCCTCGTGACTGCTCGTTTAGATTTTATCTACAGTCAAACTCACTGGTTATGGGGAAGAAAGAAAGCGTTGGACCTTTTTTGTTTTTTTGGGCTTGTTTCTTTATATTTTAACCTGTACATATGAACACGCACTGGTTTTTCTTTTGGAAAGCCCGGTTATTAAAAGACAATACGTAGAAAGGACAGTGTTACTGTACAGATAGCGTAAGAGGTGTTGGTGAAGGAGTGTTGCTCATGCAACGTAGGTCAATTTGGTTGGTAGAGTGTCCTTTAAGACTCGTTCTTTTGTTTTAGAGGGGTATAACTATTGTGCTGCACCCTTGTCCGTGAGAACTTGTTTCATTTATGTAGAGTGTCTGTACTAGTCTGTGCGTAAGACTCGACCAAGTTCCTCAAAGCCAGCAGTATTATTCATTTTTAATTCATTTTTATTACCTTTTTATAAATCTTTTTTTTTTTTTTATTGTTAAAAAGTAAGGTAGCCCTTAAAAGTGGTTGATAATTAGGATGTGTCATTTTGTGGGGTGCGTTTGCTTCAGTCTCTTAATTCAACTTTGGCTTCCACACAGTCCATTATATCAGCTTCCGCAATGGCTCCACTGACCAAATTTAACGGACCTGACAGCACAGAACATAAAAAGGGTTGTCTGACCAAGGCTTAAAATTAAAGGGGTTTTCACATCTCAGACAATGGGGACATATCGCTAGAATATGCCCCCATTGTCTGATAGGTGCGGGTCCCACCACTGGAATCCACACCTACACGAAAACGGAGCCTGGAAAGTTATGGAGGGTACACTGCGCATGCACAGCCGCCCTCCATTCATTTCTATGGGGCCGCCAAATATAGCCAAGCACTGGCTCGGCTGTTTGTCGGCCCCATAGAAATTAATGGGAGCCGGGGTTTCCCGCAAGTGTGGTGCGCTCCCATTCACTGCTACAGGTAGATCACCTGTTGGTGGCCAGACCCCAGCAAACCTGGTGGCCTTCAGCCACCACCTTCCCTGCTCCGTTCTCGGTGTAGGTGCGGGTAGTGATATGCCCCCTTTGTCTGAGATGGGAATACCCCTTTAACTGGGGTGGAGGGGTGTACGGAAAAAAAAAAAAAATTAAAGAGTCACTAATCGTATGTTACAGCATCGCAGCCAAAAGTGGTGTTGTGCCACTACTCTCAGCATTCATGTTCCTCCAGGAACGGCTCGTGACCACTGAGCCTCTGCAGTGATGTGCCGTTCTTGCACACGTGACCGCTGAGGCCAGTAAATGACCGCTGTGGTCATTGTGAGTTGTCGCGGCATTTCATCACTTTCAGTCCTGTGGTGATGGAAGCCGTCGTGCTTGTATGAAGACGGACCATCATGAGGTAAGTGACTCTCTTTATATATTATTTTTGCTTAATTTTAAGCATTCTTTTTAAGACACATACATTCTGTACATAGAGAAAAGAACTGAGCAGGTACGATACTTGTCAGCACACTGATAAACCGTACCTTCACAGTGCTGATGTCAGGAGTGCGGCCACTGGAAGCTCCGTCAGCTGTCCAGGGTTATTTGTGCCTGTCTTCATAAAGTCCGGAACTACTTAGTGGGATATTGCTGATCATACCTCTCACTAATACTAGATTTAGAGGCAGCAACTTTAGATTTTTAATGGTTTAGTAAAAGGGGTTTTCAGAGATATTTTTACTGGTGACCTATTCTCTAGAAAGGTCATCAGTATCTGATTGGTGGGGGTCCGACACCCGGGACCCCCTGATCAGCTGTTTGAGAAGGTACCGGTGTTTGCAGTAGCTCCGTGGCCGCCTCGTGGTTTTCCCTAGCCTATGTGATGTCATGTTCATCAGTCACGCGGCCTAGGCAAATGGGGCTGAGTCGCGTTACCAAGCACAGCAGCTATCCACTGAGCAGGGAGAAGACCGCAGCGTTGCTGCCAGCTCTAGTGCCTTCTCAACCAGCTGATTGACGGGGGTTCATGGCGTCAGACCCCCAATGATCACATACTGGTAACCTATCCAGAGCTTAGGTCATCAGTGAAAATATAGCAGAAAACCCTTTTAATATATTCACAGATTACAAGCACAGCGTGGGAATACATTGTTCTATTTATATTAAAGGTGGTGCCTTATTATAGACATTGGTGTCATATCGTCCAATCGGTGGGTGAAGAAACAGCAAAGATAGGAAAGTGCTAGCCACATTGTCATGTGTGGCTCCAGGGGTCACGTGGTTGACCATCAATAATGTCATGGTGATAGTCAGTGGCTGACGATGTGGCAACTTAGAGCTAACACTAAGCTAAAAGGCACTGCGCTGACCTAGCAGGCGTCGGTGGCATGTCCTAGCGGCAACCTCCTATAAATATTGTTTTTCAGTATTGCACTCATTAAGTGGTTATAGCTCACAATTATTAGTAATGATTAGTAATACACGTGTCCCTGTCCCCAGATCCTTCCACTGTCACTCGTAGTATAAAGTAGATTCCTTTAGTGTAGACTTCCATAATGCAGCTAACCTGAAATCTATAATATCTTCCATTATGGAATATTCTGCAGAAGTGTTTACAAGCCGTAAAGATGAAGATGTCCGTCTCATACAACCTTACTGTGAGGGGTTTAGTTCTCTGAGGTTTTCGTCCTGCCTTATCCTATGTATTATGTGTATTTAATAACTAATATGCTGAGACTATTACTTTGTACTTTTCTATTTTTGCCATGTTTTGGATAAGTGACTGAAGCAAACACCTGTTCTTTTCTTTTTTCTATACTTTTTTTTAAATTTTATTTCCTTTCCATTTTTATGTTGATTCATCCTTTGTTATTTTACCTTGTACACAGATGACTGGTGGGATATATGGATGGCACGTTGAACGCCCTTTGAACTTGTGTTTAGTTATTGGAAGTCCCACCTCTTTCCACGCCTAGTTGATTCACATACATTTATCATAAAAGCACTGTATTGCATTAAATGGGTTATTCATAATGCCTCCCTAAATGCTCAGACACCACATACAGGTTATACTTACCCCACTCCCCGTCATCCCCGTCACTCCTGATGTCTGCACTGGTGCCGTTTCATTTCCCTGTGGGGCGGATCAAAACATCCAGCGAGGTGGGGGAAGGGGGTGGATGCAGCCAATAACAGGCCACAACGGGGACAAGCCTCCCTAGAATCACCGGTGACACTAGGGACGTTCATCCCTGTTTCGGCCTCTTTGGCTGCCCCCTCACCCATCACCAGATGTTTTGATCCGCGCAACGGGGAGGTGCAGCAGCGGCGGCCATGTGGGGAACAGAAGCGACGCGGGGTAAGTATAACCTGTGGGTTGGATAACCCCTTTAACATCAACCTGTTTGTATGTTACAGAGGCATCAGCCGCTTGAATATTCATAGGTTCCTACCTTATGGTTGGCACTCAGCAAGTTGTTTTTATTAAAGGGAAATTTCATCCAAAAACTTTACAAAAAAAAAAATTTGATAATTGTGATTCCCTAACCTCCTCAGGCCCAACTTAAAATTTTCAATAAGACCCCCAAATATCACACTTTATTTATAAGTACTGGTCTTGCAAATATGGAATCTAAAGCAGAGGCTTCAATGCAGATGTGGACAGAGCCTTATATTGATCAATAGGATAGAAAAATCCAACCTGAGACTTGACCCCATCTTAAAAATGGGGCCCTGTAGTGAACAGAGAGCACACCACACACAGGAGGTGTCCTTTCCATTCACTTATATGGTACTTTTTGAAAACAGTCAAGCTGGCATACTCAGCGGGCTTCATAGCGGTGAATGGAGGGTGGCCATGCACCTTGCTCCCAAGTTCACTTCAGGGCCTGTTCTTGAGATAGGACCCAAACCCTCATCGGACATTTATGTTGCAGCTTCTGTCCTCCGAGTAGGTACAATCTTACTTGCATTCCTTTCTTCTCTTTTTGGAAAGGTTTTCTTTATTCCCACAATTCGAACACAAACCTGTTTAAAAAAAAAACTTTTGTCTTTTTTTGTAGTTTTGGGTGCTGTTTTCCTTTAACAGAGTTTATACTGGAGTGAGCTGGAGGTCCATCTCCATACAACAGACCTCGACAGGCAGGCTCTTCTTATCTGTCAGACCTGCCTTGACCACTTTACTCTCAGGAACAATATCAATCCATAACCTAGCAGGCAACTCAGAAAATGCCATATTTCAGCCATACGGAATTCATACTTTACTTGTTCTTTATGGTATAGTATTTGTGAGGCAGCACAATCCATGAAGAGATGAAGCTGACGAAAGCTGTCGGCCAAACGATAGCTCTGCTGACAGACGTCTCTCCCCTACCCTGTACACACTTGGCCGAGCATGCATGTGTTGTCAATGGGAAGAGAGGAGAAAGCTGCTGCCAGACACTTTTGGAGGCTGCTTATCTCCTGGGATTAGGTGAAATGATTCAGTTCGCCTGATCCTTCACTCCTGTCGGGGGAGAGTTGGGAGCTCCTAATACACGTTAGACACTACAGTAATGTGTATGGGGGCCTTAAGGGAATAGTAAGTGGCTGTAGAACAGCCACGGACCTAATACTAGAACTCATAGGGAGCAGGCAGTGACCGTGCCACAAGGCACTGAGCATGCTCCATGAGGCTGGCAGAAGAAAACCTGGTTATTACACCAGTGCCTTATTAAAGGTGTTTTCCAGAATTTTTATATTGATGGCCTGCCCTCTAGATGGGTCATCAATGTGAGATCGGCGGGGGTCTAACTCCTGGCATCCCCACTGATCAGCTGTTTGAGGAAGCCGGACACCAATCAGTGAGGCCCTCAGCCTCCTCACCACTTACCAAGCACAGCGCAATCCATTGTATAGTGGCTGTGCTTGGTATCACAGATCAGCCCAGTTCACTTGAATGGGACTGAGCTTCACCTATGCCATGTGACTGATGACTGTGACATCACAGAGAGCGCCGGCCTCTTGATACAGTTGATCCGCAACTGTGTCGGTAATGGGACCCCCAATGATCTCATACTGATAACCTATCCAGAGGATAGGCCTTCAATATGAAAATCCAGGAAAACCCCTATAACCAGTTTTTTTTTTGTATCGATTGTTCAAGACCTTATTTGGTTTTCAAATTGGTTTGCCCAACTATAGAACGACTGAAATACGCACAAGGCGAAAGGTGAACTCGGCGGCACATTGATGGCTATGGGCATAAAACAGTTTGTGTCAGAAGCATCTGATGTGCAATTCCAGTTTTATCCAGTAGAGGTGTCGGCGTCCCCTCACAGTTTGACATGAGGACCCAGCATAATGATCTCTTGCAGGGATGTGCAGGTCCTCGCTTTCATGTTTTCTGTCCGTGATTGTGTGTGAGCACTTTTAAGAATATGTGTGTGTGTTTAAAGTACACTGTCCTGAGGTCTTTATTTGCTACTGAAAATAAAAAAAAAATGAAACTGACAAACCTTCTCTTGTCTCCTTGTTCCGTGTCACAAGTGAATAGTTTAATGACCGGCTCTGGGCTATAGCCATTAGTATGTATAGGTGCATTTATGAAGACTTAGGGGGGGAATGTACATGTTATGCCAGTCATTATATCCCTTGTGCTGCTGGAGGATGTGCCTAGTTTATGGTGAGGCACAGGCCACATCCTCCGTCAATCCATGCGCCTGGAATGAAATCTATGGCAAATTCAGTCTTTTATGCCAGAAAACTGGCGCCATTCTAACTTTCGCTTCAGGCAGCAGAAAGGCTCGGAGCACCCCCTGGATGGCAGAGCTCATCATATAAAAACTATGTCTAAAGGCCCCTTTACGCTTATAAATTGAGCAGCTGATTGTCTGGAAGGAACGCTCGTCAGTGGAGGAGACATTAACATGCAGCGATCTCCTCTACAGTAGAGGGAAGAGTGATTGATTAATAATGCCATCACACGTCCCCATACCTCCACTGATCTGATAATGATCCCTTATCCTGTGGAACCGGAATATCCCTTTAAGGCTAGCCTTAGAAAATGTAAATTTAAAACAGCAGAAGCCAATGACCGGTTGCAGCCAAGGAAATATCCAACCATCCTGTGACATGGAAACGGTGGGGCATCCAATCCAATACTCCTCAAGGAAGCCCGGCACCACAAAAAGAAAAATCCCTAATATCATGAGCTTTATTACATCATATGTAATGTTATTGTTTGGGCTCATTCAGACAGCCGTATTTTTGCGGAACAAGTGTGGACACGTTAATTTCTATGGGGCTGCAAAAGATGCGGACAGGACACGGTGGTTCCGTTCTGCTACTCTGTAGAAAAGATGGAGCATCTTCTATTCTTGTCCACAATTGCGGACAAGAATAGGCAATTTCTATTATGGTTCTATTATGGTCTGCAAATTGCGGAACGCACACAGCTGTAATCCCTGTTTTGTGGATCTGCAAAACACTACGATCATCTGAATACGCCCTTAGTCTGTAGATACATTGTTTATTTATATGTGAGTAAAATAAATAAATAATAGATAAACTGTAACAAATGTGTAGTGTCAAATCTCCATAATTTGATATGGTTGTCACTAGTGCCACCTACTGGCAATGAAGCAATTGCATTGCGAACTTCTAATATCGGCATATTACTGTCCAGGAAACATTACATGATCCTTCCCTGTAAACCCATATCTTTAAACCATTCATTCCCAGTTTCTAATAACCCCATCCATAAGTTTTTGCTCTCAGCGTTATAAAAGCAGAGTTTCCATTTGACAAGACACAAATTGCAATGTGCTCCGATCATTGCTTCCACACAAGGGAATAGTTTACAGCCCAACTGGAACAACTGTTTAGACAATCTGTTTTTACACATAGCCGTGCTGCTGCTCTGTTACCAAGCAGAAGCCTTACATCTTCCTTGTCTGGTGTCGGCCGTACAGGCCAATAATAATTCATATCTAACATATAAATCTTTAAGTAGTCAAAAGCAACAGCTGCACTTCATGTCATTCTGGCAGTGGAATAACTGAGAGAGACCCCTGTATCCCTGCGCCTCTAATCCATAAAATAATTGACGTGTCCCAGCAACTTTTGTCTGCTTGTTCAGTGCTCCCAGCAGACGACCCATGAAAATTAATAACAGCAGAAAAGAAGATTTTTCCAGACAGTAAATAATCTTAGCAAAAACTGGATGGATATTGAAACTGAAACATAACTCCTCGCTCAGATGAGCCAAACAAGTAATGAATATACAGGAACTGTCCAGACTAGTGTTACCCCACAGGGCTTCAGTAATAGAAGATCCGAATGCATGTACTGGAAGGAATCAAGAGGGTATTGCAGCCATGGCAAGCGATCACAAACCAGTAGACGCTGCTGATCCGCAGGGGTTTGAATGCTGTGACCCCTGCCGATTACTACATGGAGGGTCCATGCCACACGGAGTACTGCAGCTCCATATACAATTTATTTTCATACTAAATCTCATGTTACGTCTAAAAACCTTAAATTGTTTTATCATGAAAAGGGAGGTTTGTTGCTAGTGAATATAATATAATAGAATATAAACATTTTGGAATCAAAAACCTGATGGTGTTGTCCAGTAAATGATTCGGTGTGATGTTCTCAAGAGCTCCATAGGTAAAAGCTGTAGGTATAGCGCACAATAGACTTAAAGAGGTTTTCCGGTAATAATATATTTTTTTTTATCAAGTGCCCGTAGCGTGCCCACTAAAACAGAAGGTTCATACGTACCTGCTCCACACTGCTCTGGTCCTCTCCGCTGTCTCCATCTTCCAATTCAGATTCTCGTGATGGGGCCCAATGATTTTTATGTATGGTCCTGCATCTGAGCATGACTTCTGTGAAGGGGGCACAACGTGGGCATAGTTACTGTGAGGATGCTCAGTGTGGGCAGAACTATTGTTAGGGGGCACAATGTGGGCATAACTACTGTGAGGGGCAACATGTGGGCCTAACTACTGTGAAGGGGCACAATATGGGCATTTCTACTGTGACTTGGCACAATGTGGGCATAACTACTGTGGTGGCACAATGTGGGCATAACTACTGTGGTTGGGCGCAATGTGGGCATTACTAGCATACCTCCCAACTTTGTAAAGGGACAAAGAGGGACACATTGCTTAGCGCGCCGCGGCAAATTTTTTCAGCACTAGGCCATGCCCCTAACTGTGCCCACTATACGCCTAATCCCACCCAGTCTCCTCACTGCTCCAAATAGTAAATATTCCCCAGTTTTGTGCCCCCAGTCATATGCCCAGCTCTGCCCACAGTAATATGCCCAGTTATGTGCCCCCAGTAATATGACAAGCTGTGCCCCCTAGGAATATGCCCAGTTATGTGCCCCCAGTAATATGACCAGCTGTGCCCCCCAGTTATGTGCCCCCAGTAATATGAACAGCTGTGCCCCCCAGGAATATGCCCCCAGTAATATGACCACATTGTGCCTCTCACAAAAAGTTAAAAAAAATAAAAACCATATACTTACCTTCTTCCTAGCAGCAGCATCACCAGCAGGACATCGTCTTCTCTAGTCTGTATGGGGCAGAGCCAAGGCTGAGGTATGGAGAGCTGCAGGGGGACGGGAGGGAGGATGAAAGAAGCAGCCAGCCAGTCCGTAGGACGCAGAGACAGCTGCCAGAAACCGGGACATACCTTCCCCGTAACCGGGACTGTCCATTTCAACTGTGAAGGGACACAATGTGGGCATAACTACTGTGTGATGGCACAAAAGGGGAATAATTACTATGTGGGGGCATTAAGGGGAATGGTTGGGATTGGGTGTATAGTTATGTTATGGGCAGAATTAGAGGCGAGGCCTAGTAGGAAAAAAAAATGTGCCGCACATATTGTTCCGATTTGTGATTTTCAACTGTGCAGCCACGTCACCTGCAATATGTGACAGTGCATTTTGTGTCCCAACTTCCAGTCCGTGCGTGGTAAGAACTGTTCTGAAATGTTAGCATTTGAATTCTTCACTAAAGAACTGTTCTGCTACACAACTGCCTCATCATTGCTTCCTGCACTGCAACACTGCACCGATATCCACAGCTGCATCAAGGGACCCTGCCTTGCACCTCAAAACCTTCAACATCAAGGGCACCTCATTTGTCATCAGCATATGTCCCAACCATCCCGAATCCAGCGGGACAGTCACGGTTTTTCACCACTGTACCTCAGCCGTTGCCTGCATGTGCCACTATGTCCACCTGGCCCTTGGTAAAAGTGCTATGCTGGTGGCTAATAGCCATTAGCAAGAGCTGAAAGACGTGATGACTCACCATCATGCGATCAGTGCAGGATGGGCGGAGTTCAAGAGTTGGACTGCTTTTAAGTCCCAGTCCAGCCCATGTTAATGGATGAGTTGTTTTTTCTAAACGAAAACGTCAGTATTCCTTGTTGGCACTTTGCAATAAATAAGTGGGTTGGGGTTGCAGTTTGGGTACTCCGTCTTTAAAAGGTTTGACATCACTGTGCTAGAGGAAAGAAGGTTTGTACACAAACATAGAAGAGGATTCTTTACGGTAAGAGCAGTGAGACTATGGAACTCTCTGCCTGAGGAGGTGGTGATGGTGACTTCACTAAAAGAGTTCAAGAGGGGCCTGGATGTACTTCTGGAGGGTAATAATATTACAGGTTATAGTTACTAGAGAGGGGTCGTTGATCCAGGGAGTAATTCTGATGGCCTGATTGGAATTTTTTCCCATAAAAAATTTGTAGGAAAACAGGCCGAACTGGATGGACAGATGTCTTTTTTTCGGCCTTATAAACTATGTTACTATAAAAATAAAAAATAAAAAAATGAAGAAAATTGGCTTCTACCTCACAGATTTTTTTTTTTTTTTGCCTTCCTCTGGATCAACTTGCAGGATAACAGGCCGAACTGGATGGACAGATGTCTTTTTTCAGCCTCACACATTGTCACTGTTATTAATGTATGGGGGTAATACTGATCTCCTACAGTGGTTTGTTTATTAACAGTATGGTGGTAATATTCAGTCACTATTTAGATGTATTACTAGTAGTCATGGTGTGGCATTACTTTGATTGGGGGCCACTCAGGTGACGGATGCTGAATCCCTAGCTATGCCCCTGAGTCAGGCCACTGATCAGGGGTGTTGCTAGGTTAAAACATTCGGGGCCTGGGCTCCTGATGTTTTGTCCCAGGCCCCGAATGTCCTGCCTGCCAGCTAGATACAACTGTAAGGGTCTATTCACACATCCGCATGTGTTTTGCGGATCCGCAAAACACGCTCACTGGCCATGTTCCAGCACTATAGAAATGCCTAATCTTGTCCGTGGCTGCGGAAAAGAATAGGCCATGTTCTATATTTTTGTGGGGCCGCGGAATGAAAGTGCGGATGTGGACAGCACACTGTGTTCTGTCCGCATCTTTTGCGGCCCCATTGAAAATGAATGGGTCCGCACCCGTTCCACAAAAATTTCGCAACAGAAGCGGAGCCATTCATACGGATGTGTGAATGGACCCTAAGTCGACAATACCATTGAATCTAATGCCCTGCTGTGGGAGGGAGTGATGTTATTTACATGGGACTGAATGATACATGGGTCTGAGGGAGGGAGTGATATTATTTACATGGGGCTGAATGTTGAAGGGGTGATATTATTTACACGGCACTGTATTTTGAAGGTGGCTGGTGGGGTTAAATTGTTATTTTCATGTTGTGATGTTATTTACATGGGACTCTATGGCGGAGGGAGGGAAATAATGTTATTTACATATTAGAGGGGCTGAAAAGAGGGGAGTGATGTTATTTACATAGGACTGTATTTTGAGAGTGATGGTGTGATATTTACATGGGACTGTATGGTGGAGGGAGGACTATAACTACAGGGGGCACTGCAAATCCAGGGGACATTTTAGGCATTCTTATTACTACTAGGGACTCTACAGGAGAGACTTATAGATCCGGCTTTTTTCTACTAAGAGCACTATGGGGGCCTTCTTACTACTGAGGAGTCTGTAGAGAGCTTTACTATCACAGTGAAAACAATAGGGGGGCCTTATTTCTACTGGGGCTCTGTGAGGGAATTATTAATACTGGAGGGCTCTTCTACTAATGGGGGAACTCTTGGGGAGCATTATCACTGTTGGGGGCAGTAATACTAATAGGGGCATTCTGGGGGAGCATTATCACTGTTGGGGTCATTGTAGGGGGCAGTATTACTAATGGGGGCATTCTAGAAGGAAATTACTATTGGTGGGACTATGAGGAGCACTATTACTATGGGGGACACTATTATTTTTTCAGAGTAGTATTTGGGGGGTATTATGGAGCATAGTGAGCAGCAGGATAGCACATCAGGTTGGGGGATGATGATAGAAATGTGAGAAGGCTAAGATGTTTGTGTGTAAGAGACGAGGTGTGGCTGAAAGCAGTTGTCTGGACCAAATGGAGAAGATGATGACAGAGAAGATCTACATAAGAGGAGACATCACCTGGAGGCCCTGGATGTAGGGGCGTAGCTATAGGAGGTGCTGAGGAGGCCCAGAGACCCTTGTGCCATGTAAGAAGACATCAGTATTATAGGAAGTGCATGCTGGTCAAAGTTGCACCTCTGGCTGAAGGGAAGGGGTTAGGTCAAGAATTTGGCATGGGGGAGTGCT